>JAENRU010000461.1:0-500000 GCA_016647705.1 Eucommia ulmoides | reverse complement strand
ACAGGACGTAGATCGGGGATGGTATGTGGTCTTCCTCAACCAAATCTCCTTAATTCCTCTTGGGACTGTCGTCTCTCTTCCTCATAGGGAGAAGGTAGTCATAATGCCCTAATCACCCAAATAAAAAACTGATATCTACACATTTAGCTCATATTATTTTGAGTAATCTACGAGCTTACTCAAATTAATTAGATCACTTAATTTCAGCCCATTAAATTAAATAGCTAATATAATTGAATTAATAATATGTTGCCCAATACAGATTTGAAAATGAGATTTCCTAGCATGTTAAGCAAAAATTTCTTGCGTACCTGGAGCACTTATTATCCCCGCTATTTAAATATAATATAAATTCTGCTTTTGAAATTAACTACAACTCAACAACTAAAAAAAACATCTATAGTGATACACATTGAGAGGTTATGGAAACATTTGAAACAACTGTCATAGTTCGTAAGCTTCTAATGTAATTCTTACTCTAGTTCTGTAAATAAACTTTATAAGTTTTTAGTCCTATGACTTTTCAAACTTATTATTTTGTCCTCTAACATTTTTACTCTCCAATCTATGTTTATAAAGCAAGTTGAACATTATATTTTGCCCTTATTTTTGTGCAGATATAATATCCCATCATTAGTCTCTTTTCTTTTAAAAAATAATCTCTTTTTCTTTTCAAAAATTAATCTCTTACTTTTAATTTAGTAATTAAGATAACTTGAACTTTCATATAATAATAATAAAAAAAATTAATAATAATAATAATAATAATAATAAACTATTCTATTTATAATATTGGTGGGAATTACTAGAATTACTAAATAAATACTTAGTTAATCATGAAATTAAATTAATAATACTTAAAATAATTTTAAAGTTGGTGGTGTTGAAACTGACTAACTCGCGCAATTGGTATAATCAGAGTCCACGTGAAGATTTTATTTACTGAGGTGGCGTCTTCTCGGTGCACGGTGTCTATTGTCCTATGAAAAATCCTTTGTCATATCTGGAGTCCTAGCAAGTACCTGCACAAAGACCCACCAAAGTGTGTCCAAGAAAATTCCTCCAGCGTGAGAGTAAGAGCTCGGGGAAAAATAGAGTTCAAGTATGTTAAGCAAGAATTTCTCGCGTACCTGGTGCACTTATTGTCTCGCTATTTATAGAGGTTAGATTAGCCCTACCAAATTAGAGTCCTAAGGACAGTTAATTAGCATAATCCAATGAGTGACCAATGAGGAGGCTTTTCGTAAGACTTAAGCACATGAGCCTTGTGTTTGGTAAGACTTAGGCACATGGGCTTTGTGTTTTGGCCTACCAAGAGGAGCCTATGGACCGACTAAAAGGATTAGAAGGTTAGGCTTAACCCACAAACATGGAGCTCAATTGGCAGCTTGATGGTCACTGGCCGGTGGGCAAAGGCCGAACCAGAGCTCATGGTGGAAGACCCCTCAGCTCTGGTCGCTGGGCGGTGGCCGGAGTAGAGGAGGTCGACAACGCCCTAGTTCTGGTCACTGAGAAGTAGTCGTCCCTAAGGAGATCGACTACGCCCTAGATCTGGTATCTAGGTGGTGATCATTATGGAAGAGGTCGGCGACACCCTCTAACCTCTGATTGGTGAATAGGTCCAATCAGTATGCGTGGACACTGCCTAGTTAAACGGTCTCCTAGGGGTCCCTTTTCTGCCACGTATAAGACCATGAGTGGTCCTCGGTGGGCGGCAAAAATATCCCTCAGCAAAAATGAACGTTTACTAAGCAAGTCGAGGTAGCATATATATACAAATTCTAGAAACTGTGGATGTTCACTAAGTATGTATAAAATAAATCAAGGATATGTATAATGTAGTGAACGTTCACTTTAAGATATGAAACTATAGTGAATATTCACTAAGCATAAACAAATTTAGGATGTCAAACGTACAATAAACATTCACTCAACAATTATAAAATCAAGATATGAAAAATTACAATGAATATTCCCTAAATATGTAATACGTGTAGAATAGAATACACAAGTTTAGTGAATGTTAACTAAAGACTTACATGTTATTTAATCGATGAAGAAAGATGAAATAAATCCAGGCTAGAGTTTCATTCTATATCCTTAAAGTAGATTCATGTCCCGATACTGGTGTTAATAGTTGAATGAACGTCAATCTCCCAAGATACAACAATCTCGAATTTCTAGTAAAAGAACTTGAAATAAAAAAAAATTGTCAAACTCAATTCGTGTTTGAACTCTCACAGATTTTCTATATGAATGTAATGTGTTTCCGTGATAATGCAAGTGATAGTTGAGTGACTGAGTGATTTCGACATGAAAGCAAAATCCCCTATTATAGTAGACTAGAAAAATACCAATGAACAGATGCAACATTTCGGAATTAGAAGAAACAACAGTTCATGATCCAACCTATCATCAATGAACTTTCACTAGATACTAGTTCGTTGTGGCTAGCACCGACATCTAGTATCAACCAATGTCAAAGGCTTTGCCTTTATTCTCCACTTGGAATTTGATATATTGCTCAAATTTTTCCTCCACAATCAATTTGGGATTGTTATTTCATTCTACTATTCAACCAATCTCAAACGGGTATTATTAGAGTTACAATCTCATTCAAATTTTAATAATTTTTTGCATTGAAATGTGTGTGTTAATCTCTAATCAAGAGGAACACATTAAAAGTCTAACCCAATTAATTTAATTAAAGTGGAACTTTAATTAATTATTAAAAACGTATGCCAAAAATTGCAACATACAATATTTAGTTGTACTAAAATACTATATTTAATAAAGTTTCTAGGGTAAAAGAAAAAACGTTTACCTTAAAACACAAAACAGAGACATAGTGAGACAAAAGATAAAAATACAAAAAAGAGATAAGTTTTAAGGGTAAATAAGTAATTTTATGCTTCTCTATCCTAATAAAAAAACACTTGACATTTCAACATCAAAATGAAAAAAAGAAAAAGTGTATTTATGTGGTAAATCCCTTATTTTACTCTTAATTTTAAAAAAGTCTCATACGCAATTACAATTTGTGTTATAGTCCTGTGTATTAAAAAAAGACAAAAGACTCAATACATACATTGCACTCTCACAGTTATATGTATCTAACTTGTGTGTAAAATATTTGTTAGAGATAGCAAATATTATACAAGTACATGTAACATAATTACATGTAATTTGTAACTTGTAACTAATATTACATAAGTATGACCACATGCGGGACTTATACGCAAGTAAAAATCAATTTAAAGAACTAAATCAAAACTTATGTTTTAAATTAGACTAGTAACATATTACATCCTCTATTTGGGACTAATCACCAATTATCCCCATACATCTTGAAAAGTAAAAGTACTAAATAAATTTAGAATAGTTGGTGGGAGGTTCTAATAATGAAACTAAGTTAATAAAGTCCTAAACCAAATAACTACTTTACTTTTAGTCCCATATGTTAGACTTTATGGAAACACTAATGTTTTAGTTGGGATTGTGTACCCAATCACTGCTTGTTGCAGGCCGCCAGACTCTGTCTGTTAGATTTTGACCACCGTCAGTCACCAAAACTTTGATAACCGGTTGTCAATATTATTTTTAGTTACACTCCACTAGTTTTTAGTATTTTTTTAATGGAGCGCTTACCACCCAATCTTATTTGGGTCTCGAAACTACTAAATGAATCCAATTATTTTTCTTTGAACCGATACATCGTATGGACAAATCGTGGACTGATTTTCCCCTAATAATATAACATTTTATTTCATTCTTGACTAATCGGTATTTCCTTATATGAGCACCCTAAATATGGGGAACAATTACAATCAATTGGGGGTTCAAAAAAAAAAGATTTCTTCCACTCATCTTGGTCAATCCATAATTTGTTTATACAATGATGATCTCTGTCTCACCCTCTTTAGCATGAGATGTCAATCATTTTTTTGGAGCTTCGGATTAAAATACATGTTATATTCAACATGGTGCGTATGTGTTGTTAGTGTTACATGTAACATGATTATTTTTTAACTGTAGTATATCTTTTCTGCGAAATATTAGATCATACCTCTTAATTGCGTGTGTCGAATATAATAACATTCATTATTTTACGAAGGTGCACATCTTCTATAGCCCACACGATCAAAATATCCCTATTTTGTGCTAGAATTGTATTCAACATGGTATGAGTTATAAAGACAAGAAAATACAATATTACGTTTATGTGTTGGTTTTACATATAACATGACTGCTTGTTAAAAAAATAATATATCTCTTCCGCGAAATACCAAATCATATCTCGTATATTTGTGTGTGTGTTGAATGTAACATTCGTTTTTTACGACGGTACACATGTTATGCATCTCATACAACTGAAACTTCTAGTTTTGCCGGTGTTGAATATAGCATTAACTGAATATGAAAAAACCGAAAATGAAAAATGAATATCTCCTCTATTGATATTTGTAGAAATTATTTATTTATTTATTTTGAATGCAACTGAAAATGAAAAATCTCTTTTATTGTTATTTGTGAATTTTATTTTTATTTTTTTGGGGGGTAAAATCATTTAATAAGGGGGTTTTTAATCCCGCAAATTTTGTAAGATTATTTTAGTCATGGAAATTTCAGTATTTTTTGAATTTGGGACTAAGTGGTTCATAAAATCAAGTTAGTGAGATGATATGCTGCAATATAAAACATTAGAAATTGTTCGGTAATTTGACCTTTAATATGGGTCTGCCCAGTAATTTTCTCTTTTTTAATATACATTTTAGTTTCAATTTTCTAGTCATTTAACTAATTTTTCAATTGCCGGTCGTTGAAAATTTACGTGAATGTAACTAAAAAATATACTCAAATTACATGTAACTAAAAAATATGTTAAAAAAATAGTTACATATAACTGAAAAATTTCGATAAATACTGACCAGACTTTGACAACCGAAGGCACGAGGTTTGATGGCAAGCGGAGGTGGGGGGCGACGAAGGGTGACGCTAGCGACAGATGATACAAATCTTAATTGATAACATTTGATTGGAGATAAAAAGGAGTATTGACCATGAGACTAAAACCCAAGTCTAAACATAATTAAAGAAATTATAGTCAAGTTAAAATTAAAATAAGATAAATTATGGATCAAACTCTCTATTTAGGATTATTGACCAATTATTTCATAATTTTGTTTTTGAAAAAAATAAGAAATGTAACACAAAGCAACTATTTTCCAAGAAAGAATCTCCTTTCTACTTGCTGTACATCTATTGAAATATTAAAATACTTGCTGAAAAAAGTAACATCTAGATCATGTTTACCCAACTTGATCCCCCTATCTATATAATAAAACAGTTTAATTTTTATTCAAAGATATTTTTAATAGATTTTTATTGTTTTACCCTTGTTATTGTAGAAAATTAATCATATTAAAAGCTTTATTGTTAAAATAAGCCTTCGTAAATAATCCTCAACATTCTAATAAATGAATGGATCGGACATTAATGTCCTTTAAAATCATGAAAGTTTATGGAAATATTGGTTAAGATAAGTTATATTTATGTTAAGTTGTGTATTTTTCATTTTGTGCATACCAATTTTGAACTTTCACGTTTCCTTTCCCATTTCTAAATTCCTGGATATCGAAGATGACAGTGGCATTAAACGATTTTGCGTAGAAATTACAAATTAGTCGATTAATCAATTTATTATAATTTTTAATTGTCTTTTGTAATGCATTTTGTTTCATTGTTTTTCATATATGTAGCTAATTTTCGCAAATGATTTGTCGATTGAAGTGTTCAATCAAGACATTATATATTGGGTGTAATCGAACAAAATGTTTATTGTTATGTTTGGATGATTTGATATTTTTTCATAGCGAACATACCCCCTCACTGACTAATGTTGAATAAGCAATTTCACAACAACGTGAACATTTACATAAAATAATATAATAGTAATCGTAAATATTTTGTAAACATTCATATAATTATTTGTTGAGAAACTAGTCAATTTAATGATTTTGGACAGTGTGTTGCTACTATTGTGATCATAAATATTTTGTAAATATTTACATAAAATAATATAATAGTGATCGTAAATATTTTGTAAACATTTACATAATTATTTGTTGAGATGCTAGTCAATTAAATGATTTTGGACAGTGTGTTGTCACTATTGTGTTAATTGTCAACAATATGTTGAGTGTGAACATTCACATTCAATATAATACTAGTGACCGTAAATATTTTGTAAACATTTACGCAAATATTTGTTAAAAATGTTTGTCAATTTATTGATTTTAGATAGCGTGTTGTTACTGTTTCGTTAGTTGTCAAAACACGTTGAATTTTTATTTTTTATTTTTTTTATGGTAAGGTGTGTTTGAGTTAGTTTACGCGCACTTCGACTAATCAAATATTCAAATAGATTCTAAACGAATACAAACTAATAGGAGGAAAATTTGTAATAAACATTTACTCCCATACTATTATTTTTTATTAAATGTGGTTGTTCATTAGTAAGTAAATATTGAAACGATATGGGTAATATGTAATTTATATGTGGGTGTATATGATAACATGAAACACAATGAACGTTCATACTAAAACCATCAAAATTTGTTTTTCTTTAACGTTCACAATGTTTTTTTTTTCTTTCTAAAATAGCCAATGAGAATATCAAATTGAAGATCTTGAAATGCATGGTAAGATGATAATTTATTTTTTTAGTGTTTTTTGGCAATGAAAACATTCACAAAAACAGTTATTATACGTATATTTTTTAAAATTACTGCCGTGGATTAACAGTGTATGAGGACTGGATGACAGATAGACGTGAACAAGATTAATGGATGACTTTTTGATAAACTATCGTTAAGGACTGAACCCTTAATCATATTATAATAACTGACCTTTTTTTTTTTTTTTTTTTTTTATTTAATAGGTTTTACTACTTTGTATGCGCCTAATTTTCAGTACCTTACTCCTATGCACCATGTATATTAGTATATACATGTAGATATATATACGAAAAAGACAGGCTAAAAAGCCTTTTCCACCGCCCGTCAGGTTTTGATTTTGATTTGTAGATTGAATATAATCCAGATTCGTACACGCAACAGATGATGCACAATTATTTTATTGAAAGAAACGATGGCGCTATTGGATCTGTAAATTTCGTGTATATTAAAAAATAAAAAGGCTGGTGATTGAATCTGGGAACCAACTCGTTTTCTTAATTTATTAGTAGCGTTCAATAGACCACAATTATTGTCCACAAAAAACATGAAAGAATAATAAAACAAAGAAAAGCATATAAAATAACCAAGCCAAGTGGTCGTCGTTCACAGGAAATGGATCTATTATTATGACACACAAATTATGAAAAGTCAAAAACCCGATAAAATGGTCAATAGACAGTAAACAAAATTGTCCATTTCTTCTTTTATATCATAACCTACGCTGTTATAGTAACAAAACACGCTTGAACTTCCAAGTAAAACTCTCACGGACACTCATTTTAAGGTAAAAGCCATCTGCTTAGATATCCTCGGGACCATTGATCTCCTGTACACGGATACAACAAAAATAATAGTTAGGAAAAGCAGGTTTTATCAACCCTAAAAGTGTTTCTTTCCTAAATCACCTTGTTCTCAATTACAGCACCATCAGGGATTTCAAGCTTCACTCCAGGTTTTGCAGCAATAGTCACTTTCCCCTGAAAGTATGCATGGTAATCATATTAAAAACACTGAATCAGAAAACTTAATTGTTTTTAATAACTAAAACACATATAGGTGGTGCTTTGTTAGTGTTCCTGTTCTCAGAAAAACTGGGAGCAGAAACAGAACTAGAACAAAAAAAAATGCGTTTGTTATGTTCCAAGATTTTAAAACAAGTTTAAGGAAAGATTTTAAAACAAGTACCAAGATTTCAAGCGCTAAGCCAAACAAGCCCCAACAAGTGCCACCACTGCGAATTGAAACATAAACAAGCAAAGGTCGAAAAACATATCAATGGTATGTTCATTATGTACCTTGAGAGTGACACCGGCTCCAAACCATGCATCGCCAGTCACCTTCAGGGTGTCCAGCTCAATGATACTAGGAATGGACTTGAAACGCTTCAGGAAGTCGCCAACCTGAGAAGAAATTACAAGAATTAGCTCTGCATACATAAACTGGCCGAAACAGCATTACTAACTGGAAATCACATTTACCTTTTTAAATTCAGGCCCCAGTTCGATAGACGGATTTGCAGGATTTGCCCTAGCTTTGTTTTGCACCACAAAGCCATCGGATAAGGTGTAAAGGTCAGACTGAAAAAATAGATTTGTTAATAAATTACCAATGGATGTTATTGAAAGGGGGAAAAAATTATATGTAGCAAAGCTGAAAAGAGAGTTAACCTGGACAAGAAGCAAATCTGAGGTTGCTTTTACAGGAAGAAATCGAGAACGGGGAACATTGATACCAATAGCGTTGTCAAAAAACTAATCACAAAGATTAAAACAATCAATGCAAGCTTGAAGAGAATAATTATAGTGATAAAGAGGTAAACATGAGGATAACAAATGATAAAAAAATGACGTTGCCCATACCTTGATTGCAGCACCAGCAGCTGTTTCTAGCTGAAGAACTTTAATCCCATCCACTTCCTGCAGACCATATTTACTTCATTAGACACTCCAAAAGTTGGTACTAATAAACCCTACCCTCTTTTTCATCTTTCCTTTGATTCTATGTTATCAGAACAAGGAAAACATGAGAAAGAAAGACGACCTGAGGAAACCTACTAGCCCTTGTGGATTAAGAAGGGCAGAGGGGTTCCTTCCCACCGTACCCTGACCTAGATAGATCCTACAACCTTAGGCATCGTTTAGTAGCACAGAATTGAAGTGTCGGAATTGGAATTCAAAAAGAATGCATCTAAATTTTAAGATTTTTACACGTGTTCATTTTCAATTCCAATTCTAAGGCACCAAATCCGGACAGTCAAAGATGGGGTTAATTCAATCATGACGAAGCAAGATATTTAATATTACCAATTACCTTTGGATTTGGAATAATCTCCATCTTGAGTGCATCGGCTTCTACAAGTCGTTTAATAGCCTTTAAGTTCACCCACCTGCCACGGCACACTGCGTGAGTTTTTAACCGCCAAATATTTAAGAGTACAAAGACACACTCAGTACTTACAAGTTGTTAGTATTGAAAATTTTGAACTTCTCAATCGACTTGAATTCATTAACCTGTGTGAAACGAAATCAAACATCAGACACAACCTTATGATGGAAACTTAAGCAGCTATCACGACAATAGAGCCAATTATATAAAAATATAAGCACTAGCCTAGCGTGGATCTATGTGGGAAAGTCCCCCTCAATTTTCCAATATTTTACGTTTACCCATAAACAAACTTCACTAAGGCAATACAAGTTCCAGAACAATTCTTGAAAGGGATTTTTTCCCTTTTTTATTGGGTCATGATTCTCGGAAGGGTTTCAAGTTTAATAAGTAGGTAAACAGAAAACATGAGTATTATTGAAGAGGCATGCATTTTAGAATTCCTCGATCACATGCACCTCTATGGATGAGATGATGTATATTTACTTATTTTGCATCAGAGTGGAAAAATAACGTGAAATTAGGAGCTAATAAAATCAATCACGAAAAACACATAATGTAAAGAGAGAAAAAACAGAACCAAACTCACATGTTCATCTGGAACTTGTGCGATTTCCAGTAGCTGCAAAGGGAAGGCAATAAATATGAGAGTTATTATATTTATTCAGTACTAGGGACAAGGGTAGCATAGTCTTTTATTCTTTCCTAACTCTTTTCTTTGTAAGCCTATCGCATTCATGATTTGCAATAATAAACCTTACCCTCTTTTTTCCCTTTTCCTTTGATTCTATGCTATTCAATGATATTAATGAGAATGACATTATTAATATTAGGCAACTTCATCTATCGATTTATAGGATTAATGAAGATAGTAATTTAAAGCAATATCGTTCATGTTGTTGCAAGCACAAAAAGCAAACCCTATAATGATCATTTCTTCTTTAGTACTCTATAAAAGCAAATCGTCATTAATGTGCCGCACACATCCACAACACAAAACTCGGAGCCAGTTTCTGGATAAACACATAAAGTCTTCATAGAGGCTATTATATATTTGTCTGATTGACTCAGAAGTAAAGGGAAGACTGACCCTTTAGAAGATATACCTCCAAAATACTAAATGATGAAGATTACACTTGAACACGTGATCAATCAGAATCACAATTTAAAGAATAAGTGATAACCCAAATTCAATTTCTTCCAGCACATGCATCAGATTAGCATACAACTTCTCGTTCTTTATAATTTATTAATTTTTTATGTATATGATGCCATAAGCAAGTATTGACTTGGTTCTGAGAAACACTACAACACCTCAAAAGGTTGGATGGCTTTGAAGGCATGCTATTAGCATCTCGTGACCAGAAACTGCTAACCACATACCTGAACTTTTCCTTCATAAGAAATTAGAGTGCCACCCTTCACATCAGCCAAAGTTTTTGGTGTGACCTGCAGAAGAAAAGAGTGAATGAAACTATAAAAATAGACTTGAGGAAAGAAGCATATTTTACGACCAGCTGCCTAACGTACCTCCATGCAGTACTCATTCTTGTTTCGGATCAAGTGATTCAAGATTTCTGAAACAATGAATTAAAGAAACACAGATGTGATCTTAAAAATGGCAATGCAGGAAGTAAGCTCTTGAAACTCTAGAGGAAGGCACTAGCCCTATTAAATCATGTTTTTTCCACCATAGAATAGTTTGATGCTTCAAATGCCCACCTTTTGCACTTTTACTTATTCAATTTTTATTTATTTGTGTTGGCTTCCAACAAAGAATATACAAAAATGATGTACTAGTATTTGAAACCAAACTAAATTTGTAAATATAGAGAGAGACTTCTTTAATTGAGAGAGTTTTCTAGAAGAGAAAGGTGACACATAATCTTTATCTGATATTGACTGAACAAATATTGATAATAACAGGCTTGGAGGAGAACCTTTTTGGCCATCTAGAAGAGAGAGGTGACGTGTAATTTTTATCTGACATTAACTCAACAAGTATCACTCAATTTCATTTGACAATATTGGCGCAACAACTATTTTACAATGTTTATGTATTTTCATTTTTTATAAATTTCTTTAATTATATTCATATGATAAAATAATTAATAACTAAATTCAGGAGACTTATGCCCCGCATCGAGGCTCATATCCCACCTCGTCAAGAGCGACTTAGAAGTCTCGCCTTACACCCTCACCTTTTAAAACACTAGGGCATACATAAACCATAAGAATACCAATGGAACAATCAGGTGCCAAAAGAAAACAACATGAAGGATACTCAAATCAACTACAGCACCCAAGTTATCTGAATTAGCAATAAATACATACTCCTTGCCCTGTGAAAGGAACAAACAGTAACAGTGGGTCAGTAAAATAGACATATTTGATGTCAATATATCATTTGAAGATAGTTCTTGAATTACGAAATAGTGCATTAAGACATAGAGTGAGACCTGTGTCAGTAAGGCATCAAGCTTGCCGCTGTTCCTCAAGGATGGAAACACATCACCGTGGCCAGGTGGATACCTTTAGATGCAAACGATATTCACAAGTAAATAAAGATTGCATAAGAATGATTAATCAAATAGAATAAGCCTACGGGACACTGGTTAATGGTTTTGCAATACACTATAATTTTACTTCATGAAAGTAGAAAATTGAACGACAATGTCAGACCAGAAAAGTAGAAAATGAACAGATTAATTATTTAGCCAGATGAAAGAATCCATTATACTTTATTATATATCGATAAAAGGGGCTAAAATATATATATTACCATCCATCTTTGCCAGTTTTTCCCTTCGATGGAAGTGGCATAGAGTCCTCAACAACCAAGCGAGGGTATTGACTCTGTAAAGATAGAAAGGACGAATATAATAATTAATAAGATAAAGCAATAAGAATCCAAAAAGGTGCTGCAAGTTGATTGTAAGGCAAAAATACAAAATTTAAGTACCTGATTAAATGTATGAATGTCAATATTTGACTTGGCATACTTTTCCACAATCTACATTCAAGAAGCTTAGTTTATAAGTAAAGTCGCGATACTCAACAAGTGAATCCTATGGTCAGATTACTCACCTTGAGCGTATCATCGTGTGTGTTGAACGAGTTCATCAGAAGCAATGGCACATTACATCCATACTTGGCATTGAGTGACTATACCCACAATTTTAAAAGTCAGTCACAAGAAAATATACCACAGTAATACTGCTTAAGACAAAATTAGACAAGTGCACACCAACAAACACTCAAAAAATACCTCAATTTGGATGACAATTAAGTCGAGGAAAGTCAAACCATTACGAACTTCGATGACCGACCTGGATCACAATAACATGTATATGAAGGGATAGGAAGAGAAGATGGAAAATATATGGCATACAAACCAAAATCCTTTTTAACTGATATAACCAAAATTTAAGCAATCAAATGCAGATTAAAATACTGATTCTGAAAAGTGAGCAGGCAAAAACTAGAACACACACAACATGGAAACAATTTTTACTTGATTTTCCTATGAAATTGAGAAACCATAACAATAAATAAAAAATAAAAAATAAAAAAAAAGGCAGCCCTGCCAAGTATAACGCAAAGCTTTTGCCAAACAGGGACGGAACTAGCAACATACCATGAATTATTAAATGATCTAATTTAACCTTAATTTCCACGTATAGTGCATTATTGTTTATGTGGAGTCGTACTCTTCATAGATAGGAGTCAAAATTCAAAAAATATTGTTTGTGGCATGAATGTGAATTAAATAGAATAATTCCTAGACCCAGGAAAAATGAGTGATTAGAATTTTATGGTTACTGCAATAGAGGATTTATATAACGTGCATAGAGTAACACTTCAGTTGCAATAGACGTAGTTTCATTCATAAAGGGCAATGATATGACTAAAAATTGTAAATCGAAGAGACAAAATGAACCAAGACAACCACCATGGGTATCAATCAAAATGCAAAAATGGACAGTTGAAGGTGTTGGGATACCATTGAAAAAAGAAACTTCTGGGTGCCTATCAATTGCGACTTGTTGACAGTATATTAGTGCCAATAATATGAAAAGGCATCTCTAATTAAAAAATTAACCTCCACAAGCTGAGGCTAGCCCAAAGAGCTAGTAGTCAGATTGGCTGACAAATCAAGGCAAATATAGAGACTACAAATGCACATATTAGCCATGAGATGTTAAATTTTTAAAATCTTAAAGGTAACTTTGATTTATGAAAAGTGAAAGATGTAGAAAACAATTAAATGCCAGACTTGTCAAAAGATTAAAATAAATGCATGTAGCTGCATTATTTGGTGAATAGTAAGGGCTCACAAAATATGTCATGAAGGACGTAGGTTCATACTTGGGACCAGTGCACCCCATTGTTGTTCCCAAGCCTCCATTGAGTTTTAGTACAACAAGTTTGTCCAAAAGCTTCTTTGTTTCGGTAGAATCTGCATCCATGCATATATTTTCCCAACAATTAGTTTGATCATGTCAGCAACACAAATAAAGGGCAAATCGGAAAAAGTTTCTTGCTTTTAACTTCGTACTAAATCAGCAAGTTAATAAAATCATCCGAATAATTATAAAATAACAACTGCCAGATGAGTCACCTTCGGGCACAGGCGCTAAGCTCTCATATGGCACCACCACCTCATCAGTAGGAGTCTGGATCTTACTCCACTCAACATGTTGTGCTTCACCACTTCAAAGCAAAAGATCACCAAAATGAGAAGAAAAACTTTTCCGAAAATGCTATTTAACATATCTATGTTTACACTCTTTTGCTTGTAAATAGGAAAAAGAAAAGGGAAAAAATGATCGTGGATCGATTTAAGATTATTTCAGCAGTAGCAGATTTACTATGTCGAGTAAATAAAACTTCATACGATGTAGAGCGCTACACTGATAAACAATCATTTGAACTGATTTTTAACGATTACAGAGATCAATTCTGCCAATCGTCACTATAGTACCTGAGATAGCGAGCGACGAGGCTGATGAATCCAGCTTTCTCGTTCTCACTGCAAAACAAAACCACAACACAATAAAACTTAGAAATCTAAAAAAAAAAAAAAAAAAAATTACAATATTCAGATACCGGATCCAATCCCGCTCGGTCTACGAAAAGTCGTAAAAAAACGATACTGTGTAATTAAACAAATCGAAACAAATGAACGGATTGGAAATGAATTACAAATGACAAAATTACCTGATTTGATCGAGGGCAGACGTAGCAGATTTGAGCTTCGACAGGTTCTCGGCATCGGCAGGGCTGAGAGTAGTAGCAGTAGCCATTGGAAAACTAAACAAGAAGCAGAGAACTCCGATCTAGAGAGAGAGATAGAGATTTGATCTAGAAGGAATGAGACGTGATCTGGAAGGCTGTGAAGAAAAAGTGGAGGTGAGGAGGTGATAATGTTCGTTTGTGCTTGTTTATATATGTAATTTCTTTATGGAAGATGAGGAAGACTGAGATAGGAAAAAGAACCAGACCAGAAGGAGTATGTGGCAGCACCGGAGCGTAGCAATAGGGAACGGGTTTGAGAGCTTTATGAGCCACACACACCGGAAATAGCCAGTGGAGAGAGAATATGCCCGGCGAATATGACTTTGGATTGGATTGGTGTAATATAACGCTTAAAAATCACGGTAAGATTTAATAGAAAAATTTAAAAAGTGATTTTTAATTATTATTCCTGGAAATTGTGTGTGTTTGTGTGTGTGTGTGTGTGTGTTTTTTTTTTTTTCCTAATATTATTTTGTCTTTTTGAATTTTAAATTTTATTTCAAGATAACCACTTAAATTGTTAAAAATTTAAGTATTAAGGGTATGTTTGATAAAAAAAATTAAGCACTTAATACTGATTAAATTAAATACTTAATTAATTAAGTGTGTTTGACAAATGTAATGAAAATTACTTAATTAAATAAGTTAGTTTAAAAATTAAGTGAAATATTAAGTAAAAAATTCAGCAAAGTCTTCCTTACTTTTTTTTTTTTTTTTTTTTTTTAGAAAGCGCTCAACACTTTTCAAATAAATTTTTTTTGACCGTTTTGCCCTTAGGGATGTAGGGTTTCTTCTTTTCTGTTCATTCGATAGCCTTTCTCGTTTTTATTTTCCAGAGTAGCGAGTTGAGGCGATGGAGGCGACGATATCGATCGATATTCGTTGAGCAGATAAAAGGTAGCGATTGATCAATCTTCGTTGAGTAGAGAAGATAGAATCGGCGGCGAGAGACCGACTTGAGAGTTTTTCGTTTCTTCAACAAGGTATGTTCTTCAAATCTAGAGTTTTTGGATTCTTCAACTTGAGAATTTTGTTTTTCGTTCAGATTTTTGTTTTTCTGTTCTTCGTTCTTCAAAAAAATTCTATTTTTCGTTCAGATTTCATTCAAATTTCTGTAAATCTGAAATTTATGTTTTATTGTTTGGAGTGTTTTAACTGATATTAGAAAATCACAATTATTCATACGATGAAACCCTAATTCTTGGAGAAAATTTCAACTGATTCACTAAAGTTCGCAATCGCCTTGGTTAAATTCTCTTCTGTCAACCTTTGATTTTGTCATTGCAACTCTAAATCGAATGCGATTGACGTTTCTCACAATTTAAATCCCAACCATGGATGCACAGAAAGCTTTGTTGGATGAGCTCATGGGCTCTGGTACTTCTGCTAAAACCTATGTACTGATCTTTATACGCTTTTGTCGAACTCGAACTTCACATCAGATATTCATCTTCTGATTTTTTTTTTGGCGTGATTTTTGTGTACTTGGGTTCATACTTCATTGCTTTAAGAAATGCGTAGCTTTTGATTTTAGTTATGGCGCTTTTATTTGGAATGAATTTGTTTGAAGATAATGGCTCCCATTTCCATTATTTGTTTGTGTCATTTTACTCCATCAAGAGGTTCAACAAACGAAATTTTTAGATAATTATTAAGGCAATGGATGGAAATGATTATGATTAGATTCTTCCCCATGAGGATGATATTGATAACAGACTCCAATCATCGAACGACTTGGACTTGAACGTCGAGCAGGACAATCACAGTCCTAAATCTTCAAATCCTAGAATGCTGCTTTCAATCAAACTAGTTGTAGAAATTGTTGAATGTTGTGGTTGCAATCAGATAATCCTGTTTCGGTCCAATTTGATTAGTTAGATGATAAACAGATCAAATATGTATTAAACTTCAATCAATCTGTTGAATTTTATGTTATTGTTGACTTGTGATAATTTATATGTTTAAACTTTTTAGTATATTATTGATGTTTTCATTTTATTGTTTTGTTCTTTTTTTTTTTTTTTTTTTTTTCTATTATTATTATTATCTTGATTCAATGGTAGTTTTGTAAATTAAATCATTTTTAACATTCAAATTTTATAATTATCAAACAGACAAAAAATATTCAGCACTTAATTTTCAGCACAATTTTATCAAACAATCTATTTAAATTTTCAGCACTTAAAATTTAAGTACTTAATTTTCAGCCCTTAAAATTTAAGCACTTAATTTTTAGCACTTAAATTTTTGGCACTTAAGAATTAAGTCGTTATCAAACAAGTCCTAAGTATTACTTTTAACTTAAAGAAAAAAAAAAAAAAAAAAAAAAAAAAAAAAAACCTTTTTATAATTTTTTGTTCTTAAAGTAATTTTACAACTTTATCTCTTTCTACAATTTTCTCTCTCTATTTTTTTTCAATTTAGTATTTTTCTCGTCTTTAATTTTTTGTATATAATTTTTTTTTGTGAGATTTTACAGTGTTGGTGTCAAATATTGGTTGTGATAATTAGATATTTTATGATATTAAGTAATAAGGGTTAAAAACTTAAGTGAATCACACATCACTTTGCTTAATTTTGTTATCAAATGTACTTAATTTGATAAATATTTAATGCATTTAGTTTTAAATACTTAATTAAGTTACCCAACGGGGCCTCACTCTTTAAAAAAATAATTAAACATTATGAAATTACTCTTCATTTTACACTGACGCGACCCGATTTTGCAAAAGGAAAAGAATATAAAATATTAAAGCGTAAAGAGAAGGGGTTGTTGATCCCTAGATTTTGATGAACAATTAAGTGTTGATTTTTTTTGTAAAACTAATGTGTTTGTTGAGTATTTTAGAAAATGAGTTCTATATATTTGATTATGTTGAAGACATCATGAAGAAAATGTAAAGAGTGTAAAGATGAATGCAATGAAGAAATGAAGAGTATTGAAGACCTTGAAGAAATTAGGTGAAAATAACTATATATTCTTAATGTAATCCAAATTAGGATCACACATGACACTATTAAATGAGTTATCTTTTATGTATGTTTTGATATTGATATGATAGAATTTAAGATCATAATTAAAGATTTGATATGTACTCATTATGTGAATTGAAAATGATAATTGACCTAATTGAAAATAAGGTTTTAGTATAAAAGTTGAATTTTAGGGCTAATTTAGTTAATCGAGAAAAGCAATCGGTTAACTGAATCAAACAGTATGTTTTGGAGCAGAATTGGTGAAGGAAATGACCACCCTGAACCAATCGGCCAAATGATTGGGAAAAAAAATAGTCAACCGATTGAGTCAGTGAGTTTGGCGAAGCAGAAATTGACCATCCTGAAGCAATCGGTCAACTGAATGGAATATTCCGGTCAACCAATTGGGCTTAAGGTTTTGGTAGGGTGAGGCTCTATAGCATTCTGTCAACCGAATGGCATATTTTGGCCAACTAATTGGCCTTTAATCTTTGGCTTGGTTTCAGTGTTGTTTCTATCGATCAACCAAATCCTAAAGGTCGGTCAACTGCTTGCTTCAGTTGTGATTTCGAGGAACTTGGTCTTTTAGTAAATAACTATCAATTTTTTATGATTCGAAGTGAGAGATTTAAGGATTTGAACCTACTAAAGATATGGTACATGTATTTGTATAGCCCTCTTGATTTGATCCATATAATTTATGATTATCTTAATTTAAGTAAATAAATACTCCATATCTTTGCGATTGAAAATTGAGAATTATTTTAGGGGCTTATTTGAGAGATTTAAAAGTTATTTTTAAGTGGATTGCCTCAGAAATGGAAAATATTATTATATGGTGTCTAAGAGTGACTTTTAGAAATATATTTTTTGAAAAGTAACCGTTGGAGGACTTGTTATCAGTGTATAAATATAAACCTGCGAGATTGAGAAAAACTACATCAAGAACAATCAGTTTTAAGTTTTTCTAAGAGTTATTTTAATGTTGATATTTCTATGAGATATTTGTGAGAAGTTCTTGATCTATAACGTTGTTGATTTGGTGTCACCAATTTGTGCTATATTGTGATTTTGTTTCAATTTTCTGTGTTTTTCAGGTGAAATCTTTTCAAGTTATTGTTCTTTATTTTGAATTCATATTATTATTATTATTTGCTTGGTCATAAGTTGGTTAGAAAATCGTTTTCAAACTTAAAAGCCTGAAAATCTTTTTAAAATGATTTTGTTTGAATATCTGATTATGTGCTCTAAATTTTGTTTCCTATATTGTTTATTAATCAGATATTATTTGTCTCACATTGTATCTATCACGTAGTAAATTTTGGGACATTAATCGAGTATATTTGTATTAAGGTGGTAGAAGCTCCTTATTGGAAGAAACTCAATTTTTTCTATATTTGTGAGTTTGAGTAGATCAGACACGGTTAGGATGGTATTTAGTCAAGGTAGCTAAGTTTCAATCTTTTTCTTATGAAAAAAATATTAGGGTTTGATTTTTGTCCTGTAAAAATATTAGATTATTCTTTTCCCTTGAAAAACACTAGGTTTTGATTCTTCCTGCAATTGAATTGATTTTTGAATGAATTGTAAATGTTTAATCCTTACATGTAAAAAGGATACTTGAGAGTGTGGTAAGGTTTTGATTCTTTCTATAATAGAATTAGGTTAGTCTTAAGTCTGATATAAAGATATGGTTCATCATTGACTTGGAAAAAGGGTAAATTTATAAAGGTTGATTCTAAGCCTGGAAAACGAATCATTATAAGAGTTTGGTTCCTATTGATAAAGGAATTAGGGGTTTAGAGGTTGTGAGTCTTTGTGAAACTTGAGGAACTGGATTAGGTAAGACTAGCTTGCTAAATCAAGATATATCTTGGTATACTGTATTCTTTATTTTTATTGTATTGTGTTTGGATGTGTACCTAGTTAAATACTTATCCATTATGTAACGAAGATAATAATTAATTTAGAAAAATTAATTATTCGATAATTAAGTGTTGAAAACCTCTTGGGTAGTTTTTTGGGCCAACAATTAGTATCAGAGTTGGTTTTAACTTGTTTAGGCTTAACATCCTAGTTAAACCGATCACATGGCACACACCATGGATAATATTTTTTGTGTATTATTTCTTGATGGTAATAGATCCGTATATGATAATGTTATTTATGATTCTTGTGAAATTAGTGGTAGTAATAGAGATGATGATAATGAAAATATCCATATTGTCATGAAAAAATTACTTTCTCTCACACTTCTTTTTGCTAAAGAAAATTTGAATTTAAAAAGAAAAATTGATTCTTTTGAAAATGGAAGAAAAAGTGTTCGGAAATTTAAATTACATCTAGATGACTATTGTGGAACAAAAGAGTTTTCAGATGTCATTTTTTAAATAAATAATTCGCTCTCCAAAGTGGATTTTCTTGAAAATGAAAATAGAGTTTTAAAAAATGATGGTGACATGATTTCCATGCAAAGGTCAGATCTTGAATTAAATATTGATTTACTTAAGAAAAATTTTAAAAAATCGAAATCCGAACTCAAGTTTATTTTAAGATATTCTGAGTATGTGTCTCTATCCTTTAAAATAATATATGGAAGTGGATATATTTTATTGTCTCATCCTTCATCACAAACCAATTATTATAATGTTACTATTGTTAGAAATGATCCATGTTTTACTTCTCGTGCTATCTATGATAATCAATCGAAGTTGAAATGTTATTATTGCAATAGATTTGGACATTTTAAAGTATCATGTTGTTTAGGAACCCTAAGTTTATGTCTAACAAGAATGGATCCAAAATGAAATGGATACCAAAGATAACTATGCACATGTCTTGTGCAGAGTTACATAATGTCAGCATCAGACTGGAAGGAACAAACGAAGAGGTTATATCAAAGTCAAGATGGAAAGTTACTAGGAAGTCACAAGTGACACGTGCAAATGGAAATATCATTGAATCAAATGACAACAATCTAAAGCTTAGAGGATACGGATAGTCCAAGAGAAATTGTGCATCTAAATCAATCATTGATACAAATGAGGTAAAAAGTAAAGTTGTCCCGAAAGATATAAGAGGTACTCCTAACCCTTTTCTATTTAAATTCATTAAATTTGTAAAAGAAAAAGGCATCTGACTTGCCAAATAGGTAAGTTGATCATGGTTTCTAAGTCTTATACTAAATGATGTGCTTATTTGTTGTCTTAGAAACATTACATGGTGATTCAGAAAATCATATTTACTTAAAGTGTAGTAACAAGTTTGTTTCATAATTGCTTATATTACTCATATCATGCATCTATTGATATTTTTTTGAAATTGATAATATGATTATAAGAAACATGTTACTTGAAGATGACTTAATCTGAATTAAATCGTTTATATGATTAAAATTGGTTGGAATTGATTAGTGATCATTCATGATGTTGAGAATAATTGATAAATATATGTTCACTTGATCTCTACTAACGATTTTCTTCCAAGTATGTTTCAAAGAGTTTCAAGTTATAAGATTATTCAAGGAGAAACAAATATTCATACCGAAATTCAAAATTTAGTCAAGAATAAGATTGAGGTTGATTCAAGGAGATAATTTATTAGAGTTGAATCTTTACTCAACTCAGTTTTTAAAACAATCTTATTCTTGCATGATTATGTAAGAAATTTATGTTATGTGAAATTATTATTTAACTTACAAAAATTGACTCAGATCTCTATGAATATTATGCTTTGATTATATACCTACGTGGAATCCTATTGTTAGCTAATACTGGTTTATTGATGAAATATTTATTACCAAAAAATGTTTGATGAAATCAGTATTAATCATGATCTTACATGTCGGCATATCGTATAAATTTAAACTTACATGGTTAGCATTACTTTATGAAATCACGTTAATCTATTTTTGATATCGTATATATGATCGTCTGAATATACATGACATATCAATATGTGCTTAGTATTTTGAGTTGATACTTTTGCACGTGGATATATTTATAGGCATTAAGTGTGTGACATACAATTAATATCTCATGTTCCATAAATGATTATTATTCTAAAAATGAGTTAAAATTTTATAAGATAAATATGCATTTATCCATGTTTATGCATGCACTATATTTATGTCGATAAATTATCATTGAGATATACTTCATGTTCTAGTGTGTTAAAGATTACATGGTTCTTGATTCTATCTAAAAGGAAGATATTATATGATTTCATGCTACATTATTGAAATGTCTTAATTGCTTCAAGCTTATTCTCCTCAGTATGAATTAGCTTGTTTACAATTATATAGGGGGAGAAATTTTTATAAATAAGGTAATAATATGTTATGCTTAAATTAAATAAATAAATAAATAAATAGGGATATTGAATATTTTGATACCTTCGATTAACTTGTTAATATTTTCACTAAACCTCTAGTAGAAGATCAAAGTTTATGAAAATTATTTGAGGTTTAGGTATGGCTAGACAAAATGATGTATACCTAGAATGATATTTTTGGTTCTCCGTCCCTACTTTTTGAGATGACAAAGGAGGAGACGTTGATGCTTAAACGAGTTGGTTGATATTTAGAAATTTGTTCGCCTAAGCATTGCACTAATTAAAGAGAGATCTTAGTTGAATTGGTTATATTGAGCTTTGTTGAATATCATTATCGTTAAATTGATTTTTGGGCTTTTATTGAATATCTTTTGAATTATTTAATTATTTCTTCATGTTTACGCTTAAATTAGTTAAAATACCCATCCTCAGATTTAGAGGGAGCATGGTTCTATTCTTTATTGAAGAAAATATCAAAATTAATTATCATCATTAAAAAGGAGAAGATTGTTGATCCTTGAGTTTTGATGAACAATTAAGTGTTGATATTTTAGTGGAATTAATGTATTTGTTGAGTATTTCAGAAAAAGAGTTCCATATATTTGATTATGTTGAAGACATCATGAAGAAAATGTAAAGGGTGCAAAGATGAATGCAATGAAGAAATGGAGAATGTTGAAGACCTTGAAGAAATTAGGTGAAAACAACTCTATACTCTTATACTCTTAATGCAACCCGAATTAGGATCACACACGACCCTATTAAATGAGTTATCTTTTATGTATGTCTTGATATTGATATGATAGAATTTAATATCCTAATTAAAGATTTGATATGTGTTCCTTATGTAAATTGAAAATTATAATTGAGCTAATTGAAAATAAGATTTAAAGTATAAACAGTTGAATTTTACGGGCAATTCAATTAACCGAGAAAAACTATCGGTTAACTGAATCAAACAGTGTGTTTTGGAACAAAATTGGTAAAGAAAATGACCACCATGAACCAATTGGTCAACTAATTGGGTAAAATCAGTCAACTGATTGAGTCAGTGAGTTTAGCGAAGTAAAAATGGACCATCCTGAAACAATCGGTCAACCGAATAGAGGAATTCGGTCAACCGATTATGCTTAAGGCTTTGGCAAGTGAGGTTTTGTAACGTTCGGTTAACCGAATGGAGGAATTCGGTTAACAGATTGGGCTTAAGGTTTTGTCAAGGTGAGGCTCTGTAGCATTTGGGTAACCGAATAGGGTATTTTAGTCAATTGACTAGCCTTTAAGCTTTGTCTTGGTTTCAGTGTTGTTTCAATCGAATCCTAGGGATCGGTCAATCGACTGTTTCTATTGCGATTTCGAGGAACTTGGTCTCCTAGTAAAAAACTATTCGTTTTTTATGATTCCAAGTGAGAGATTTGGGAAATTTGAACTTACTGAAGATATGGTACATGTATTTGTATATCCCTATTGATTTGATCTACATAATTTATGATTATCTTAATTTAAGTAGATAAATACTTTATATCTTTGTGATTAAAAATTGAGAATTATTTTATGGGTTTATTTAAGAGATTTAAAAAGTTATTTTTAAGTAAAATACCCAAAAAATAGAAGATATTATTATATGGAGTTTAAAAGTGCCTTTTAAAGTTATATCTTTTAAAAATTAGCCGTTGAAGGGCTTGTAATCAGTCCATAAATATAGACCTGCGGGATTTAGAAAAATTACATCAAGAACAATCGGTTCTAAACTTTTCTAAGAGTTATTTTTACGGTGAGATTTCTGTGAGATATTTGTGTGAAGTTCTTGATCTAAAGCATTGTTGATTTGGCGTCCCCGACTTGTGCTATATTGCGATATTGTTTCAATCTTTGGTATTTTCCCCATGAGATCTTTTCAAGTTATTGTTCTTTACTTTGAATTTATATTATTATTATTATTATAATTATTTGCTTGGTCATAAGATTGTTAGAAATTCGTTTTCAAAATTAAAAGCCTAAAAATCTTTGTTTGATTATCTGATTATGTGCTCTAAATTATACTACCCACATTGTTTATTAATCAGATATTATTTGCCTCATTTTGTATCTATCATGTAGTAAATTTTGGAACATTAATCGAATATATCTGTATTGGGGTGGTAGAAGCTCCTTGTGAGAAGAAACTCATATTTTTTTATATTTGTGAGTTTGAGTATATCAAATACGGTTGGAATGGTGTCTAGTCAGGGTAGCTAGGTTTCGATCTTTTTCTTGTGAAAAATTATTAGGGTTTGATATTCGTCCTATAAAAAAGTTAGGTTATTTTTTTTCCTTGAAAAATTCTAGGTTTTGATTCACTTTACAATTGAATTAATTTTTGAATGAATTGTAAAGGTTCAATCCTTACATGTGAAAAGAATAGTTGAGAGTGTGGTGAAGTTTTGATTCTTCCTGTAATAAAATTAAGTTAGTCTTAAATTTGGTAAAAAGATAGGGTTCATCATTGACTTGGTAAAAAGATAAATATTACCTTCAATATATTGAATCATTGAGTTCATCCTAAGGCTTGTAAGAATTAATTCTTACAAAACAATTTATCATTATTTTTATCTTTTTTTTATTATTTTTGTTTTTATTTTTAAGAATTTAGGTATAGCAATAACTTAAATAAAAAATAATAAAAAAAGTAAAAAAATAAAAAATAAAAAACAACCACATCTCACGCTCGAAAGCTAAGCCCAAAAGGAAAGCTTTGTCCCGACGTATTAATTGAATCAACGGATGATTTTTTTCTTTTTTATTTCTTTTATAAATAACAACAACTTAATAAAAGATAATAACAAATAATTAAAAAAAAAAAAAAAAACAGCAAAATAATAATAAAAAGTTAGACTTGAGAACGCAAAGTTAGCCCTGGCGTTTTCATTGAGTCATCGAATAATTCTAATGGAACTAAAGTTGCAGAAATTTAAATTGTGATAGTAAAAAAAACAATAAAAAAAATTAAGGGAGAAAAATTCATATCTGCTCAGGCAAAAATCCTCGACATACAAATTTTTATTCACTCAAAGACGGCTTCTCGAATATGATTTCATTGAGAATCGCTCCTTAGGAGAGTTTCTTTTTGAATTTTGGAGTGCTTAAATAGTGAGGGGAAGTATCCTATTTATAGAAAAAAAAAATGGAGAATGAAAAAAACTCTAAAAAATTAGCCTTGGCGTCCAAATCCTAACCTTAAATCAGCGAGGAAATGGAAAAAGTCATGGGAAGGGCTTCTAGAAGGCTGGATGCTGAGGTGGCGTGAGAAAAACTGCCAGACGTCCGCTACTTTTTTTTTCTTTTGACTTATTGACCAAAAAATAGGCCCCCACTCCACTTCCTTTCTTTTCTCTCTCTCTTTCTTTATTTTTTTTTCTCTCTCTACCGATTCTCTCTTTTATCTCTTTCTTCCTTTTTTTTTTCTCTCTCTCTACCAATTCTCTCATCTCTCCCTCTTTCTCTCTCTTAATTTCTCTTCATTATCCCTTTTCTCTTTTTTTTTTCATTTTTTTTCTTTGTTTCAATATTTCAAAAATAAAACTACTTGTAAAATTAAATAATTTTTTGTGGGAACGGTCAAAATGTTATGTCTTGACTCTCTTTGTCATGCAAATTTCACTTACTTGACAAATTTGGGAGATAACGTCATTTTGATCGTCCAATTTTCTATATTTTTCAAAGTTTTTTTTTAATTTATATCAGAACAAATAAAAAATGACTCATGCAAACTCACGATGAACAAGTGTTTATTTAGATGATCATTTAGGGTAATAAAAAAAATGACTCATGACGATACTTATGATGAACAAATGTCCGTTTAGAGGATTGTTTAGAGTGATTGAAAATGACTCATGACGATACTCATAACAAAAAATATGTTCACTTAGAGAATCGTTTAGAGTGATGAAAAAATAACTCATGATGAACAAGTGTCCATTTAGAAGATCGTTTAGAGTGATAGAAAATTACTCATGACGAATAAGTGTTCGTTTAGAGGATCTTTTAAAGTAATGAAAAATGACTCATGACAAACAAGTGTTCATTTAAAGAATCATTTAGAGTGATAGAAAATTACTCATAACGATACTCATAACGAACACATATTCGTTTGGAAGATCGTTTAGAGTAATGAAAAATGAGTCATGACGATACTCATGACGAACAAATATCCATTTAGAGTGATAGAAAATGACTCATGATGATACGAACATGTGTTTATCTAGAGTAATAAAAAATGACTCATGACAATACTCATGACGAACAAGTGTTCGTTTAGATAATCGTTTAGAGTGATAGAAAATGACTCATGATAATACTCAGGACAAACACATATTCATTTAGATGATCGTTTAGAGTAATGACGAAGATGAAACTTATGCTCCAGCCCCTTTGCTGGGTGGAGAAAAGAAACACCAGAGGTATAAAATGTACCCCAGCCTATCGTTAAGGCGAAAGTGACAGGACCAAGTATTAAATGTGGTTCAGCTTGCGACTGGGGTTGACAAGCTCAAATCCTCTAAATTCAAGATAAGCGGGAACATTATAATGTGCCCTAACTTGTGATTGGGGCAAAAATAATAAATCAAATATATCAAAGTTATTTTCCGGGCAATAGATACCAATCTTGACTTTTGAATCCTTCAATACTTTGGAATTACTGTTGACGCACCCCGTTTTTCCGAAAGAGAAAAGAATATTAAATAATAAGTAATTGATTTTAAGGAGGCTGGATTTTTAAAGCGTCAGTTTTCTCAAAAAATATACTTAAGCCATTTTAAAATAAGGAGTCGCCACCTAACATTGGGTTTAAATGGTGTGCTAGGTCACCGAATTTTTATAAAATAATTTAAAAGGCCTAAGTAAAAAATTTAACTCCAAAAACACGGTCAAATTAAAGATTCATTTAAAGGCTCGGAGGTCGGTTATGCTCGGGAAAGGTGTTAGGCACCCCAAGATGCCCGTCCAAAAATAGTACCTTATGTCCAATTAGTTTAGTCCGAGTGTTTTATTTTATTTTGAAATTATTCCCTTCTTATAAAATATTTTTGATATTTTTCACAAATAAGGTGAGACAAGTTTTTGAATTTTTGGGAATATTCCCCCAGTATAACCTCTAATTGAATATTAAGGATTCGATAAGGATGGTCCCCGGGGGTTTTACGTATGTCTCCGAGAGACTTTTTTAATTTAAATAGGCAAACTAAAATAGATGCATGAGATTTACAAATATGAATGCTAAACTAACACCTAAATAAGTTTTATTTTTTTATGTAAGAGTGACTAAAAAGAAACTAAATGATTTAATTTAAATATGTCAATGCAAACTAATATGAATACGGGAATTGAATAAGGAATACTACGTAAATTAATGTGATTATGCGTGACAATGATTTAATTAAAAAAATAGAAGTGGTGCACGTGTCATGACTAGATGTGAAAAAGTAGCGTGGATTCATATAAAAAAAAAAAAAAAAAAAGCTATATGTATGAAAAGTGTAAGTGGTGAAAGTGTCCTAAACATGCCGTCTAAATGATACGAGAAATAAATATACTAAGTAGATGCAAAGAAAATCTACTTTGAGTTTGTTTGATTAATTTAAAGAAATTTTGTTTTGAAATTCCTTCAAATTCTATGGATAAGATAATCGAGGGAGGTTCGCGGAAACAATTTAGTTGAAATTAATTTTTTCGATACTTTAAAAAAAATCCCACGAAAAATTTACCGAGGGAAGATATTTCCTAAAACCATTCATTTCTAAATTCCACCCGAGTCGGGAAATAAAAACGAGGTCACAGAAAACTCTCCCCCGATTTATCGAATCGTCGGATTCACCTTGAGGTTCGTAAGGATTAATTTCTACTAAATTTTTTTTTTTTTTTTTTTTTGGATTTTTTTATTTTTTATTTTATTTTTAGGGTTTTGATAACAAGAACAAAAATAAATAAAGAAAATGCAGAAAAATAAACAACGAAACATCCTTCACCTAATGATCGGGGGTTAGGTTTAAGCACGAGAAACTCACCCCGACGTTTTCATCGGATCATCGGACGACTTTATTTTTATTTTTTTTGTGTTTTTCTTTATGACTTTGTAAACAAAACAAAACAAAACAAAATATAATAAATAATGAAAACGTCCTTCACCTAACGATCGGGGGTTAGGTTTAAGCACGAGAAACCTACCCCGACGTTTTCATCGGATAATCGGACGACAATAAATAAATAAATAAATAAAACTTGCTGAAATTTAAATTGCAAAAAGAGTAAAATAAACTGAAAGAGGAATTAAAAATTAGAAAAATATACATGTTCTAGGCCAAGAATCTCGATACTCGTATTCTCCTCTCTCTCAAACGACTTCCTAAAAGGGCTTTGAGAATTACTTTTCTAAAGGGAGTGACTCTTCTCAATTTTTGAATATCCCCAAAGGGTTTCTCTCTGAATTTTTGTGTGTCTAAACTATGAGGAGGAGGATCTTATTTATAAGAAGGATATGGAGTGAAAAATCCTAGAAACCCTAGTCCCAATTCGACGAGGAAAAGAAAACAAAACCTAAAAGGAGAGGGAAAATGAAACCTAATCCAATTTTGGCAAGGAAACTTTTTTTTTTTCCATTTTTTTTAGTTTTATTTCTTTTATCTTTTTTTCTTTTTTCATTTTTTTTTAAAAATAAAATAAAATAAAGCATAAAATTTTTGCGGGACGGTCAAAATGTCGTGTCTACAACTGTCAGATTCGGTTAAAGGCCTTTTGGATCTCACAATCGTTTGGCGAAACAAAATATTCCTTTATTTCTATTCTCATTAGATCGTGGTCCAGCTCTGTATTGAAATCATACATTTTGCATCATCGCTCAGGCACATCACATATAACATATGTAGGCAACCTGAAAGAGTAAAATTCAAATATTAAATCATAGTTCAGATAAAACAGTATTGCATTTATTGAAATTTAAAAATCCATTACAGAGCAAATCTTTTTCCATCCAAAAGACAATAATGGAAAGCTAAGTACATGAAAATATCCAAATTTTATCAAAACACCTAGTAAATTGAAAGTGAATAAGGATACCAGTTTTGTAACCTTTAGATTTTTTAGCTCGAGCCTTATGTACATGAATCACTCCCATTTTCGTCAACGTTTTGTTAAAGATTGACTTCACCATTCCTTAAAGGTGCATGCTCAGGCAACGAATTCAGTTAGCAATTTGGTGTAGTGGCCTCAATCTTTTTGGAGAATGTAATAGTTCCCATTCGAATGAAGTCTCGGAGCTTGTCTTTTAATTTGAAGCATTGCCTTGTAGTATGTCCTATGGTTCTAGAGTAGTATTCACAAAACGCATTTGAGGTAGTTGCTCGACTCCCAGGCTTAGGCGCATAGAAAGGGCAGAGGCGTATGCATCCTCTGCTTCAAATAGTTTCAGTATATCTCAGTGATAGAGATCGGAAGGTCTAGTGGTTTCTTTTTATCGTATCAAAAGTACCCCCCGTAGCGCGATATGGATAACTGTTAGCCCTTAACAAAGCTGGAGGATAAGTTGGAACGGACATATTGTACTTTGCTACCGAACATGGTGCGGGCGGCACAAACGAAGGCATTGGCAACAAAGGCACCAACCTAGTGCAAGTCAGTGAATAGTGTTGCGGTATAACACTAGTAGGTATTGGGCATTGTGTTGGGCAATCCTAGGCATAATGCTAGGATCGGTGCTATGTGGGTGTATGGCAATGAGCAATACCTTGGCACGTGGCCAAGGCAACGAGGGCCAAGACGTGGCAGTATGCGTTGAAGGAATAAGAAAACGTTGGACTACGCTGTTGGGCACGCATTGGCAAAATGGTGTGCTGTTGGGAAATGTGGACGCACATTGACGGCGTTGGCAGAGGATGCCGAAAATGGGTTTCATGGGGAGTCATGGGTCCAATGGAAGACCTTGGTGTGGTACCAAGGCAAAATAGCGCAATGTAAGTGCAACGCTATGTTGTGGGCAGGGTTATGTGCGAGATTTGACGCACCGTTGGGCAGCGATGCATTCTGGTGCTGAAAATACATATAGAACAGGCAAGTTGTTTGTCGCAATGATGCAACAGAATGCAACGGAACAATATAATTGTGTTGGGTAGTTAGGACTTACTTGATGGGCGAATTTCAGGTAAGGAAGGCAGTTTATGGCATGTACTGATCATGAGGGTCAGTTATGGGGCAGTTTTTGGTGGCTAGACATAAAACTGCCTATGAAAACTACCGTGCCAAGTGTCCAGATTATGTAGGCGGTTTCGTGCATATTACCTAGTAGTTTTGGGTTGTTAATTGCTATTGTTGTCTATATATAATGTATTTTTGAATTTGGTTGGCAAAGTAGTGAATTATGATGTTCCTGTCACCCTTAAGTCAGAATTATGTATGTGCATTTTCTTATTTTTGTTGAGTAATAAAACAAGGTTGGTTGTAACTGTAAACGTTGTATCTTATACTATTTTCTGGGACGTGCGAGTGCGTCAGGGTGGGTATGACAGTGGGCTGTTCGAGAACCATAAGAGCGAATGACTAGTTGTTGGTGCAATTAGGCCATGACTCGATTAGAAAATTCGTGCTGAAAATTTGATCGCGTGACAATAACTATGGTGGTATTGGATTCCTAACTTTAGGGTGTGGTTAGGGATTTGTGGTGGGGAGTTTTGTTTTGGTTGATATGGAGGTGCTTGGTAAACATATGCTTGGTATTGAGGGTAATATTGTGGAGTGTGGTTCTGGTAAGGGGAATGTAAGTTCTGGTGTTGGGAGTAGCGTAGACGGTGTTGGGAATATGGTAAGTACCAGGAGTAATTTTGGTTTTGACGATTTTGAGTGGGATGGTTATAGTATTAGTTTTTTTTTTTTTTTTTTAATTTGGATAATTTCGGGAATGGGAAGTTTAGGGGTATGTTTGGTGAGGGGTTTGTTGGGAAGAAACAATAACATATCTTGTTCCGCAGTCTAACATATCTTGCAACTGAATCTTCAGTTCCTTTAGCTTAGTAGGCGCTATACGATATGGTGGAATTGATATAGGAGAAGTTCCCGGAAGTAATTCGATAGTCAACTCAATTTTTCTATCCACTGGAAACCTTGGCAATTCTTCTGAAAATACATTAGGAAAATCCCCGGCCACAAGGATATCTGTCACCTGTACCTCATTCTAACATGTGTTAATCACATGCGCGAGGTATCATTGGCATCCTTTCTTTAATAATTTCTTGGCCTCTAGAACTAAAATCAAACTAACAGGGGTAATGATTTTGTCCCCTAAAAATACAAACTCTGACTTGCTTTGGATTGAAAAAGTAATTTCCTTTTTAAAATAATCCATTGTGGCATGATAGCTAGATAGCAAATCCATACCTAGTATCACATCAAAATCGTGAATACTTAGGGATAATATATCCACCGACAGTTCTCTATTGCCAATACGAAGCGGACTATCTTTGTACGTACTAGCTATCAGTACTGACTCACCCACAGAGGTAGAGATAATTATTCTATATGACAAAGAAGTAGGAAATTTGCCTGCATGCATCATAAAGGTCGCCGAAACAAATGAATGAGTAGAATCGGGATCGATACGTATACGTGCATCTCTATCATATAAAGATATGATACCTGTAACCATATCTGGGGTAGCCTGGGTATCTTACCTAGTAGTAGCAAACACACAACCTTGAGTCGGAGGTCTACCGGCCGATCCTCTACCACGCCTCTTAACACCGCTGGGGTAAACACTATCCACACTGCTCGCAGAAGGTGTAAATGTAATAGCAGATTTCGGACAATTCGGAGATATGTGGCCCAGCTCATGATAACGGAAACATATTGGGCCTCCCATGGGATAGTCCCTGGCGAAATGATCTGGTGATCCACATTGATAGCATACAGCGATTCCGGCTCGACTGACCGTTTGGCTCTTACCCTGTCCTTACTGGTCGAAACTCTATCTAGATACATTCTGTTATCGCCTGGAGTATGATTGTCGTGGGCCTCAGCTCTTAGTTGACTGGTCGATTGTTGGGGCCCGAGCAAGTGGCGGTCGAGTTACAGCTCCTCGAGAAGTGCCACCTAGGTATCTGTTAGGTGACTTGAATCTACTCTTTTTTGTACTGTTCATGGTTCTCGACGACTTCCCATACATTTTTCTCTACTAATTTTTTCGTGTTTACTAATTCCTCATAACTTTTTATCCGCCTTCCAGTTAATCTAGAACGTATTTGTAAATCGAGTTTTTTTTGGAATCTTCTATATCTTGCTTCTTCAGTTGTCCCAAATCAGGAGCAAATTGGGACAAGGCGTCGAATCAAATTTCATACTGCAGAATGATCATCTTCCCCTGTTTCAGTGATATGAACTCCTCCTCCATCTCAAACTGATAGGATTCAGGAAAATATTTTTCATTAAATACCGCAATGAATTGATCCCAAGAAATCTCTTCGCCTAGAATTGAAATCAATCTCTTCATTTCCTCCCACCAATGTTCGCCCTCTCCTTTCAACTAGAAGGTGGCGAGAGGAACTCAACTATCATCAGTAATGCCTATTGCCTCAAATACGTGCCTTACACTTCTCAACCAATTTTTAGTATCAGCAGGGCCCGTAGTTCCCCGTAAAAGTGGGGGGGAGGGTCCAATTTCTTGAATATTTTCAAGAGTACAGCCTGAGAAGTAGCTATTTCGGTTTGGGCTTTCTAACTTTCCATCATTTTTGTTTGCTGTTTAGTCAATTCTGCAGCAGCCTATAAAATTCGCTCAACAGTATCCAAGATTTCCTGTGTCCTCTTCCTCTTCCTCTGGGGTCTAGAATTCCCAGTACATTTATTTTTACGCTCCATAGTCAAGATCTGAAATGAACTTTAACAGGAAATAGGGCAACCAACAATGCATGATGCAAATGTACTATTTAATCTAATAGAAATAACTATCACTCACGTGCCGAAGCAACCTATCAACACTCTATCTTACGATCCACTACTGACTAGATAATCTGGCACGCCTAGAAAACCTATAACCTAGGCTCTGATGCCAAAAACTGTCACACTTCTCCCTGGGCCCTCATCGCCCGAGGTCGAGTGTGACGCCAACTTGACGTTACCTGACTAATCAACAAATATATATATATGCACATGTACCGCTATACTTTTTTTTCCCAAAAATATATTTACCCACTTCAAAATTCGGGATTATACGTGTACCAAATATTCATAGCAAAACTACAAATCTACAACCCAAACTACCTGAAAGAAACTGAACCTTCCACGGTTTACACTAGCCCCGCAAATTCTCAAAAAACGACATCACCCTCTGGCTCTACCTAGTGCCAGTAGTAGACCCGTCTCTAGCAGCGGTACTTTAAATCAAATATTTTATCGGTATACTGTCTTCATAATACATAAACAGTTCATGGATCAAACATAATTATCAAATATTACTTTTCAAAACATAATATAAATATAACCACACACCGAGCTGAAATAAAATTCTACAGCTATCATAGCAATAAGATAATGCATTTAAATCACCTAATCAAATTATTTTGACATATAATAAAATACCGCACACATATTTTCCTACTAGTCATAGGGTCATTTCACCTTACGATCAGAAGTTACGACAGTACCGTAACCTGTACGACTGTGCCATCTAAGGTGGATATCAGTGTCAGGGCAATTTAAAATCCCCAATGGTAGGAGCAACCACCCTACAAGACTTCTCTGACAGGTAACAACATTTATCCACCTTGCAAGACTTGCCTGACAAGTAACAACATATATCCACCCTGCAGAACTTGCCTAACAGATAACAAAATATATCCACATCTCGTAGGACATGTCCTCTTGATGAGAAGACAACTATGGTATAGTCGGATAATAAAAAAAAAAAAAACCACTTTCCACCTTTAAAAATTTAATTGATCCACCTACCGTTATAAAATAATCCATTTTAATAAACTTTTTTTCGCATTTTAGCACAAAAATATAATTTGACAATTTACAGAAAAGACAATACACTCACCTTGATTTTTGCATTATTAAAAGTACTATCGCCCAAATACTACTCGATCGGCGTCGCCTGCGAATCTAACAACCAAAGGGCCTAAACTAAGAATTTATCTAAAATAACCTAATATGCAATGCGTGACCCTAAAATACACAATTTTTCATTCCAATTTTTTTTTTTTTTTTATTATACAAAATTATTTTAACAGCTAATTTTTTAAGTTAATATTAACTGTTCGATAATTATTATAGCAACGATTACAAAAATTTCTTATTAATAATTTAATTTGTAGAAAAATATTAATCAACTTTTAAAAAATTTATTAGTCCACGAAATACTAAAAATTATCATTTTGATGAAATTTATTATTTTTATTTTAAATTGTATTATTCACAAATTAGATATATCTATACCGACTATATTTCTCGAACCCACACATATATTTTTTTTTACATAAATATACATATATACATGTCCGTACCAATAGCCTCATAAATTAAATGTGATATATATATATATATATATGAATGAAGAAAGGAAGAAGAGAAACAAAAAAATGCGAATTACCTGTTTTTGTTCTTTTTCTTTTCTGGTCAAGAGCTCTCTTCTTGTTTTCTTTTTTTTCTTTTTTTCGGTTGACATACATACACATGTGTATATGTGTAAAACATATTGATATATATGTGAAATCCAAATAACCACCCCACCGCCTTACCTTTATTTTTATTTTATTTTTTTTCCATGGGGGGAGGGGGTGGTTTGAACATAACATGTGTATTGTGTCTTTCCCACATCTTTTTTTATCTTCATCTTTATCCTAATTCAAATGAATTAAATATGGATTTTTTTTAATCAAATTACATTAATCTCCCACAAATATCTCTAAGATATCATTTAACCCAAAAATTTAAAATTAATATTTAAAAAAAAAAATGATAGTTGACCCATAAAATTTTTAAAGTAAATATTAAATAACACACTGCACCCCGTTATTTTTTTTCTAAATGTTCTAAAATGCAACTAAAAATATGTAAGCGCAAGAACTACGCTTTACACATGTTTCTGAGGAATTTCTTTAATTTAAATGGGCAAATCAATCTAAATGTTTTCTAAATGATGCAAAAGACAACATGCAAAGCAACGTAAAATATTATATTATTTTCTATATAAATGTGATGTCACAACATGCCTACTTTTCTCATTTGTCGAATTAATTTAAAGAAATTTTGATTTGACATCCCTTAAATTCTATGGAAACGAGAATCAAGAAAATATCATGGAAACGAGTTTTGTTAAAATTAATTCCTCCAAGACTTAAGTGGGATCCAACGAAACGACATATCAAGGAAAACGATTTACTAAACCTATTGTTTCTAATTTTATTTTATTTGAAAAATCAAATCGTCGGTGTAGAAATCTTTCCTTCGATATATTGAATCACTGAATTCACCCTAAGACTTGTAAGAATTAATTCTTACGAAACAACTTATTATTATTATTATTTTTATTTTTTATTTTTTTATTTAATTTTTTTAAATAAACAATGATAATAAAAAAATAGTAAAATAAAAAAGAAAAAAAATATCCTCTTCTAACGCTTGGAAGTTAATTTTGAGAAAGAAGAACCTTGTCCTGGCATTTTCATCAAATGCTCGAACGATTTTTATTTTTTTAGAATTTCTTATATAAATAACTACAACTTAATAAAATATATTAATAAATAAAAAACATCAAAATAAAAATAAAAAATATCTTTGTCCGACGCTTAGAGGTTAGGCTTGAGAGTGGAGAACCCCGTCCCGACGTTTTCATTGAGTCATCGAATAATTCTAACAGAACTAAACTTGTAGAAATTTAAATTGTGATTAAAAACGATGAAAATAACTAAGGGAAAAGAAACATACTAGCCAAGATTCTTGATGTACGATTCTTTTTTCTTCCCGAAGACAGCTTCCTGAATGGGTCTTCGTTGAGAATCGTTTCATATGAGGGTTTCTCTCTAAATTTTGGGGTCCCCAAATTGTGAAGGAGAGAGTCCTATTTATAGGGAAATATGGAGAATTTTAAAAAAATAACCTAAAAAACTAGTCCTGACTGTCAAATCCTAACCCTTAGTTTGACTAGGAAAAGGAAAAAGCCGTGGAAAAAGGCTTCTAGAAGGCAGAAAAGGCAGTTAGCGTGCATGGTGCGTAAGACACGAACAATTCCAGTGTGTCTCTTATTTATTTTTTTCTGTTGACTTGTTGACCGAACAGTGGGGCCCCTTATTTCTCTTTCTCTTTCTTTCTTCTTTTCTCCCCTTCTCTTTGATTCTTTTTCTCTCCTCTCACCGAATTCTCTTATCTCTCTCTTTCCTCTCTCATCTTTTTCTCCGTCTCTCTCTCTCTCCCTCCCTCTCTCTTTCCTTTCTCATCTCTCCCTCTGTCTCTCTCTTCTAACCCTAAGGGGTCTTTCATGGCCGAAATAGATGAGAGGAGAAAGAAATAGGGAACAAAATATCTAAAATCTATGTAGAATGACCGTTGTGATGGTAGGCATATCGGCAGTGTCACCACTGTGGCAGTAAATGCAGCAGTGGAAGCAAAGAGTTTATGTTGCTTCACCGCTGTGGCGGTGGATCTCACCGCTGCGGTGGTAGATTTGCAGAAAGTTTAGGCCTTTTACTGTATTTTAACCGCCGCGGCGGTGGGTGGCAGGATCTGAAATTTAGTCTATTTACCCTTCTTCCACTATTCTTCCACCGTTCTTGATCCGATTTGATCGTTTATGATCCATTTTCATCATTTTTCACCCCCACACACCTGATTTATACAAAAAGAATAAAAACGTATTAAAATACTATAATAACACTAAAAAATTAACAAGTTCGATTTGAAAATAGATAGGTAAATTACACCTATCAGTGCCCTAGCCTACGGCTAGACTACCAAACTCAAATTCTCAAGATGTAAAAATGGGCAAACACCACAAAATGTGCCACAGCTTGCGACTTGGCAAAAAATGAGTGATCAAAGATATAACAACAACTTAATAAAAGATAATAATAAATAAATAAATAAATAACAATAAAATAATATATATATATATATATATATATATATATATATATATATATATATATATATATATCCTTGTCTAAAGCTCGGAAGTTAGGTTTGAGACCGAGTAATCTCGTCCCTGCGTTTTCATTGAGTCATCGGATGATTCTAACGGAATAAAAGTTGTAGGAATTTAAATTGTGATTTAAAAAAAAAAAAAAAAAAAAACCAATGAAAATAATTAAAGGAAAAGAAACATACCCACCCTAGCCACGATCTCTAACGTACATTTTTTTTTTCTCACGAAGATGGCTTGCAAAATGGGTTTTTGTTGAGAATTGTTCCTTATAAGGGTTTCTCTCTTAATTTTGGAGTGCCTAAACTGTGAAGGGGAGGGTCTTATTTATAGGGAAATATGGGGAATAAAAAAAATCCTAAAAAACTAGCCCTAGCCACCAAATCCTAACACTAGTTTGAATAGGAAACAGAAAAAGTCATGGAAAAAGGCTTCCAGAAGTCAAGAGAGGCGGTTGGCACACAAGATGCGGACAATTCCAGCGTGTCCCTTATTTATTTATTCTATTGAGTTGTTGACCGAACAGTGGGCCCTCCACATTTCTCTTTCTCTTTGTCTTTAACTTCTCACCAAATTCTATTCTCCCTCTCCCTCTCTCTCTTTTTCCTCTCTCCTATCTCTCTCTGTTTCTCTTTTCTCTCTCTCCCCCTTCTTTCTTCTTCTCATTTTTTATTTTCCTTTTCTCTTCTTTTTTTTACTTTATTCTTTTTTGCTATTTATTCATTTTTTTTGTTTTTTCTATTTTCTATTTTCTATTTTCTTTTCTTTTTTATTTTTCTTTTTTATTTTCTTTTATTTTTTTTCGTTTCAATTTTACCATCAATAACATAAAATAAAAAGAAAATAAATATAAAATTAAATTAAAATTAAGTGGGACGGTCAAAATGTTGTATCTATAGATATCATCACTGCAAATTCTCACGGGACTAAACTCGTCTACTAGGAATCGCCTAGGGTTTCAAAGGTTTATTGCATAAGAAAAATGCAATCATGTTCCCAATGAAATTAGATTTTTATTTGATAAGTTGATTTTGTTTTACTCGATGATAAATAAAATATGGGTTTGGGGGTGTGATCATTCTCAGTCGTGTACCTATATTTTCCTTTTAAACCTATGATTTTGCTAGTGTTTCAAACGTATGATTGCCAATGATCCGTTTTGGTGAATTTTTTATATTTGAAGCTCGGGATCAAAAATGGAAAATCTGTAAGCAAAATGGAGGAATAGGCCTTCTGGTCGAGGTTGTGGTTGTGACATCGGCTATCGCGATTGTGACCTTATGCTAAAGGGGACGACCCTATCTAGGGGAGGTCCTCGCAAATCATGACCGTGACCTAGTCTAGAAACAACACCTCTCTCCTCAATTTCGAATAAATACATCCCCGATTTAGGGGAGGCATTATTGGGAAGGTGATTTGGAGAAAAAATGTGGATTTGAAGAATTCTTATTTATTATTAGTCCTCCATTGAAGGATTTGAGAGTTGTTGGGGATGAACGGAGAAGAAAACCATACATGTGAAGAATACCATCGCGTTCTACACTAACATAAGCAGCTAGGCATTCAATTCAGGTTAGGGTTGTATATTGCTTTATATTTTTCCATGTAAATTCTATATTCATTCTATTTATTCTATGTGTAATGGTTATATGTCGAGGATTCATGTTTTATAAAAGTTTGTTTGATAACTTTTTGTTCAAATTTTCTTGTAGATAGAGTTCATTTGTATTTTTGTCCTCAGACGTAAGACCTGTGGTTGAGATCTAACCATTATAAAATCTAATTTCTTGGGAATTGGTACAACTCAATTGGATGGATTATGCTAAATGATTAATTTGCCTAAGATTAGTTAACATCTATATAAGAAACTAAATTGAAATACTACACTTGAGAATAAATGAGAGCTCACGAAATCTTTTATCTTAATTCTCCTTAAATTTTTTTTCTTTTAACATTTTATTTTGTTTAAATATTTTTTTAAGTGTTATTTAGCATTAATATAATAATTTTAATGAATTTAATTGTCATTTATTATTGCAATAGTGGGTTCAAAGAATTTTAAAAGTTTGTTATATTTCAAGTAGTGAGATTTTCCATTTAAATAGAAGATAATTTTTTTTACAATACATAATAAAAAAATATAAATAATTCGCTTATTAGACTTTTTATTTAAAAAAAAAAAAATCCTCATAGAAGTATTGACAAGAGTAATTAAAAATTTATTTAATCAAAAAAAAAAAGGAAAAAAAAAAAGAAAAATAAAGAATAAGCTTAAAAATTACAAACATAATTTAAAAAAAAAAAAAAAATCATATAACAAAACCTAAATGTGGAAGGTTGAGCCTTCAAATTAATGAGAGCACTCCAACACTATTTTCTTTCTTTCTCAAAATTTTGAATATATTTAAATTAATAAATGTATTTTTTAATTAATTTCATTGTCATAATTCTACTAATTAATTCATTTCCATAATTCCACCAATTAAATTTAGTTTTTAAAATTGAGTTATAATTGTTCATTGTCTATTCCTCTTCTTTCTATAACATCTCAATTCATTGAGAGCTCACCATTCCAATCTTCTAATTTCTCAAGATTTTGATTTTTTTTTAAATTACTAAGAGTATTTTTAAATTAATTTCATTATCATAATTCTAGTAATTATTTCATTATCATAATTTCGCTAATTAAATTAATCTTTAAAATTGAGTTTTAATTGTTTATTATCTCTTCCTTTTTCTTCTATAACATTCCAACTCATTCTTTATATTCCATCGACTTGTATGTATAATTCGAAGTTCAAATTCCAACACAGCTTAAAATTTAGAAAGACTTCATAACAAAACTTTAGAGTTTAGAATTTGAAAAGACTTCATAACGGCTCCTAAAATATCCTCCGATAATATGTGAAATTTGAAATATTTCACGGTCGTCACACCTTTTTCTCCTCCTCATTCACATGCTCTCTCTCTCTCTCTCTCTCTCTCTCTCTCGTAAGTTTTGTCAACACAAGTATGATTTCTATTTCTTCTTCGTCATGTGAAGGTTTTGTTAGACACAATGGTGGTGGTGAAGATGGATGGGACGTAGTGAAAAATAAATAGGGAATAGCGTGATATGCAAATGCATTCATGGATTTTCTTCCAAATGGTAAGCCCCAAAGCTCACTTCTGTTTTTAATGCAAAATGTAAAGTTGATTTGAGGATCAAGATCCATAAATGAACTTTCTTATTTTCTCCAATACACATTTGAATTTTTGGCTTTTGATTTTTTATTTTTATCTGTCTACTTTGTTTTTAGAAAGTATTATTGTGGATTGACAATGACAAGTTTTGAGTAAAAATTAGAAGAAAAATAGGATTTTGAATTATGATGTTTTATTATTTTTATATTTGTGTAATATAAACTAATTGATATTTTAATTTGATTTGTGCTTAAATTTTAGTGATAGATTTGAAATGAGCGGATCAAGAAAGAAGAAACCATGTTTATTCTTCATGTTTACATGAAATGAGAATTCTTACCTTTATTGACTTGGGTTGTTACAAAATTTTGTTCTTAAATCGTTAAGATATTTGACATTTTCATATGATATATACTCCTTAATTGTTAATTTTGATTCTTTTTAGACTTATATTTATTTGGGATTTTTATTCTTTAGACCAAATTCCATACTCTCTCTCCTCATCAAACCATTATGAAAATGAGGTTATTATTTAGACCACTAACAAAACATAGTTATTTTTTAATCCTTTCATTAAGATAAATGGACATATTTACCCCTTATATATAGGGGTAAGAAAAACCCTCATTCCACATTTATTTGAGCCTTTGAGAATTCGATCCCTGAAATCGCCGTCCACTGTCTCTCTCCCGTGTTCATCCAACGACGACGCATCACTGCTGTTGGTCCCCTTCAAGTTTGGCTACCTTGCTCGTCGACACCGCTACCACGATTTCTACGACGATTTCACCGAACGCCGTTGCCAATTTCGACGAACGCCGCAACCGATTTCAATAACGATTTTGACGAACAACGAGATGCCGATTTCCACGAACGTCGAGACGATTCAAAGAGAGAGACGAAACTTCCCAGGTGTGATGTTCATGTGATTTTCTGATTTTTGGGAGAATTTGGGGGTTTCTTTCATTGTGATTTTTTTTTTTGCCTGATTTCTCCGTGAATCAATGGGTGGGGTGAATATTCGTTGTTTGATTTTGTTCATATCGATTTTTCAGATCTGATTTTTTGGGGAGTTTTGGGTTGAACATCCACGCTTTGTGTTTTATGATCGGAATGATTGAAGGCAACTTCACAATCGAATGTTACAATTTCATATCTTAATTTCTGAATGTTCGATCATAATGAATTAATTACTCTATGGCTTTAGGAGCATTTGATTTTTACTGTAGGCCATCTTCTTAAAAATCTAGTGAAGCTGGCCTATTTCACCGAGTTAGGGATGGACTCTCTTATCTCCAGGTGTGATGTTCATGCGATTTTCTGATTTTTGTGGGAATTTGGGGGTTTCTGTTCATTGTGATTTATTTTTTTTGCCTGATTTCTCCTTGAATCAATGGGGGGTGAATAGTCGTTGTGATTCAGTGAACAATCAAACCGATTGTCTTGGCGTGGAATGTAGAAATGTTCATACCAATGTTTTTTGTGTTTTTGGTTGTGTTTATGAATGTTTTACATATATTGGTGGAAAAAATGTCCACACCGATCGTTTTTCATTGATCTTATTTAGGTTTTTGATTTTGGTGAATGTTCATAGGAAGCGTTTTTAATTAGGTTTGGGTTGGTGAATGTTTTATACAAGTGTATTTTCAATCTACTGGGGTGTTTTTTGTGAATGTTCGTATAGAGGCTAGATTTTGTTTTTGAATTTTCATTTGTGAATATCCCTTTTATTTGATTTTGTTTATATCGATTTTTCAAATCTGATTTTTTGGAGAGTTTTGGGTTGATTTTTATTTTGTGAATATTTCCCCAAAATCTGTTCAGATTTTGAATGTTCATTAGGTTTGGTGAATGTCCATAAAAACTTAAATGTATTTTTGCAGTGACCGGTTCAACATTCACTATTTTTCATTTCTTGTCCAAAAAATTTGAAAATCATCTCATTAGGAAGAGGATTTTATGAATATTAATTTGATGTTTTTTTTTTTTGTTCACTTCTTAAACTTGGAATTCGATCACAGTAGCCCTTTCTTTGTGATTGGGTTTGATGTTTTGGAAATTATAACTTTCTATAAATAATGGTCGTGTATAAAACTCAATGGCAGTGGTTTGTAAATACAACATCAATAAGAGGGCAAATGTTAAGGATTATTTTCTAAGAACTAAAACATTTATTCAACTAGTTGATTAGTTATTTTTATAAGTTGTACATCTCTTAAGGTCTAAAAAATAAAAATCCCTATTTATTTTGTCTTCGTGTTTATGACATATTTCTTTTAGTAATTATTTCTTTGTGTTGATAGGTAGGTGTGACAATGGACTAGATTTAGTTTAGTTTCAATAGAAAACAAAATCAAAAGCTTTAAAAAATCTACAAAGAATACTTAAAAATATAAGTTTAGAAAATGAATGAACGATAATGGAGAATTGCCCTTCTTCAGCTCATGGTGCCCCTAAAGTCAATTTTTTTTAAAAAAATAAAAAATTGGGTGAGTTCTCTCATTTATTTATTTATACTTTCTTTTAATAAATTTATGATTTTTTTAATTTACGCTTTGAATGCAAATGTTCTCTTCATATTCTAATGCATTGCACCATTGTAAACTCTTATGTTGCTGTACAATTAAGATAAAGAACGAAGTTACCAAATTTTCTTGGGTTGAATTGTGGATTAGGTCGCTCTCTTTAAGACGTTTCGCTGCTCTGCCCAAGAATCGTGCAAGCAGTATAACAGTCCCGTCGTTCGCAGGATAAAACAGCCCAGAAATCTCCTCTGTCTAGGACGCTCTTTGCACTATAGAAGTCCCGAAAGACAAACACCCCCACATATTGTTCTAAAAAAAATAAACTGCTCAAAAATCGAAGTAATACCGAAAAAACTATTCTTTTGAATCGGAACAGTAAAAAAATAAACTGTTTCAGAACAGTTTTGGAATAGAACAAATTGGAACAGAACATAAAACAATTTACTGTTTCGAAATAGATTCAGAAATGAAGAACAATTTAATAAAAAAATGTTTCTGAATTTGTTCTAATGTATCTCTCAATATTGAAGTGTTCGTCAGTATTTATAGACCAAAATACCGACCCAAAACATTTCAAAAAATTAACGGAAACGTTTCATAAATTAATTCTCGAAACTGAAAAGATTTGTAAACGTTCAGAATTTAAACGGTTTAATGAAACGAAATGTTAAAACAATTTGAAAACGTTCATAAAACTGTTTCAATTGGAAAGCAAACGTTTGGATTTAATAAAAAATAAAATATTAAATAATTTTTGTCCAAAAAATAAATAAATAAGTGTCACCTCATCACACGAGCGACTCGACTCGACACAGCACGGCTAGACGGACAGAGGTGGCGACGCGTGTGTGTGGTAAACTAGTAGGGATGTAACTCCTCTCCCCTCCACAAAATGTGGGTACCCCTTGGGGTATACCCCAAGTATCCCGCATGCCCTTAATTATACTCCTCATCACTTCTTCTCCCAACCAATGTGGGATAGAGGAAATAGAGGGAAACCACTTTTGACACTTTTATTTTATTAATAAAAACAATTAAAAATTCATATAAGTTCCAACAGTCTCCCACTTGAATTTTTTAAAAACAATTTTCATCGAGTAGTATAAAACAATATAAGATTTTGCATAAGCAAAGGTCTCCGTAGACTTGAACCTTTACATAGTGAAGATGCTTTAGATTATACTAGAGTAACTCGTAGTTTTGAACTCTATCTCTAACAACATCACACACACAACCCTATCAGGGTGTTGTTCAAAAGCCCGTGCTTTATGGCCATGCACGTGTATCCCAGTATAATGAAAGCTCTAGAGAATTTTGCCCAAAATTCCGTAGAAAGTGGCCTCACTTCTACATTCACATAGGTGAGTCTATCAAGAGTACTCATGTAGTTAGGTACTCCACTCCAAATAGAGTATAGATCTCATTAAGAGTTAATAAAAACTCAACCTTCTATCGCTTCAGGATATCATGCTTCAATCAACACATATAAGGAATAGAACTCAAAATTATTATGGCATGATTCTCTTCATATCATTTCATGAGTTGTTATTACCCTTTGAACCTATTTCTTAGGATCTCCAGTCTATAGGTTGGGTTTCTCTCACAAGTGACTCGTCAATCTATAGGCTTAAGTCCCATTCCTTTCGAGGTTTTATAAACCTTTTCTCGAGTTAGTCCTTTCGTCAAATGATCAGCTAAGTTATCATCAGACCGTACATGATTCACTCTCACAGCCTCTATCGAGATATACTCCCTAATAGTGCTGTGTTTGCGACGTATTTGTTGACTTTTTTCCGTTATAATAACGGTTCTAGTGTTTGCAATAGCCTGCAGTACTATTGCAATAGATTATAACAACTGGAATCAATCTCTCCCAGAAAAGGGTATCGCAAAACAGTCTTTTTAACTACCCTGCTTCCTCACTAGCCAACGCTAGTCTATACATCTCAGACTCAATTGTAGATTGAGCCAACATAATATGTTTCTTATATTTCCAAGAAACAACTCAACCAGCTATGCTAAATATATAGATGCTAGTTACCTTTGAGACATCTGAAAATGTGCTCCAATCAGCATCGCTATATCCTTCTAGGACAACGGGAAATTTTTGATAATGTAATCCAAGGTTCATAGTTCTTTTAAGGTACTTTATGACCCTTTCAATAATATGTTAATGCTCAATATTAGGTTTGCTTGTAAACATGCATAGTAACCCCACAACATAAGCTATGTCGGGCCTAGTATAATCAGTGGCAAGTCGTGGACTGCCCATAATGTTCGCATACTCAGATTATCTAACATTGTCACCGGTGTTCTTGAACATCTTTATACCAGGGTCATAAGAAGTACATGCCGGTTTATAATCAAAATAATTTTATTTCTTTAGAATCTTTTCTATGTAATGAAATTGATCCAAAAAAAATCCATATTCAGACCTAGTTCTTTTAATACTAAGGATCACATTTGCTTTACCAATATCTTTCACTTCAAAATTAGTACATAGCATAGATATCACTTTGTTCACAACATGAAAAAACCAACAAGTCATCCACGTAAAAATATATAATAGTGCACATATCATTTTCAGATTTATAATAGATGCATTTGTCACTTTCATTCACTTTAAAACTATGTGAAATGACTAGATTATTAAATTTCTCATGTCATTGCTTAGGTGTTTGTTCCAAACCATAAAGAGATTTATCTAATTTGCACATTTTGTTTTCTTGACTAGGAATTACAAATCCTTCAGGTTGGTCTATATAAATCTCTTCTTCTAATTCACTATTTAATAAGCAATTTTAACATTAACAGGAATAGAACCAATTGATAAAAAATCACACGAACAGAAATAATTATAGAGACAAGTGAGAAATAAACAAAGAAATCCACATTTTCTTTTTGTCTAAACCATTTGACTTCAAGACGAGCCTTATATTTATCAATAGTTCTATCGGGTTTAAATTTCTTCTTAAAAATCCATTTACATCCTATTGTTTTACAACCAGGAGGTAAATCTACTAAATGCTGAGTTTTATATGACTCAAGAGAGTCCATTTCCTCATCTATAGTCTCTTTCCACAAATTGTCATCTACAAAGGACAATGCCTCTTAGAGGGTGGACAAATCCTCTTTTAAAGTCTATGCATAGAAATCTGAACCATAATCCTTAGCAATACAAGCTTGTTTACTTTTTCTAGGTTCAATTTCTCATTCCTTATCTGATTCATTAATTCTAATGACAGCCACATTACTAGATGTTGAGCTCTCACTATTCTTCAATTTAAAAAGAAATTTACATTCATAATTATCAGCTTCCTTAGATTCAATAATAATATGATCTTGCAAGTTATAAGATCTATATGCTTTGTTATTCACTGCTTAACCAATAAACATATATTCATATGTTCTACTTGCATTTTAGGATCAAGAATATGAACATATGCAAACAACTCCAAGTCTAAAAGTAAGACAATTTTGATTTCTTATAAAACAATTCATAGAGTGAAATTTTACTTTTCAATTGCTTCACTTTTATTTTTTATGAGATAAGTAAAAGTATAATTAAAGTAATCACCAATTAACATAATAAAATAGTATTTTATATTTCAAGTCAAGACCCCATCAAATTCATTATTCTTAGTTAAGGTGTACAAATCAGCCCAATAATTTGAGTAAACCTAGTCTTATTGAGAAGATAGCCCAAAACCAATTTCTATCTCATCTCTGGAGTATACAATACATCCTTAAGAATAACAGTCTTTCCAGAGATAAACTCCAATTCCACCTCACCAGAATTATCAACTATAGTAGAGTGAGAATCACCCAACAACACTTTCTTGTACTCAGTTTCAGAATAGGATCTGAATATAGCACAATCATAGTAAACATGGTGACAAACACCACTGTCTACCTTCTACCCTTCGGATCCACCAACTATGTTGATTTCATAAATCATAGCCACAAGTTGGTCTTCGGTTAGATTCACCTGCAAAACAGGACGAAGTCTAAGTCAGCAGTTTCGAGCCATATAGCCCGTTTTTCCACAGTTACAATTAGTAAACTGTACAGTATTATTTCTTAAAGGGGATTTCTGTTTTCCATTTTGGTTTTTTCATATTTTTCCCTTTGGGTTTCATAACTGTGGATGTGGTTCTCTTGTGAGCGTTGTTGGAAACAACGAGCACTTCATCTTATTGATTTTGTTAGTGAGCTACCCCTCAATACGAAGACTAGTAATCAAACTTTCTAAAGAAAATTCTTTTATATGGGACTAATAGTACTCTTAAAATCTTTCCAATTAAGGGGCAATTTGTCAATGAAAATAGTAACATGAAACTGTTCATCAAGAGACATACTTCCAGAAATAATTTCATGAACAATTTTCATAATTAAAACAATTACAAACTTTAGGGTGTTATGGGTCCAAATTAAAACCATAGGGACCATTTTTGATATTTTGGTCAAACATCAGGGGAGCTTAATGTAATAAGCTCTCAAACAAATCACATGATATACTACAAGCACTTCATCGCAGAAGGTAAGGCCTGTGAAATAATTCACATGATAACCTATAACCAATTCGCATGATAAACTTCTTTCAAGTTTCAACAACCCACTTTCAAAAATCAGGGGTGCATTATGTAAAAATGGCTCCAAAAAAAAAAAATAACCCACAAGATTCCATTTTTGAATAACTCATGTGATTCCTAAAAGCTTTACATCGCCTGACCACTTTGAATAACCCACATGACATGTAAACCAATTTTAATTTCAAAGTATAAACATAAAATAAAAATTGAAATCAAAGGGACCACGTAGGAAAATTTTAGGGGTTCAAAGTGTAAAAACACTCTTACATCACACAATATATTTGTCAATCAAAACAAGAAGTTGCAACCATATGCAACGTATAAGACAAATAGAATCTTTGCTAAACTATTCAATATGAAAATATCCATTTTTTTCAAACGAATGAGAATCAAATGTCAGGGGTGCAAAGTGAAAAAACTCTAAGGTAAATTAATGGCTATAATCAATAACATGTCACTGTCTTTCTTTCTTGCACACAATATCACATGTCAACCTATAACCTTTGTTTCTCCAAAAATAAGGCTGATCATATTAGTATATATATGAGTTATTTATATCAAATAAGAAAAAATAGCTGAAAAGGCATATCAACAGATTATGAAGCAATTGAGCATGTAAATCAACACTTAAAGCACTGGAAAGTTCAGGGGTGGAATATGAACAGATAAAAAATTTAGTGCAGATCTATGAGTGGAAACCGTAAGTATTCATGGACTAAATAACCATAATAAAAATTGGAGTAGTAGATTATTTTGGCAGATTAAAAACGTCTTAAAATTGTTGCTGCACAATTAAGATAAAGAACTAAGTTATCAAATTTTCTTGGGTTGAGTCACGGACTAGGTCGCTCTCTTTAAGACGTTTCGCGGCTCTGCCTAAGAATCGTGCAAGCAGTATAACAGCCCCGTCATACCTAGGATAAAATAGCCTAGAAATCTCCTCTATCTAGGATATTCTTTGCACTGTAGAAATCCTGAAAACCAAACACCCCCACATATTGTTCTCAAAAAGAACAAACTGCTCGGAAATCAAAGTAATACCGAAAAAACTGTTCTATTGAATCGGAACAGTGAAAAAATAAACTGTTTCAGAACAGTTTCGGAACAGAATAGATTGGAACATAATAGAAAACAATTTACTGTTACGGAACAGATTCAAAAATGAAGAACAATTTAATAAAAAAAATGTTTCTGAATTTGTTCTAGTGTATCTCTCAATATTGAAGTGTTTGTCAGTATTTATAGACCAAAATACTGACCCAAAATGTGTCAAAAAATTAACGGAAACGTTTCGTAAATTAATTCTCGAAATTGAAAAGATTTGAAAACGTTTAGAATTTAAACGGTTTAATGAAACGAAACGTTAAAACAATTTGGAAACGTTCATAAAACTATTTCAGTTGGAAAGCAAACATTTGAATTTAATAAAAAAGAAAATATTAAATAATTTTTGTCCAAAAAATAAATAAATAAGTGCCACCTTATCACGCGACACGACACGATACGACATGGCCGGACGGACGACGGCGGCGGCGTGCGTGTGTGGTAAACTAGTAGGGATGTGACTCATCTCTCCTCCACAAAATGTAGGTACCCCTTGGGACACACCCCAAGTATCCTACATGCCCTTAATTATACTCATCATCACTTCTTCTCCCAACCAATGTGGGATAGAGGAAATAGAAGGAAACCACTTTTGACACTTGTCTTTTATTAATAAAAATAATTAAAAATTCATATAAGTTCCAACATCTTATCTCAATTTGAAGAGCTATGTAGTTAAAATTCTTCAATTGCACTTCTAAAATTTGACGTTTACAACAATCAAACCAAATTAAAAGCAAGTAGTTTGTACACTTTCATAAAATACATTAAAACTAAAATTATAAAATTAATTGTGCGTCATGTGTAATATTCAAATAAAAAATAAATATTAATAGAACATTTTTCAAGATAATCCATGCCAATTAAGTTGACAATTCATCTTTCCAAGTAATTTTAGCTTGTAGATATTATCTTTCCAAGATAATATCTAAAACTAGTAGGAAATTAATTGTGAAGATAATCCATGCCAATTAAGTTGACAATTCATCTTCCCAAGTAATTTTAGCTTGTAGAAGGATTACTTAGTTACACACAAATTTAGATTAGGGAGGAGTATAATTTATTGGAATGATCGAAGAACGTGTACATGAACCTTAACCCGGATTTTCATATATTAAATTTTGAATAATCAATTTTCTGCAAATTAGTTATCATAATTAAATCCATCCAAACTACTTATCTATTTTAATTTTAAAAACATGATAAAATTAATAATTACAACAAATCCTTGTGATTTGACACTCGTGTTCCTGCGCTATACTACCAATTTTGTGCAAAATCGAGAATTCTATTTTTTAGCAATCACAAGAGAAATCCTCAAAAAATTATACAATGGGGCTTATATATAGGTAGGGTTAAGAAACTTGGGTTCTAAGTAAGGTAATGGGATTGAGATGTATATACATATTGTAACATCATCTTGATGTAACACAAAGTACACAGACTATTGAGTAATGAACAGTGGTATGGATAAAAACGTAGTACCTTATAAACTGCAAAAGTGGATGTTTGATTGTGTTACCATCAGGGATACAAGGCTACCAACCAACTAAAGGTATAAAGTGGTATTAGGAAGGGAAGTCTCGTTCATTGGAGTGAGTCGAGCATTCAGCTAGATAGGAGTACTGACAGTATTCTTATTAGTAAGGTCAGCTTTAGAAAACAGATAGGAACCATACTTTTCTTGAGAAAAGAGGTAGCCATCTATGCCATAAGAGATCTCCAAACCAATGAAATAACTAAGAAGATTGATCTCTCATCTCAAATTGAGTAACAAGAAATTTCTTGAGATATGAGATGCCTTAAAGAACACATTAGCAATGATCATATCGTCAACATAGAGCAGTAGAAGGATAATACCTTTCTTCTTCTAACAAATAAAGAGAGAAAACTAGTAGGAGTTAGAAGTTAAGCCAAACTAATATATCTTGGCAATAAATTTGGAAAACCAGGCACATGGAGCTTTCTTAAGCCCTTATAATTCATGGTAGAGAAGATAGATTTTGTTCCGTCGATGATTCAGTCCGGGATGAGATTTCATATATACTTCCTCAAGAATTTTACAAATGATTTTCCAGCCAGTTGCAAGAGTTTTTTCTATTCGATGATTCTACACACGACAATTAGTATTAAAAAATATTACTACTCAATTTAGAGTTGACCACCAGATAAACAATTTAAATTAAATTTTGGTATTAAATGCGTGTCAAAAGTAGAAATGTGAAGTCTTTGACCAATGTGATTGAAACGCATATAAAAACCATCAACAATATAAACGACAGAAGCATTCATAATAGATAATTTTGACGAGGAAATATTAGGATTAGAGATCATATAATTACAACAACCAAAATAAGAAAATAAAGAAGAATCACATATAGTGACCGAAAGAGTAGGGAAAATGTTTGTACTAGAATTGGGGAAAAAACATTTGAAAAGTGGAGATAAATCCCCAATTGAGAGGAAAATAATGGTTAAGGAAAGATCAAGAACCTTGTTGGCAATAGGAAACATCAGTTGAAAAGCTAGGCTTGGACATCGTACAAGTAGGTGTTTAGAAATATAAAGAGAAATATATTATATAATCTCATTCTAGAAAAAATGTGATCACAGTTGCAATCTGGGGGTCCAAATCAACCAAGAACTAATCTTAGGTAGTACTGGATTGATCTACAAACCCCTAAACCGATTAATGAGATGTAATGATCCAAATCAACAATGTAAACAAAATATATAATTTTTATCCTAGTTTGCAAAAGTAAGGCCACTAATAGAATCAGAATGCCATAATTAGCTAAGAACCAATCTCACAACAAGAAGAACCAATTTGAAAAATAGGTGAACCAATCTAAAGTGTTGAACCGGTCTATGTAGTTTGACTAGGGATGGTGTGGCAATGATGTGGCAAATCAAGTGACATGGTAGTTGAAGTGAACATTTCAGGTAGTTGATCATGATGATGTGGCGTTGACATGGTAGAAAATGACATGGACAAAAGAACTTGCATATGACGCTGATGTGGCCGATGATGTGTCAGATGTCTTGGCATTGTCGCCGTGTTAAAGTGGCAATACATGTTGCTGACATATTGATCTGATTGATGGTGTGACACTGACGTGACTTTAAGTTGCTTGGTGCATGAGGAAGCATGAAATAGTCACCTAACCTGGAGACAATGCAGGGGGAATCCGACAACGCTGTGGCTGATCTTGGTTGAATTATCTAGGAATGATCTGCAATTTGTTTACAATTTCAGTGATGGCAAGAGGTGCAAAAATTCTTTAAATAATGGCGGAATCCTCAAAACTTCAGGCGACGCGTGCTGTGTTTGACAATGGCATGACCGATCTCGTTGGAATCGTCTGGGAATAAGAAATTTGGATCTACAATTTGTTCTTAATTGAACAATGAAAAAAGATGTAAAAACCTTAAAAACAGAGACACGAAAAGAACAAATAAACAGTGAATTACAATTACAAGAATATAGATGAAAAAACCCATAAATCCTCTGATACAATATCAGAATACAGGAACAAAGAAGATCAGAATAGGAAAATTTATATAGTGAAGTGCAGAAGACACCCGACTAATTATACAAGTATGACCCTCCCTCCATTTTCTCCTTGCAAACAAGTCTGCAATCTTTAAACTCGACAAATTGACTATACATTAACCAAATGTAGCCTAAAAAAGTCACTCCGGAATCATGACTATATGATTCACTAGTCAAAGAAAAGAATTAAAAAGGACCACGAGAGTTAATCCGACAGCTCATATTACAATAGGATCAGCAAAAATTACAGATGGTAACCATAAATTTGAACACTTCAAAAAAAAAAAAAACAAAAAAACTAATGATTTTGAGGGTCTGCTAATTACAAGCAAAGGCGGGTTCTTTGCCCTTCCCTCTCTTCGTCGACAATGGTGGGTGATAGAGCTTCCCTCTCTTCCAAGCATCGTTTGTACGGTACAAACCCCCTCGAGCAGCACTTGCCATAACTAGCTCTACTATCACTCTCTTCCAGCTTGTCCGAAGCTAACTTTCTACAGTCATCGCTTCCTATATTGAATGATCCAATGTCTGAAGTATCACAAGATGTTTGTTCTTTAATATTTACCAAAACGGTTTTCCCAAAGAGCTTTAGACTCTGGGTAGAAGCTCCTTTGGGTGATCCTTCTTCCACGACAAGGTTCTCTTGCAGAAACAACTCGAATTTCTGGAAATTTAGACCATAAAAATAATACATATCAAACGGAAATGGAAAATCCTGAAGCTCGTTAGTGTTTCTATTCCCAAATTCCAAGTTCGGGTTCTCAGAAATAAATTCAAACAAAACTAGAATGCCGTGAACAATTCTCTCATGTTTTGAAAAACGAAAAATCTAGAGAGTGAATAGCAACAAAAACAAGGTGGGCTTTGCTTAGAGTTACGTTCTCGAAATTCTGTTTCTGTTCTAAAAGACTTTGGAACAGAAATTTGGGGTAATTTTGTTCTCTTCTAAACAAAATGAAACAGGAGCAGGAATCTGGGAATGATTTGCCCTTTTTTCAGAATTTATTTTTTCTGAAAAAACTTGGAACAGAAAAACAGGAATCTGGAATAATTCTGTTACGCTCCCAAACATTTTTTCTTAAAAACAGGGAGATGAACAGAAACAGAAGCATGTGAACAGAAATACTGAACAAAAAGGGTGGCGTTGTTTGCATGGAGCTAAATATACACAACAAATTGAGGTCCCTTTTGGTTAATGTTTCTACTCCCAATTTTTTGTTCAATATTCCCCAGTTCCCAAAACAAAAAAAATAGCAACCAAACAAAAAAATCTATTAACATCTGTTCCAGTTTTTCAGAATAAATTCATGAGAACAGAAAAAAAAAAACATTGTTGGTTCTTGGAATAGAAACAGAAACGTGAGAACAGAAACACTAAACAAGCACCACCTAAGCAAATGAGATACTGAGATCAAAACATGAGTTACCATGGAAACTTTGTCTTCCAGAGCTACACTAGTCTCCTCCGGCGTATCCATCTCAGAACCAATTGTAGACAACACAGAAGTAGGAGATCGGTTCTCTTGTGAATTGGGAGACGTAGACCTAGGATTCCGAGGAGTTAGCAGTTTACGAGGATATGGATACATAGGTTTCTTTTTAGGACGAGGAGGAGGAATCTCGATTGGACTTTCCACCTTCGAATTTGAATCCCGGATCACCTGATTATTGCAAAAGGAAATGTTTGGACAGATATTAGAACTTGAAAGTACTAAAATCTTGACGAACCTTTAAGAACATATTCATTCCTAGAGGTCGTAAAAAAAATAAAACTTACTTCAAAATATGGCATACAGGTATAATAAGAGGGCAGTAAACCTTAGAGAAAAACTTTTGAGCATGACTTCTAATCTGGACTGCTGTTTTGGTGCCCACATGCTCTGCATTAGTAAAACTGAAGTCACTTCAGTATGAATCAAAATCCGAAAGGGTGTAGTCTAGAAAGCATAAAGAGTTAGGTGGCATTTGTTTCAATTGTTTGATCTGTTCCCTGGAAAATTGGAATAAAAAGTTTATGTTCTTATCCCAGATTTTTAGAACAAAATTTTAGGAACAGAACAGAAATGGAGCTTATTACATTACATAGACCTCCATTTTTTGTTTTCAAATTTCTAACCTATTTATAGAGCAACTTATTTTTTTAGTCCTTATCAATATCTTAGTTAACTTAAAGGACAAATAAAAGTGACAGAAGAAAAAGGATAAGAAATTATGAAAAACTTGGTTCAAGGACAATCCCCATAATTTTTTTTATTATTATTATTATTTTTTCTGTTCCTAGACTTTTGTTTTCTGTTCCACCTTCTTGGGAAAAGAAACAAAAACACTACTCGTTTGGTTACTGTTTCCGTTCCCTGATTTCTGTTCCCACTCCCAAAATTTTAAGATCAATATACAGAAAAGCGTTTGGTAAACAAGTTTTGGTTCCCAAAATTTCGGAATTATTTCAGAGTATTTCCTAAAGTCCTTAAAAATATGAAAAATAAAATAAAAATGTTAGATTTCTATTCACTCCCGCAAAACTATTCCCGCCAACGACCCACCATCAGCACACCGGCCACGATACATCTAAAGAAAAGAAAAAGAACAAATGTTGCAACCAAATGTGTTTCTTGCTTCTATTCTCGTAAATTAAAAGAAACAATTTAAGGACAATGGTAGTTACCAAACATGTTTCTATTCCGGGAATACTCCAGAACAGAAATAGAATTCCAAACAAAAAAGCAGAAACACTAACCAAACGCCACCTAAATTAATGAAGTTTTACCTTCTATGCGTCGCCAAGCACGACCATACAGTTTTAAGGCCTCAACAAACCTCTCGTGTTCATCTTCTGTCCACCTTTCTCTCTGTTTTGTTATAGTGTATGGTTTTCTGACCTATTTGTGTAAGAAACAGTAACGAGAAGAAGAAATCCAAAACAAACCCAAAAAAAAAAAGAGTCAAAAATAAAAAATAAATTTCTCAAACAAGTAGTATGATTTAATTAGAAGCAGCATCTAAGTATCAGCATCGACCTTAGGAGCATAGTCGTCGCCAGCAAGAAACTGTTCCTTCATTGAGAGAACCTGACCCAATTGAGTGCTCTTATTTTCAGCCTGTAAGGAGAAAGAATAACAAGGAAAAATGAGAAATTGCACTTGTTTCCGCTCTATTCCTATAAATTTGTTCTAAAAATCTGGGAGCTAAACAGAAACAGTTTTTTGTTTCTTTGTTTTATGTATCTGTTCCAAGTTATCTGAGAATAGAAACAAAAAATGTGGAACGGATACACTAATCAAAGTAGTTCAATTACGACAGAAGAAATCATTTAAAGTGTGGAAATTTAACAGTTCATGAGCAGGAGCACAAGAATTGCATCAATTATAAAAGAACATGAACATAATCACATCATAATTAATTGAACACATAAAATTTTGAACACATAAAATTCAATCAAGCATTGATCCTTTCATTTTTCAAGGGTTTGGTGTGTTCCATTAGAGAGAGAGAGAGAGAGAGAGAGAGAGAGATACAAATAACTTTATAAGATGTATCCATTAAAGCAAATCCACTTATAAAACTTACATACCTGTACAACCATATCAGCAGAAACCATAGATTCTTTGAATCAATCTCAATCCGAATTCCGCCTAAACCTTCGTCAAACTTCCCCCAGAGTCAATCACTCCACAATCATATGCTCGTAATTCATAAATCGATCGACATCTTAATCAATCACCAACTAAAACCCTCCGAAATTGTAATCTCCAAACAATCGCGTATGCGGATTAGCACACAACGAACCTCCGATCGAAGGAATATGATTTATATATTCAGATTGAAAGCTTAACCCCCACCGTGAAGAGGGGAAATCGCAAAAAGTGCTTGAAATTCAAGCGAAAAACATGGAATTAGGATGAGAATCGAAGTAATCAGAGCTCAATCGGAGTGAAACTATAATAGCTTTTTCGAGATAGCTTAAAAAAAAAAGGGGGAAAATTGGAAGAAGCGGTCTCGGTCTGGTCGATATTTCCACACCTCGATCTGTCCGCTAAAAAACCGGCCACCGTACGAACCGGAGTAAAAGGAAGGCCTGATTTCACCCCTGAAAAAGCTGAATCAGAGAGAGAAGAAAAGGACAAGGAAAAGGGAAAAGCACGGAGAGGGAGAGAGAGAGAGAGAGTCAGAAGGAAGAGAGGCTGCGGGAGGGAGGAAGAAGACGACTATAAGAGGGAGGGAAAGGAAAAGGAGGACATGCCACGTAGGAGGGTAAATTGGTCTTCTCATTGAAAGATCGAGATGCGAATTGAAGCTTGTGGCTGATATTGAAAGGCTAACCCTTATACCCTAAAAAAAAAAAAAAAGGCTAACCCGCCCGACCCACGGGCTCTCTCTCTTCCTCTTAAACATACTTGCACGGGTCAATAAAGCAACTTCTTAGCCATTGAAATAAAGACACGTGTCATTTGGCACCTGACACCGGAATGTTCATAACATTCATTATTCATTTTGTTTTGCATGCTTGGAGCTTCTCCAACGTATTCGGTGTGCCACTTACCCAAATGGGACACCAAAAATATAAATGTTACACCAAAATAAAAAAATATTTTAATAAATGTATTATTTGGGTGTGTTAATTTTTTGATTAAAAATTAAAATTAATATATTAATTTAATTGAATTTTGATATTTCAATTTAACCGCTAAATATTAATTTTTAATTTTAAATTAAAACGTAAAAATTAAAATTAATTAAAATTTTAATTTTTAATTAATCTGCCAAAAGGTATAATTAACCCAAGAGAATTATATCTAATCCCTAATTATAAATCAAACCCAAAATCATTAACCCAAATTACAAACTAATCCCCCAATTAAAAACCCATTCACCTAATTCCCAACCCAAATCAATTACAAACCCAACCCAAGTTACAAATTCATCCCCTTAATTACAAACCCATCCATCTAATTCCCAACCCTCTTCAATTTAAAGCCCCATATCACAAACACCCTCCCTCCCTCCCTCCCTCCCCAATTATAACCTTTTACCCCTAATTCAATCCTAGCCTAGTTCCAGTTTATCAAATAGATAGCGAGAGAGAGAGAAAGAGAAGAGCTCAATGAGCACAGCGAGGGAAAAGATCTGATCTGCGAGGGCTTGGAATTGTTGCAACGACCTACTGATCTAGCGTCGGAGATGAATTGATCTAGCGATAGTGACGGCGACGAATGGCGTTCGACGACGGCAACTCGAGATCTGGTAGGGTTTTTCGGTATGTTTGATTCTTGATTGTTCTGTCGTCAATGGCCGACCTTCTGTGTGCTTCTGACGATTTCATCCTCTTTCCTCCCTCTTTCCTATTTGTGCTTGATTTCAGACCGTTGGAATAGCAACAAACTCTAACAGTTAAATGACACAGGTAGAAGGGTATGCCATTTTTGGCACACCATATACAACAACCGTTGGAGCTGATTTTGGGTTTCAAAAATGTCATTTGAGGGATGGCACACTGGATAGTATCACTATTGGAGATGCTCTTACAATGTTGATGTAAATTTAATCCTAAATGTATTAAATTGATATGAATGACTTCTTACACTGTTAATTTGAATTTGATTCTAAATGTATCAAGTTGATGTAAAAGGGTGCATATTTAAATTTGTTTAGGAAGATAATTAGTTGAGGTATATATTAATCTAGACACATATTATTATATAATAAGTAAAAAAATAGAATTTTTCTAAAAAGTAAATGTAATATAGAGACAACATGTATGACTGAGGCGAACTATTTCATGATATTTATTTGTGATAAAGAAAAAAGCAAAAAAGAAGTTAAATATCTATAGCCCTATAATTTTGGTACGATGGATAGAGAGAGAGAGAGAGAAAGTAGGTAAGCCGAAGCCAGAAGTTGTGGATTGGAAATAAGAGTAGGATGTAGCTTTGAGTGGAGATGAGGATGAGAGGCAGGTGGGCATGGGTCCCACTAACTCAGGTGTGATGGACTTTGCCGTTGCGCTTTTGCGCCACGTCATCTTCACTCGCTTCCACTAATATGTCAAGGCTACACGTGCCATGAAAATAGACGGAGACAACTGGTCTTACAAATTACATCCCGTAATCAAGTAGGTTGTAATTTTATTCTTGGGGACGGTATTATGAATTTATGACTTATCTAAGACATTTCTCTTTTCATTTTTTAATTAATTAGATGGAGAATAAGTGCGAGACACCTATTTGTTATCTCATTTATTTGATAAATTTATAATTTTTTTACATTATTTATTTATTAAAAATTATACAAAAAATATATATATTATTTTATTTTTATTTTAAATCAATGAAAATATATGTTGTATAAAAATTTCTTATTTTCTTAAATGTTGAAATTTGTTTAAAACCATTAATGGAAGTCACTTTAAGTAAAGAGATGATAAAATTATAACTAACTAAAAAATTGAAATTAATTGAATATAGACATTATACTTTAAATTAAATGATAATAAAAAATAATACATAAATATAATGTGAGTGAAATTTATCATGTCTTCTAATTAGGAGTTTAATTGTTATCCAAAAATTCGACTCGACCTGGCCTACCCAATGGCGGGTCGATCGGTCATGAGTAATTTTTCTTTCTTTAGCCCGAACCCAACCCGTTCGAACCCAAAAATACTTCTTCTTGGGTACCCATCTACCCATACCCAAGGCACCAGAACATGCCTGAACCCTAAGTCCTAATAATATATATCTACTAAATACCCCTCCTAAAACATAGCATATTACAAAAGACTCCATATATAAATATAACATTAATCAGATTCAGATCATTCCATTTTCAAATTCTAATCCTAGCGCCACTCTCATCCTCCTCTCTTTCTCAATCCAAAAGACATCGTTGTCTATCAAACCCTAATAGACGATTCATGCAATAATGATTCCTATGTTGTCTAATAATCTCGTCGTCGATGATTCCTGCAATATTGTTGTTCGTCCCCGTCGATAGCTCATGGTCCTTTTCCATCTCCTGCTCCGATCTAATGATATGTAAGGTTTTTTTAACTCTTTAGTATGTTTCTTGAATGTTTCCCCATCTCCGTCTCAAATTTACAAATTTTTCGTATTTCATCTTTGTTTTTCTTTTTTCCTGACAACTGACCAACCCGACTAACCTGACCAATCTTGAATTAGATAGGGGTAATGAGGCCACACGGTATGCTTCAGTCGGGGGAGCTGCCAGAATTTTTCTTTGGGTCGACTGGCTAAAATCCTTCAATCCCGATCCGACCAACTGATTTAGACCCCTACTACTAATAATAAGCATTCCATATAAAAGAACTGCAATTTTGAAACTATTTACGACGCATGCTCTTGCATATATTTTTTTTTGTGTTATGATAAAAAATAAAATAATTGATAAAATAAATTTAACAACAAAGTGTTAAGATTGTAAGATTCAGTAAATGACACATTTGAAAATATCATAATTAAGATGACCAAATAAGTTATATAATAGTAATAGAGTCACATGAATTTCAATCGTTATTAGGTAACACCGTTGATTTATTTTATATGTTATAATTAAAAAAAAAATGATGATAACAATCCCACCAAATATATGAAATACAAAAACAAAATTATAACTATTATGAAATTAGAAAAATAAAATCTTCAACTATTACGAAAGAATAAAAATAAAATCTATAACTATCAAAAGTATCAAATTAATATAAATTGTATTCTAAATAGAATGAAAAATACCATATATTATTTTCAACATGTGTTTTAAAACTGCTTAAAAAAATTATTAAATTAAATATCTCGTTAAACATATTTTTTAAATTATTTTTACATTTTATATTTCGATTAAATAGTTTAAGTTTTTCTTTATACCAAATAGTATTAATTTTAAGTATGGAATACAAATATGGATAGATTAATTTTCAAAATTTTGAAAATTAATATGTAATTTTACCTATGCAAATGAATAGTAAAGGCAACCTTGCTTTATAATTTAAGTTATTAAATTTTTAATAGTTTATTGGAATACAATTCTAAATTTGTATTGTAAATTTAAGACAAACAATAAATGTTAACACGCATAATAAATCGATTTTTCTACTTATATAACTTTTAAATGACTATAATTCATCAAATGCATTAAAAAATTGTATAGAAAAAAAAAATATTAATTTACAATATTAAAATTGATTTCATTGGTGATCGTAGTGGCAAGATTCACTATGTTAAGCCATATGCACGGCGATCTAATCGGTGATTATGAAGGTTATACCATTTTACTAGAGATCTGGAATACTTTGAAGTTGGCCTTTGTCGGTACATGACAACCAGGTTGTGAGCTTTGACGCTTAAGTTTGAAACTTATAAGATATTTCTAATAACAAAGATGGTTGAGCATTTTCGAAAAATGTCGGCTATGATGTACGATCTAAAGAAGATAATAACAACTTATTTGATGAGTAATAGATCCTTGTTGTGCTTTACTCTTCGCCTAATTCTTGGGAGCAAATGAATCTCACAATAACGCACAATAAAACTATCAAATTTTTTACCTAATTACAATGTCATTTGGAATTTGAGACAGAAAGGTTGGAGGCAAAAATAAATACTTTTATGTTTATCGCTGAGTCTAGCAATCGCCAAGCATATGAGTCCAAGCGAAAGTGGAAGGACAAATTACAATAAAGCGAAATAGGTGGACATGTTCACAAAAAGTGAAAGAACAGAAAATATCATAAAGGCAAGCATTGAAAAAAAGTAGACAAGTCTAAACTAAAGTTGTCACACCCCACCCCGGACACCCGTCACCGTGGGGCCGGCGTGACGTCGACACGACCTCATCTTAATCTCAATCCCACTAATAAATGACAAGGCACATACAAAAATATATGACCACAATATTTTAATCATATACAATATCTCTAACTGTGGACACACCCGTCCCTGAATTATAATAACAAGTAAAGTATAACAACAATGAAGCTCTCACAAGTTCGCCTCAGACAGTTTCTCCTAAAATATTCCCATACTACACCATCACTGGACTCTACCTAGTACTAGTAGGGGACCGACTCCTAGCTGTTGTACCTGCGGGTGTACTGCCTTCTTAGTAAAACAGTTTTTAAAATATTAATACATTCTAAATATTACCACAATTAAATATGGATCAAGTATAAGTATATAAGTAATAAAAATAGAGCGATATAAATAAGTTCCATCCAAATCCATCTAGTATAAAATCATACCAATTACCATAATAAATAATAAATCACCCAACATAAGTAAAACACCACATCTCAAACACACGTCACAAACCACCATTCTACTACCACACACACTAGGTAGCCATAGTGATCGTTTTAACCTCACGATCGGGAATTGCAACTGTACCGTAACATCCATAGGAATGCCTTCCTACGAAATATCCACACCCCTTTTGGGGGAGAAATATAATCCACACCCCTTACGAGGAGAAACATAATCCACACCCCTTACGGGGAGAAATAGAATCCACACCCCTTACGGGGAGAAACAATTATGGCATTATCAAAATCAAATACAGCATCATCGAATCATAACTCAATAAATATCGTCTACTCAACATCATCAAATCACCACGTCTATCTCTTTTCCTCAACACCAACATTTAAATCCAAAAATCATATTTCATACCTTCTTTTAAAGAAAACGTCTAATTTTATCAAAATCACTTTTCCACCCTTTTATTTATAGAAAACCCGGCATTTTTAGAAAAACAGATATTTTCTATTCTCCTTTAGAAAAACACCGTCTGATTTTACCGAATCCAACAAAAATTTATTTTCAACTTCTTTCCGAAAACCATCGAAATCTTCCAAAAAATTCAGTTTACCAACTTACTCAAATACTGCTTGATCCATATCATTTATAAATTCATACAGTTTAAATAATCACATGTTTCATCATGTATATTCATAGAAAAATAGTTTTGCAAGAAGACAGTACACTCACCTGATTATCCGTTTTCGAAGACTTTAACCACCTATTCTCTACCGGTACTCCGATGCCTGCGAACCTAATAGTATCAGGGCCTAAATTAATATTTTATGTAAAAAAATACCTAACTATGAAATGCAGGCCCTAATTCCCCATGATCTTTTATTCCCTGTATTTTATTATGAAATGTTACTATTCAACTAATGTTATTCCGTTACAATTTATTATAAATTTATTCATGTGAACAGTCCCACTATTTCCTATCGTCATTTCAATTTAAACAATTAAATGAGTATTTTAAAGAAGTTCGAAATTCTACCTTTTTCCGGATTTTCCAATGGCCGCGAGATTGGGTTTTTATTTCTATTGGGTGGTTTGTGCAAATTTTCCTTTTCCTTTTTTTTTTTTTTTTGTCTCGCCGCCGCCGACGAGATCTCGCCGCTGACCACGCTCACACCACCTGCGAGGACAGAACACCCACGACGCCTAAACGAAACACACCGCCGACCTTCACTGCCGGCGACCAACCTTTCTCTCCCTCCTCTGTTTCTGCTTCTGTTTCGTCTCAGCCGACCAACGACGGCACAACACCCACGCTCCACCCATCCTTCTTACCGGCGGCGACACACAACAACACCCACACACCCCTGATCACGTACCCACAACTAGATACTCATACACAACCGAAACACACACACACTCGTTGGACAAAACCGCATCTCCGACCGAATCAACCCAACGAACCCCACCCAACGTTGACGATCACCGTCCAACGATCAGAAAACGCACACACCCACGCCAGAACAGCGTTGTTGCTCCGAACCCATCACCGCCGGCCAACCTTTCTTTCTCTCTCTCTCTCTAGAATTTGGTGTTTTTCTGATTTTCCTCCTTTTTGGGGTTTTCTTTTTGTCCAGATCATAGTTCAGATGCATATATATGCATGAATTGGGTGGATCCATTTAATCCCAGCTCGCGACGTTGATCGGCTCTCGATCCTTCTTCCTCCCATTTTTTTTTTTTTTTTTTTTTTTTTTTTTTTTTTTTTTCTGTTTCCGTTTGATCGCAGATGGTGTATGTATATGTATATATATATAATTCTTTTCTCTAATTACATCATCCTCCCCCCATATTTCCTTTACATTATGAATTAAACCTCAATTTAAATTTTGATCTATATATATATATATTTTAAATTACTAATTGACCCCTTTAGAATTTAGAATTTTAAATCAAATAATAAATTACACCATCCACCCCGTTATTTACGAAATGTTATGAAATATGACTTAAATCAAGAATCAAGGTCTTACAAAAGTGTTACAATTGTGATAAATTTGGTCACTTCGCTCGGAAGAAGGTATACACCAACTATATCTTTCGAAATGATGCCTTTGTGTGAAGTCATGTCTTGGTTCCTCATTCATTTCCTAATTGGATTATAGATACTGAAAGAGCAAGATATGTTACAAAAGATCGAGTAAGGTTCACTGAGTATTGTAGAATTCCAATAATGAGTCAACTATTTACATAGGGAATAACACTAGCGAAGATGGTTCACTGAGTATTGTAGAATTCCAATAGTGAGTCAACTATTTACATTGGGAATAACACTAGCGAAGATGTGATACAAATTGCAACTTATTAATTAAAGATGTATTTTGGATGTGCTGTGCTTCTCTATAATGTTCTCTATGCTCCTGGAGTTCGACGAAAGTTGATGTATGTTCTAGCCATGGCAGGACTAGGTTTCTATTTTAGTTTCACTATAGAATCTGTTTAATTCTTATTTTGACTCCGTTTTATATTATAGTAGACATATCGTAGATGGATTTCGTGTACTAAATATTGAAGATTCTTTATATTTTGATACATACTGAACTTCTAATAATAATGATTCTATCACATCTACATTTATTACATAGCATGCAAGACTTCATCATATTGGACAAAAAATAATGACAAAATTAGCTTGAGAAGGACCTTTAGGTCTACTCTCTAGAGTTAACTTATATGTCTATGAATCTTGTTTGGCTAAAAAGATCTCAAGAAAACCTTTTGGTAAAGCTAGAAGGGCTACATCTCTCTTAGAGTTAGTCTATTCTTTTACGAGCCTATGAATGTTAGGGCATGACACAGTGCTAATTATTTTATCACATTCCTTGATGATTACTCGCATTTTGGTTATGTTTATTTTATTTCTCACAAATCAAAGGTTTTAGATTGCTTACAAAGATTTATATATTTAGTTGAGAATCAAAGAGTAAAAAACTTAAGATTTGATGTACTTACCAAGGATGTAAGTGTTTGTAAAAAAAAATTAAAGACATAAGTGATAATAAAGGTATCATTAGACAATTGAATATTCCTGGTACTCCACAATAAATAGAGTAGATGAGCATAGGAATTTAATTTTATTAGATATGGTTAAGTTAATGATGGCACATGTTAATCTACCGATCAATTTATAGAAAGATACTTTATTGACAACAACCAAGTTAGTACTATCTATACCATATAAGTTATGGGCTGGTTTTGAACCAAAATTAGAACACTTGTAACCATGGGGATCTGTAGGTTATTGTCACACCCCACTGGTAGGGCATGAAATACGCCGCTACATACACTCACAAGTATACGAGGTCTAAGTTTTAGTATAGTGTGATCGTTAAGATTGGGTTATCGTATCCACAGGGATTGGTGTCGTTACTATCGAATACCGCGTTTGTCGTGACTTAATTTTATCTAGGCGAAAAACAAATGTATTTAATTAATTAAACTAATACTAATCTAACCCAAAATTAACTACACTAATATGCTAATATGTTTTAGGGTGAAGAATCGCCTAGGGATTAACGTATTTACAAATACGTGTTCGATTCCGATTTACTCACGTTTACGTTATTTGACCTATTTGACAACCTCGGTACGTAAACTCCACCGCTACCTCTCCCGAGTGTAAGACGGGGGAATACATGACTTCGAGTCAATGAAGAAGTCCCCCTCAACGTCTTAACGACCCTAGGTCATGTGAGTCTCACCCAGCGTCATTGATTGCACACAATCCAACTCCCTCCCGGGTTATTGGATCATCACGTTGTATTTACCCTATTGACAATCTCCGTTCTAAAACTCCCTCGCCACCTCTTTTGAGTATAAGACGAGGGATATAACATAACTTCGAGTCAACGAAGAAGTCCCCCTCAACGTCTTAATGACCCTAGGTAGCGTGTGTCTTGCCCCATGTCATCAATTATCCACGATTCAAACCCCGACCGGGTTATAGAATCGTGGCGTTTGTTTACCTTAATCCGAATCCGGGGTTTGTCAAAACCCCGTATTCTCCATTTATAGATCCAAGCATAATAAACAAACAATACAATAAATACAATCAAACTACGAAGAACAAACATAAACGCAACACCGAAATCATCCAAACAACGTATTTATAAATTTATTGTTAATCCCTACTACAATCCATCTTTAACTCGAGGTCATAGCTGCATATACAATAAAATAACGAGCTAAACATGCTCACGTGATCCTAAGATAAAGAAATAAGTAAAAACAATCGAAGAACTTAGTCTCGTCCAAAGATAAATCACTAAGAATGCTCTACGATTGATTCGTCGTCTTTTCCACTTCGAGATGTGAGCTCAACCACTAAAATCCCTAACTATACCCTTAGATATAGCCTAAGGGGCTAAAAAATCCAAGGGGGAAAGATAGAGACCGACCAAGGGGGAGGAGAAGGGGTATTTATAGCCAAAATATCTCAAAAATATCTCAAGACTGTGCAGGGCAAATCCGCCTAGGCAGTGGATTCTTTGCTTAGGTGGAGTTAGGTCGGTTCGGTCTGATCGCCTAGGTGGTGAAGTAGGCGATGGACTGGGAGAACATTCTGTTGGGTTTCCGCCTAGGAGAATAAAACTTCGCCTAGGCGAGCGGCTGTCAGTAGCTCATCTTCATCTTCTGCTGGATTTCCGCCTAGGCGATGGAATCTTTGCCTAGGCGATCGTCCATCAATAACATTTTACTCTTCTCAGCTTCTTCACCGCCTAGGTGGTGGTTTGGACGCCTAGGCGGTGGGCCTGTTTCATCTTTTAGCCTCCGAGCTTATTTATCCACCGTAACTTCGAACCGCTTTGGTTCGATCTCATCGTTTTCGCTCTAGTTTTCTATCTTTTTGCTCCACACACCTGATTTATACAAAAAGATAAAAACTAACTAAAACATAATAAAAATAACTATAAACGTATTCGAAAACTAAAAAATTCGGATTGGAAATAGATAGGTTTTCAAACCTATCAATACCCTCAAACTCGGAATTTGGCTAGTCCTCGAGCTAAACACACACACTAAAATGAAAAATACACAAACCAAAATAAATAACAAACAACCTAAAAACAATCTAAACATAACAACATGTGAGTTTTAAATTCTTCTAACGATCTATTTATTTTTCCCTCAACAACCGCCAGTAGTATCGAATTCAGGCGGTAACACACAACATGTAATGTTCTAGATTTTCAACATGCAATAATGGTGAACGCTATTCTAGATCCTATAAACGTGTTAGTGTGAGACTCAATAATATAACTATACAACGATCGGATTGGATTATCCCCCAACAAAATTCATGACTTAGACCGTGAAGGACTAGGATTTCCATAGGCTTGATTGGGGTCCACTCTCCACTAATGTAGGTTTAGTAGTTCATGAAGATCATTAGAACTTGGTTTGGTTTTGGTATATTTGGCCAAGGGTAATTTGAAATAGAAAACGGGTTAACGTTGTTAACTTAACGTTACCCAAGGCTCAACGCTTGACTCATTCACTCTCGAACCCCCATAGAAAGATTGGAAATAATCCCGAACATGCATTTAAGAATGACGTACTCACTTGTCAAAAGAAACGGAAATAAAAATCGTATTTACATTTGATTTATTTATTTATTTCTTTTCTATTTTTTTTTCAACGAACACACCCCCAAACTTATTTGATTGTTGCAATTGAAGGGGTGTGTGAAATACAAATGAAAAACGACAAGTGAGTTCTCAAATACCGAACCAATTAGAAGTTCGCCCTAAATCCAACCGCTCACATCAAGAAGCCTTTGCAATGGCTAGCTTAATTCACTCAAATGTGCCTTTAAATTTAGTGATATAGGTTTGGAAAACGATCAACTGGTCAGGGTATTAGTTTATGTGTTCTGAATTGAATTTGCATTTAGACTTCGACAGGGTAACGAGGGATAAACATGTATCAAGGTAGGCTTAAAAAGGCTCAAGCGACAAAACGACTGCCTAAATCACATCTCCTGAACTACCTCGCCTAGGATTTCGCCTCACGCTTCCCCTCAATCAAGTTCTAGAATCCTTAATGTGTCATGAATTTAGTTAATCGATAATCATCCTCAAATCAATTGAATAACTATACATTGAGTCTATGTGCCTGTGCAAATTAGGATCTATAATAATTTTTACCAAAAAAGCATAGTCAAGCACATAGAATCACACATGCATGGGTATTACCCTTAACTTCAAAAACAACCAGGGGTAATTTTCGTCATCGAGAGACGGCCCAGATGAGTGCAAAACTCAACATGAAAACAACAACACAAAAACATAAACACATTCTAACCTAAACACACATGCAATACGAAAAAACAATAACACATAAACTAACAATACTACATTCAACACATCACCGCCAAACTCAAAGTGGACAGTGTCCTCAGCGATCCCAATCATCAATCTCAACATATGAAATTTAAAGCATGCTGACGAAGGGTGTTTAGAACACTTACCTAGGAGGCGAGAGGATCTCGCCTCCGAATGAAGTCGGATGTGACGGATTTAACTTATTTGACCCTGGGTTGCCTCCCAAGAAGTGCGTGGTTTAATGTTCTCGGCTCGACATTTTCAGAACGCCCTCAAGATTGGCGAGGTTTTGCTTTAGATGGCTCAATCTCTTAACGAAACGCCTCACCAGCTTATGTGCTTGGCCAAGCACAATAAATGGCTTGGAATCCCGTCGAAAGGGATGCATCAATACCCATCGATCTAACATTGCCAAGTACCCTGCATTGGAAACAAAAACAAAACTACAAACAAAAATTATATACAAAGAAATTCCTAAAGTAAAATTAAGTCATTTACACACAATATCAATACTAACGAAATCGCCAATCCCCAGCAACGGCGCCAAAAACTTGGTGCGTTGATGAGACTAGAATACGATACATTTACTTCTCCTATCTAAAACTTAAGTCTCTGGCCGTTACCGCGTTTCTTCGACAATAACATCAAAACAATCCCCGGCAATGGCGCCAAAAACTTGGTAGGGCGTGAAATACGCTGCTACTTAGACTCGCAATTATACGAGATCTAAAATTTTGCATAGTGTGATCATTAAGATCGGGTTATCGTATCCACAGGGATTAGTGTTGTTACTATCGAATACCGCATTTGTTGTGACCTAATTTTATCTAGGCAAAAAACAAATGTATTTAATTAATTAAACTAATACTAATCTAACCTAAATTAACTACACTAATATGCTAATATGTTTTAGGGTGAAGAATCTCCTAGGGATTAACGTATTTACAAATACGTGTTCGATTCCGATTTACTCACGTTTACGTTGTTTGACCTATTTGACAACCTCGGTACGTAAACTCCACCGCCACCTCTCCCGAGTGTAAGATGGGGGAATACATGACTTCGAGTCAACGAAAAAGTCTCCCTCAACGTCTTAACGACCCTAGGTCACGTGAGTCTAGCCCAGCGTCATTAATTGCACACAATCCAACTCCCTCCCGGGTTATTGGATCATCGCGTTATATTTACCCTATTGACAATCTCCGTTCTAAAACTCCCTCTCCACCTCTCCCGAGTGTAAGACGAAGGATATAACGCAGCTTCAAGTCAACGAAGAAGTCTCCTCAACTTCTTAACGACCCTAGGTAGCGTGTGTCATGCCCCACGTCATCGATTGTCCACGATTCAAACCCCGACCTGGTTATAGAATCGTGGCGTTTGTTTACCTTAATCCGAATCCGGGGTTTGTCAAAACCCCGTATTCTCCATTTATCAATCCAAGCATAATAAACAAACAATACGATAAATACAATCAAACTACGAAGAACAAACATAAACACAACACTGAAATCATCCAAACAACGTATTTATAAATTTATTGTTAATCCCTACTACAATCCATCTTTAACTCGAGGTCATAGCCACATATACAATAAAATAATGAGCAAAACATGCTCACGTGATCCTAAGATAAAGAAATAATAAAAAACAATCGAAGAACTTAGCCTCGTCCGAAGATAAACCGCTAAGAACGCTCTACGATTGATTCTCCGTTTTCTCCACTTCGGGATGTGAGCTCCACCACTAAAATCCCTAACTATACCCTTAGATATAGCCTAAGGGGCTCAAAAATCCAAGGGGGCAAGAGAGAAACCAGCCAAGAGGGAGGAGAGGGGGTATTTATAGCCAAAATATTTCAAAAATATCTTAAAATATCTCAAGACTGTGCAGGAAAAATCTGCCTCGGAGGTGGATTTTTCGCCTAGGCAGAGTTAGGTTGGTTCGATCTGATTGCCTAGGCGGTGAAGTAGGCGGTGGACTAGGAGAACATTCTGTTGGATTTTCGCCTAGACGAATAAAACTTCGCCTAGGTGAGCAGTTGTCAATAGCTGGTAGGGCGTAAAATACACCGCTACTTACTCTCACAAGTATATGAGGTCTAAGTTTTAATATAGTGGATCTTGAAGATCGGAATCCCACAGAAAAAAATGTGAATAATTGAATACTGCAGTTTACGTAGTCTCATGTTATCCTGATGACGTAAGACACGAATTAAAATTAAACTAAGCCAAACTACAATTAGTGGATTAATATTAACTAAGTGGATTAATCAGGGATTGATTTCGTTCACTTAATACATGTTTGATTTCGTTCAGTTAACAATAACGGAGTTTAGGTATCCGACAATCTCGGTTCGTAGACTCCTCCACCACCTCTTCCGAGTGTAAGACGAGGGAATACGCCACTTCATGTTGATGAAGAGGTCCCCCTAAATGTCTTAATGACTCTAGGCCACATAAGTCTTGACCCAACATCATCGATTGCACACTAACTAACGCCCTCCCGGGTCGTTAGGTCGTAACGATGTGTTTACCCTAGTCCGAATCCAGGGTTACCTCTCCCGAGTGTCAAACTCTAGATTCTCAAATCCAACCCTAATACCATAACATGCATACTAAGATCGTCATCAAATGATAAACACAATTGGACTTAAAAGCAACAACCATTAGAGAAACATATATTAAACAAAACGAGTATTTACACAACTACACATTTCTCTAACTAATCTTTAATTACACTAACATGTTCTTAGCCAATACAACATTAAATCAAGAGGATATCATCGATATCAACAATAAACATTAAATACAAAGATGGAAACAAGGGAAGAAAAACTGAATCTCAAAGTGGAATAGTCCACTTTCGCCAAAGAACAATCCTCCTGAGCTTCCTCTTCTCCGTTGATGAACTTCCTCTTCTAGATCTTCAAGGATTGGCCAAGAACACCTCCTAAACTAATCTAATCTACTTCCTAAATTATCTAAACCTAACTAAGGTGGAAGGGAGCTCTCCAAATCTCAATCGGAGCCTCCTCTCATGTCTTAGTCTTTTTGAGGTTTAGTGGAGAAAGGGGTTTAATAGGAAAGGTGTGGAAATATCTGAAAATAGATATTTCTGCGCAGAGTGTCATCGCCTAAGCGGTGGCTTAATTCGGTTTAGCTTCTGTCGGATCTTCGCCTAGGCGGTGGTTTCTCCGCCTAGGCGGTAGCTGCTGGCATAACATTTTGATCTTTTCTCGCCTAGGAGGTGGTTCAGCCCTTTAACACTCCAACATTCTGCCTCTTTTCTGCCTAGGCGGTGGAACTTCCGCTTAGGCGGTGGTCTTCATTCACCGAAACCCTATTTTTCATATTTTGTTCACCATTTCTCCACTGTTTACACTTGTTTATCGCCCTTTAATGTCCTTTCACCTGTTTTACACTAAAACAAACTAAAACACAATTAAATATAACTAAAACGCTTGAAAACTAACAAATTCGGTTTAGAAATAGATAGGTTTTTCACACCTATCAGTAGCCCATCTTCGTCTTTTGCTGGATTTCCGCCTAGGCGATGGAATCTTCACCTAGGCGATCGTCCGTCAGTAATATTTTACTCTTCTTAGCTTCTTCACCGCCTAGGTGGTGGTCTGGACGCCTAGGCAGTGGGCCTGTTTCATCTTTTAGCCTCCGAGCTTGTTTATCCACCATAACTTCGAACCGCTTTGGTTCGATCTCATCGTTTTCGCTCCAGTTTCCTATATTTTTGCCCCACACACCTGATTTAGACAAAAAGATAAAAACTAACTAAAATGTAATAAAAATAACTATAAACGTATTCAAAAACTAACAAAATCGGATTGGAAATAGATAGGTTTTTCACACCTATCAATACCCCCAAACTCGGAATTTGGCTAGTCCTCGAGCCAAACACATACACTAAAATGAAAAATACACAAATCAAAATAAATAACAAACAACCTAAAAACAATCTAAACATAACAACATACTAGTTTTAAATTCTTCTAACGGACTATTTATTTTTCCCTCAACAACCGCCAGTAGTATCGAATTCAGGCGGTAACACACAACATGTAATGTTCTAGATTTTCAACATGAAATAATGGTGAACGCTATTCTAGATCCAGTAAACGTGTTAGTGCGAGACTCAATAATATAACTTTACAACGATCGGATTGGATTATCCCCCAACAAAATTAATGACTTAGACCGTGAAGGACTAGGATTTTCATAGGCTTAATTGGGGTCCACTCTCCACTAATGTAGGTTTAGTAGTTCATGAAGACCATTAGGACTTAGTTTGGTTTTGGTTTGTTTGGCCAAGGGTAATTTGGAATAGAAAACGGGTTAACGTTGTTAACTTAACGTTACCCAAGCCTCAACGCTTGGCACATTCACTCTCGAACCCCTATAGAAAGATTGGAAACAATCCCGAACATGCATTTAAGACCGACGTACTCACTTGTCAAAAGAAACAGAAATAAAAATCGTATTTACATTTGATTTTTTTTTTTCTTTTCTATTTTTTTTTAAACAAACACACCCCCGAACTTATTTGATTGTTACAATTGAAGGGGTGTGTGAAATACAAATGAAAAACGACAAGTGAGTTCTCAAATACCGAACCAATTAGAAGTTCGCCCTAAATCCAACCGCTCACATCAAGAAGCCTTTGCAATGGCTAACTTGATTCACTCAAATGTGCCTTTAAATTCAGCGATATAGGTTTGAAAAACGATCAACTGGCTAGGGTATTAGTTTATGTGTTCTGAATTGAATTTGCATTTAGATTTCGACAGGGTAACGAGGGATAAACATGTATTAAGGTGGGATTAAAAAGGCTCAAGCGACAAAACGACTGCCTAGATCACGTCTTCTGAACTACCTTGCCTAGGATTTTGCCTCACGCTTCCCCTCATTCAAGTTCTAGAATCCTTAATGTGTCATGAATTTAGTTAATCGATAATCGTCCTCAAATCAATTTAATAACTATACATTGAGTTTATGTGCCCGTGCAAATTAGGATCTATAATAATTTTTACCAAAAAACATAGTCAAGCACATAGAATCACACATGCATGGGTATTACCCTTGACGTCAAAAACAACCAGGGGTAATTTTCATCATCGAGTGACGGCCCAGATGAGTGCAAAACTCAACATGAAAACAACAAAAACAAAAACATAAACACATTCTAACCTAAACACACATGCAATACAGAAAATAACAACACATAAACTAACAATACTACATACTACACATCACCGCCAAACTCAAAGTGGACAGTGTCCTCAGCGATCCCAATCATTAATCTCAACATATGAAATTTAAAGCATGCTGACGAAGGGTGTTTAGAACACTTACCTAGGAGGCGAGAGGATCTCGCCTCCGAATGAAGTCGGATGTGACGGATTTAACTTATTTGACCCTAGGTTGCCTCCCAAGAAGTGCGTGGTTTAATGTTCTTAGCTCGACATTTTCAGAAACGCCCTCAAGATTGGCGAGGTTTTGCTTTGGATGGCTCAATCTTTCAACGAAATGCCTCACCGGCTTATGTACTTGCCTAAGCACAATAAACGGCTTGGAATCCCGTCGAAAGGGATGCATCAATACACGTCGATCTAACATCTCCAAGTACCCTACATTGGAAACAAAAACAAAACTACAAACAAAAATTATATACAAAGAAATTCCTAAAGTAAAATTAAGTCATTTACACACAATATCAATACTAATGAAATCACCAATCCCCGGCAACGGCACCAAAAACTTGGTGCGTTGATGGGACTAGAATACGATACACTTGTTTCTCCTATCTAAAACTTAAGTCCTCGGCCGTTACCGCGTTTCTTCGACAATAACATCAAAATATTCCCCGGCATCGGTACCAAAAACTTAGTAGGGCGTGAAATACGCCGCTACTTACACTCGCAAGTATACGAGGTCTAAGTTTTAGTATAGTGTGATCGTTAAGATCGGGTTATCGTATCCATAGGGATTGGTGTCGTTACTATCGAATACCGCATTTGTCGTGACCTAATTTTATCTAGGCAAAAAATAAATGTATTTAATTAATTAATCTAATACTAATCTAACCTAAATTAACTACACTAACATGCTAATATATTTTAGGGTGAAGAATCGCCTAGGGATTAATGTATTTACAAATACGTGTTCGATTCTGATTTGCTCACGTTTACGTTGTTAGACCTATTTGACAACCTCGGTACGTAAACTCTATTGCCACCTCTCCCGAGTGTAAAATGAGGGAATACATGACTTCGAGTCAACGAAGAAATCTCCCTCAACGTCTTAACGACCCTAGGTCACGTGAGTCTCGCCCAACGTCATTGATTTCACACAATCCAACGCCCTCCCGGGTTATTGGATCATCGTGTTGTATTTACCCTATTGACAATCTCCATTCTAAAACTCCATCGCCACATTTCTCGAGTGTGAGACGAGGGATATAACGCAACTTCGAGTAAATGAAGAAGTCCCCCTCAACGTCTTAACGACCCTAGGTAGCGTGTGTCTTGCCCCACGCCATCAATTGTCCACGATTTAAACCCCGATCGGGTTATAGAATCGTGGCGTTTGTTTACCTTAATCCGAATCCGGGGCTTGTCAAAATCCCGTATTCTCCATTTATCAATCCAAGCATAATAAACAAATAATACGATAAATACAACCAAATAACGAAGAACAAACATAAACGCAACACCGAAATCATCCAAACAACGTATTTATAAATTTATTGTTAATCCCTACTACAATCCATCTTTAACTCGAGGCCATAGCCGCATATACAATAAAATAACAAGCTAAACTTGCTCACATGATCCTAAGATAAAGAAATAAGAAAAACAATCGAAGAACTTAGCCTTGTCCGAAGATAAACTGCTAAGAATGCTTTGCGATTGATTCGCCGTCTTTTCCACTTCGGGATGTGAGATCCACTACTAAAATCCCTAACTATACCCTTAGATATAGCCTAAGGGGCTCAAAAATCCAAGGGGGCAAGAGAGAGACCGGCCAAGGGGGATGAGAAGGGGTATTTATAGCCAAAATATCTCAAAAATTTATAAAAATATCTCAAGACTGTGCAGGGAAAATCCATCTAGGCGGAGTTAGGTCTATTTGGTCTGATCGCCTAGGCGGTGAAGTAGGTGGTGAACTGGGAGAACATTCTGTTGGATTTCCACTTAGGCGAATAAAACTTCGCCTAGGCGAGCGGCTGTCAGTAGTCCATCTTCGTCTTTTGCTGGATTTCCACCTAGGCGATGGAATTTTCGCCTAGGCGATCGTCCGTCAGTAACATTTTGCTTTTCTCAGCTTCTTCACCGCCTAGGCGGTGGTTTGGACGCCTAGGCGGTGGTCCTATTTGTAAGTCCCAAATTATAGTACGTGCGTCATTAATAGTCGCATTTTAAAGTATTAGAAAAATCGGGGTAAATTTTTGTTAATGAAAAATAAAAATTAAAAGTTTAGGGGTCAAAGTTGAAATTTAGAAAACGTGGAAATTACACTTGAGATCCAAATGAATAATTAAAAATCAAAAATTGAAAATAGTAAGGGTGAAATTATAATTTTAGAAACTTGTAAAAGTTGAAAATTATTAAAATAGGATCTTAAAGGAAGTTGAGGGGAGGAAAGTGCATTTTAACTAAAGATTTTTTTTTATATAAACACATATACACATATATCGTGAGTGTGTGTGCAGTGAGATTGCCGGCGACAGAGAGAGAAAAGGAGGAGACGTGGCAAGCGACGATCTATCTTTACCACTCAATTCATACATATAAAAAGAATACATGCAAAAAATATCAGGATCAAAACACTATCAGAGGAAAAATCAGAATTTTAGAGAGATAGAGTGTTCGGCGGTGCTGGGTTCTTCGGCGAGGTCGTCTGCGTGGGCGTTCCGTTCCATTTCATTGTTGTGTGTGTGTGTTAATCGTCGTCGATGGGGAAGGGTGTATGATCAGTTATGGAATTTCTGTAGTGCATGTGTGTTGGATCAGCAATATTTTGGTACTGGCGTGAGTGTGCCGGTGTATGTCTCATGTTCCTGTTTGGTGTAGCAGTGGTTGGGTGTGGGTTTTCTGTTCAGATCACTAGTCGTCAATCGTCGACGATCGTGTGTGGGTCGTCGTTGGACAGTGGTAGGCGGTTGTGACCAGTGTAGGGTGGCTGGCGGTGAAGAAGAGTCATTGAGAGATAGAGCATCGGTTGTGGGTGCATGTGGGTTCCCATTTTTGTCCGACGGTGACGTTCGGTGGTGAAGGTGGGTGTGCCGTTCGTTTGTCTTGTCCAACGGCGTGTGTGATTGTGGTTGGGTGGTTGGTCACCGCCGGTGAGAGGGGTGTGGGTGGTCGGTCGGCAGGGAACCAGAGCAGAAACAGAGAAACTGGAAGGAAAAAAAAAAAAAAAAAAGAAGAAAAAGAAAAAGAAAAAAAAAAAGGAAAAATTACACAAACACCTCAATAAAAATCCAAAAATTTATCTCGCGGCCGATGGACGATTCGAAGCAGGTAAAAGTCTAAATCGATTACCATTGTTGTTAAATTGAATTATTAGCAAATGGGATTATAATTTGAAATCGTCAATTCTAATAATTTTTGTCACCGTCCATACTAACAAATGCGTACCGTAGTTATTAACGAAACGATATTTATCGAATAACAATTTTTCGTAATAAAAAGTGGGTACGAGGAAAATTATGGAATTTAGGGCCGGCATTGCACGATTCGATTATTTTACATAAAATATTAATTTAGGCCCTGTCAATATCAGGCTCGCAGACACTGGAGTATCGGTAGAAGATAATCAGTAAAAACTGTTCAGAACGGGTAGCCAGGTGAGCGTACTGTCTTCTTACCAAACTATTTTTATATCTATATATGATAGAAAATGGTTGCATTTACATTAGATGCTTTTAAAATTTTGTGGATCAAGCAGATTTTGGGTGAGTTGGTAAAAATGGATTTTCGTGAGATTACGATGGTTTTCGAAAAGAATGTGAAAATGGTTTTGGTGAAATCAGACATTTTTATAAAGAAAAATGAGAAATATGATTTTGGATTAAAAAATCAGTTTTGCACATAGAGGGTGATATTTGAGATTTGACGATATTGATTCGACGATAATATTGGTTTGTGAATTGATGATGACGTTATTGATTTGACAATGCTATAGTATTTATCTGCTTCGATAGAGTGATGGTATTGATTTGACGATATTATTGATTGGACGATGCCATAGTATTGATTTGTTTCGGCAGAGTGATGTGATCCGTTTCGGCGGAGTGATGTTATCCGTTTCAGCGGAGTGATGTTTATCTGCTTCGGCAGAGTGATGTTAGACGTTTATACTGCGTAGTGATTATCCTCTTTGGCAGAGTGATGGGTGTTCGTAGGAAGGCATATCCTACGGATGGTATGGTACCATTGCAAACTCCCGATCGTGAGGTTAAAACGATCACTATGGCTAGCCAGTGTATGTTGTGGTGGAGTGTGTGTTTGAGATGTGGTGTTTTACTTATATTGGGTGATTTATTATTTATTATGGTGATTGGTATGATTTTATACTAGATGGATTTGGATGGAACTTATTTATATCGCTTAATTCTCACTGTTTATATACTTATGCTTGATCCATATTTAATTATGGTAATATCCATTTGGTGCTATCGAATTGGAAGGCGAAGACAAACAAACTTTCTGAGTCAACGAGGAGCAGATCAAGCACTACTTCAAAGATGAAGAGCGAGTTGTGGAGAACATCTCCCTCGTTGAAGGCTAAAGTCAGAATTTATAAACATCCAACTAGGGACGTAAAACCAAGCAGCATCTTTTGATATGTCATCGAGGGTAACAAACATTCCCAACTTTTGTATAAATTACTTTTTAGAGATCGTATTGATCTCGGAATATTTTTTGTGGTGAACTGATGAGGATAGATACTTAGGGTTGAATTACATGCTAAAAATCATTTAAGGAACGAAGTGGAAGTAAGTAGCGTAGAGAAAAATTGTGAAAACATGAAGAAATCCAGTCAAAATTCACACTACTGATGTAATTTCGCCTAGGAGGAAAAAACCTCTGCCTAGGCGGATTAACGTCAAAAGGTCTTTTAACCAAAAAGGTGCTACTTCTCTTAGGCAGAAAAACCTCCACCTAGGCGAATTCGCGTCAGCCCTATTTTAAAGATAAACCCTTCCTCTTCGCAAACGACACTGTCCCCTAAAATTTTCCAAAATCTCAACTTCACCATTCCAAATCCTTTCCTCACTTTAAAATTCATCCAAAAATCGAGAAAAACTTGGATTTCCACCAAGAATCTTCTTCCAAATGTTGGATTCTCTCTCCCATTTTCGGAAATCTAGGGTTTAAGGGGTAAACAGTACGAAATCGATATCTTCAAGCGATTTGACCGAAATTTTTCAACAAGTAAGTGTCAATGATCCTATTTTTCATTTAATTGTTGAAATTTTTGCTTGATTTGCATATTTATTTCAAAAATCCTTGGATTTGGATAGAACCCTAAACCCTTTAATCCCTAGTTTCGCGTTTTTCAAGTTCTTAGGGCTTTAGGGCTGATTTTTGGTGAAAACTATCATGTTTATGTGTAGATACACTATGGGAATGGTTTATTTTAGGCTATATTGCTAAAATTTTCTAATTTGGTTTTGGTTGGTATGATTTATTGCGAAATTCGTATTGATTTGGTTTTGGTTGGTATGTGGTTGTTATAATGGCAACGTGTGTTTGCTGAAAATGAGTTGATTTGTTGTGCTCTATTGTTATTGTTGTGGCTTGTGTTGTGATTGTAATTGATAGGAAAAATGGCGAAGAGTCGTGCATCCAAACTGCCACGCACCGAAGAATCCTCGGTCGCCACGATTACAACTCATCAAAATTCGTATCCAAACAAGCCGAAGCTCACTTCAACAGACATGAGAGCAAACGCCCTGGTATACATCAACGGGGGTTCGGACCTTTGGAAGAACTCCCCGAAGAATTCATAACTATCATACAGAGTAAAAAATTAGAGCAATTATGTGTTTCACCCCCACCAGGGGAGTTGGCCTTAGTACAAGAATTCTATGCGAATATTACCGAGGCCACTGTCTATCAGACAACAGTCCGAAACCGGCTAATCTTGTTCAGTATGGACCACTTTAATGATTTGCTGGGTTTGAAGGAGCCGGAAGCCTCGCGGGATTTGTCCAAAGCTCCTACACCAACGATGAATGTTGTGATCTAGACCCTGACTACGAGTAACGCCCAATGGAAAGATACATGGTAGGGTCAGGCCATCTTTAAGGCAAGGTTTCTGAAGCCAGTCCCGAAGATATGGCATCAATTCATCTGCGGGAATCTACTTCCTACCTCCCACATTTAAGATGTTTCCAAGGAGCAGGCTTTTATGCTATATGGCATCGATAGAGGGACCCCCATCAATATCGGTTGGCACATATACTCTTCGATACTTCATGCGGCTAAAACGACGAAGGGTGGCCTTCCCTTTCCCTCATTCCTAACCGTTCTATTTATGCGTATCGGAGTTCAATTCATATAGACTAGCCCTTTGCCACCTATTCATCCACTAGATCTTTCAATGATTAACCGATTGTGGAAAGGAGGACCATTAGACCCAGCTGAGCAAGCAGTTGAGGGAGAGGAGGGTCTAGATGAGGAAGAAGCAGGCCCTTCAGAGGCACCGACACCCACAACCCGCCGCGACCAACTGAACCAGATTTAACGTGATATCCGTGGTCTCCAATCCGACATGAGCCATCTTCAAAATATTTTTTCTCATATGGGAATTTTTTTGGATCACTACACTAGGCAGCAGGATCAAAATCAAAGGGTTTTATTCAAGCATCTCGAAATCGATATAACGCTCTATACGCAAGTATCGCATTTCGAGCCCGATGAGTTGCACCCACCATCTCCTCTCCAATGAACGGTAGAAGGTTAGACTATTATGTCTTCCCTCCTAGGTATGTGTCTGCACCAAGTTTTCAATATTTAGTTATCTATTCTGTTATTGGGTTTGCTTCCTAGGCAGTGAGAACACTGCCTCGTTCAAGTTTGGGGAGATTAAGCATGTATTTTCTGTTCTTTTGGGATATGAAGCATGAATTTTTTTTTGTGATGTGAATGATGAATAACAAAAATTTTGTGGACAAAGTTTTGTTTATAATGATATTAATGTTTAGTTTTTGTAAATGTTGAAATTTTTTTAGGTATGCATGTGTAAGGATCATTAGTATAAGTATTTTAGTTTGTAGAATTGGAGTAGATATGTTGAATATAGTTGTACGTGCATGTTGAGTTTTTGAGTTCGTCTGAACCATGTCCCAATAATGAAAATTATCCCCAAATTGTATATTGAGGTCGAGGGTAATGTCATTCATGTGTGTTTTGTGTGTTTAGCATGTCGATTAGGTAAAAATTATTTTGATCCTAAATCACACGATCGCATAGACTCATTGTAAAATTAGTTGAACGATTTGAGGCTGATTATTTAGTAATAAGTTCATGACAGAAATGAGGAATCTTGAACTTGATTGGGGGAGGCTTGTGGCGAAATTATAGGTGAGGTAATTCCGAAGGCATGATATAGGCCTTCATTTTTATCGCTTGAACCTTTTGAAACTAACCTGAAAATTTATTCCCTTGTTCCCCTGTCGAAGCCCATACACTTTTCAATTATGAACTTGTTTCTATACTTTAGCCAAGTAAATCTTTCAAAACCATTGTCGCTAAGGATAAAAGTAAAAATTGAGTGAAATCAAGTAGCATTAGTTTATGCTAACTTGAAGTGAGCGATCGGGGTTTCAGATTAAATGTTATTGGTTAAATATAAGTGTATTCACTTGTCAATCTTTTAGTTATATTTGCACGACCCTAAAATTTTACAATTTGAATAAGTTTGGGGGTGTGTCTTTAAAAAAAAAAAACTATGTGAATATAGTTTTTAATCTCGATTGTTGTGACAAGTGAATACAAGTTTACTTAATCTTGTTCAGGGTTATATTTTCAAAGTTAGGGGGTTACGAGAGAGATTTAGCGACAAGTGTTTGTGTTATAACGAGTTTCTGTTTTCTATTTCTACGATACCCTTGGTTGTTCTCCAAAGCCAAGCCAAGCCCTATTGATCTTTGTGAATGTCCGAACCTACATTAGTGGATAGTTGAGCGCAGTCAAGCATATGGTTTTCCTGAATCTTTTAAAAGTTTAAGTCATGACCTTATTTATTGAATAATCCAATCAGGTGTTTGATTAGTTATACATCTGAGGTCTCACACACACACATTTGAAATGGATCTAGAATGGTTTTAACTAATATTGAGCGTAGAAATTCTAGAACACCACGTGGTGTGTGTTATTCTTTAACTTAATCTAATTGCGGGCTGTTGAGGGAAGAACCACATGGTTTCTTTGATTGAACTTAAATCTCACAGGTGTTTACTTCTTATTTATTAATGTTTATTTATTTTTAGTTTAGAAATTAGCTAATTAGTGTAGTTAGTGTTATTTAGTGTCAGTGTGTTTTGCTCGAGGACTAGCAAAATTCCAAGTTTGGGGGTATTTGATAGGTTTAAATTACCTATCTATTTCCAAAGATGAATTTTCCAGTTTTCGAGTGTTTTATTAATATTTTAATTGCATTTTAGTTGTTTTTATATAATTCAGGTATAGGGACGTAAACAATTGACAAACCGAGCGAAATAGTGAGAAAAAAGAGTAAAAAAGAGATAAAAAAAAATTGAGGTTTCAAGACCAGCTGAAATCCACCTAGGCGAAGTTTCCACCGCCTAGGAGGAATTTTGTTAGAAGGTTGAAGTGCTGAAGTGCTAAAATCCGCCTAGGCAAAATTTCCACCGCCTAGGCAGAATTCCGCCAGAAGGTTGGAGTGCTGAAATCCGCCTAGGCGGAATTCAGTCAAAGAATTGAACTGCAGCCATCTGCCTAGGCGAAGAAACTACTGCCTAGGCGGAAATCAATCAGAATGAAAGAAGTTAGTCCTCCTCCTAGGCGAAGAAACCACCACCTAGGTGGATTTCTAACTGACTTAACCTTCGCCTAGGCGAAGAAACTACCGCCTAGGCGAATTTCTCATAACAGGGGAAAATATCTTTTTAGATATTTTTGAAACCTTAGGCCTATATATACCCCTTTCCCACGTATGAAAAGAAGAGTTAAGCATCCCTAACCCTAATATATATTTCTTAAGCTATCTTTGAGAGATCAAGGAGAAGATTCATCATTTGGGCAAAGAGGAATCATTGGTGGAACAATTAATAGCGACAATGGACCGTTCCATTCTCAGATTTGATTGTTCTTCTCTTGTTTTTATCTTTGTAATTATTTTTCCATATCTAATGATGTTGAATCACTCTTGTTTTGTATGGTATATGGCTAAGATCATGTAGTATTAGTTAAATGTTACTTAGGTGTTGTTGAAATCATGTAAATGCTAGTTTGAATGAATTAATGTTTCGTTAATAAATGTTTGTCTATATCCGATTGTGTTTACCGTTATTCTTGATATTATGCTTTTATTGATAAACTAAGAATACGGGGTTTGACACTCGGGAGAGGTAACCCCGGATTTGGACTAGGGTAAACACAACGTAACGTTCTAACGACCCAGGAGGGCGTTAGAACGTATGCAATCCATGACGTTGGCTCAAAACTCATGCGACCTAGGGTCATTAAGGCGTTGAGGGAGATTTCTTCGTTGACACGAAGTCGTGTAATCTCCCGTCTTACACTCGGGAGAGATAGCGGAGGAGTTGTAGATACAGAGATTGTCGAAATAGATAAACACTGTTATAGCTAACTAAATGAAGTCAAATATGTATTATGTGAGAGAAATTAATACCTAAGTAATTAGTGTAATTAGAACTAACCTTATAGTTGTCATTTATCTTAGTAGATTAAATAGAATACAAACAATTCTTGAAAAATCGGGATAATATAAGACTATGTCAATCACAATATTCAACTAAATTACATGTGTTCCCAGTAGAACGATATCCGATCTCACGATCACTATATTAAAACTAGACCTCGTATACTTTCGAGTAGTCAATACGCGAGCAATGAAATTCTCGACATACAGCTGGTTTTAGCTCAATAAGCTTAAAATCCTAGCCAAACATGATCACGTGGAGTGCACTGATCATGATATCGTATGTACTATTATAGAGTCTCCCACTTCCTCTAATAGTCAAGATCTCGTTAGTGAGAATGATAAATTTGGTGATAATGAGGTTGCATATAAGGCTATTGAGATGGTGATTGCCCTTACTTATGTTTTTAGAAAAAAGAATTTAAAACTCAGGCAAAAGATTGTAGTTTTGGAAAATAAAAAATTTAGTACCACTAAGTCTCTTAAGAAGAAAAATTTGGACAAATATTTTAAAATTGTTGAATTTACAAATGCTTTAACTGAAATTAGCAAGTTGCTTGAAAAACTCGATTTTGTTGAAGAAGAGAACAAAGTTTTGAAAACTGATATTTGTGATTTTCAACAAAATAATTTTAAAAAGAAAAATATTGAGACGTTAAATGAGGCGTTGAGCATTGAGTTGGAGAATGCAAGGTGTGAGCTTGATAGAGCTCGTGTGAAAATTCATTCTGTTGAAAATGAGTGCCAAATTCTTAAGAATGATCTTGAATTTATGCATAAGAAGAATTTTGGTCTACAAGTGAACATTAGTTCGTTGGAGCGATCACTTGAAAAGACTCAAAAGGAGCTTAGTGAAGTAGTGGATAAATTCAAAGATATTGAGAGAACTAAACTTATTGAAAAATCAATAGTTGCTAAAACACCTCCTTAATATCACTGACAATATCGTGCTCTCGTATGAAATACTGATTATCTGAAGAAACATAATAATAATAATAATAATAATAATAATAATAATGATAATAATAATAAATGTTTTTATTGTTGGAAACATGGTCATTTTGAGAAAGTTTGTTATTTGTTGCATGGTTACCCTCTTAGATCCAGAAATAACTGGATACCAAAGAGAGATTTTTTTTATGCAGGTACTAATTGGTGATTCAACCAATCAAGAGGATACAATGAATACTACATGCCAAACAAGGAGTCCAGATTCAATGCAATAATGAGAAAGAATCAATATATGCAAAATATAAAGTTCAAAAAGTAGCAAGTTTAATACATGAAATCAACTGATACTTATCCTCAACAAATGAGGAGAAATCAATACCAAAGAAGGACAATGTATAAAGCGGTGACAAAGCAAAATGAGGAAAACCAGGTCAAATCACCATACAAAGGCAAGAAAATTATCACTGAACCAATCCAAAAAATAGCCAATGCAAGAAATGAGGAAATCAAAATGACAAATCAAGCAAAAGAAAATATAGTGAATTTAAAGGAAAAGAATCTTGAAATTAATAATCCACCAAAGGTACACACACCAATTGCTCCCAAGGACAATCCAGGTATCTTAAATTTTCTGAAGTTCATATATGTTAATTTTGTTAGGGAGACCGATGCTTCGTATTTCTTAAATTAGATATTTGTAATATGTGTATGTGTGAGTGCGTGGGTGTGAAAATATTTTAAATAATATATATGGATCAAAATACGAGATAAAAATTAAGCTAGTTGATCAAATAAAGCAAAAATGCACGAAAGGACAAAAGAGCCCTGTCGGTTAACCAACAGGAATAGAGTCTGCAATACGCAGACTCAGCCTTGGTCAGTTAATCGACCAAGAACAGTCGGTCAACTAACTGTTACAGGATTTGATATCCCTAGCTTTTTCATTTCATCCCCATTTCATTTTGAAACCTTCTCTCTCTCAAACCCTTCATCTCCCTAGAGTTTTTCCTCTCAAATCTTCAACAAATCCCTATATTTTGGCTTGGAATAGAAGAGTAAGAGCTTGGATCTATCATTTGGGAATCAAAAGCTTCATCATAAGGTTAATTCTTCCATCTCTCTCTAGGGTTTCGGTAAATCTATTCCATCTTGTTACCTTTCTTGAGTTTTAAATCGGTTGTTGAACTTTCTATTGAAAGAAAATGCCTAGAGTCAAATGACCTTGTTCGGGAAAACCTAAATATGACAATATCCATTTTGAGAACAAGGAGGATGAAATAAAATTCAAAAATGAATTTGCAAATCGAAAGGTTGTTTGTTGTAAACCCATAGATTTTGATGGATTAAAGAAGAAAAATATTGATCTTAATAAGTATGATAGGAATTTGGGTTGGACCAATTTTGTCTCCCAAAGTAATGAATAGATGCCCCTCTGGGTAAGAATGTTTTATTGTAATCTTACACTTAGATATAAACAAATGAGGTCATTTGTTAAAGTATTTGAAATTAAATTCTGTAAGGCAGAACTTAGAGACATTTCGAAGTTAGACAAAGAAGCTGTTTTTCCCTACAATACCCCTCATTGAATTTCGACAAATATCCAGAGAAGTGAGATTGCTAAGAAGTTTGGGTTGGATGAGGATAGAGCGGGATCTCTATTGCTTGAGCATTGTCTCATTAATTCGATGATTACATATACGATTGTGCCTAGAGGAGGAAGTCATGCGAATGTAAATGAGTTTGACTTATACTTGCGAAATGAAGTTGTTGAGGGAAGAAAACTTGATTTAGACCACATTATGTTGGAACACATGAAATATCATTTAAAAAAACTCTATAGAGTGCTACCCTATGCTGATGCGATTCAAAGAGTATTTGATTTCTTCGGAGTTGAAAGCGACCCTAAATAAATTAAGTTTTTCATGGTAACCCGACATGGATAAATTTTAGTAATTGTATTTTAATGGGGTAAGAATTCAAGAGAAATAGGTGAGTGAGAAAGAAAGGTAAATAGAGACAGAGAATGATAGTGGATGATGATGAAGAAGAAGAGGAGTTAAGCGCTGATCAGAAGATGGACATGCATCGGAATCAAGTTGATGACGTCCAGCAATACACGGAAATGTTGGATTACCGAATGTACGGAATCCAAAATAACATGGATGAGATAAGAGCATCCATGGACAACGTATACGAGAGGATTACTGAGACCATGGAGGCTGGATTCAGGAGGATCACAGGCGACATGGAACATATGTTCCAATACATGCAAAGCTCGCAGTTTGCCAACCAACAGTAGTTCAACGCCTACCAGCAGTATAGTGGGCACACTACCTTTGGAGCTTAGTATTCCTTTGGAGGACCTACTATATCAGGGTCGTCAGGGGTAGGACCATATATGCCATATTATCAACAGATGCCCATGAGCTCGAGTGTTCAGCTTGATACTCAGTATCCACAGCAGCTGGCTATGAGTCTGTTGGGACCTTACTATCCATTTATGGGAGAGGATCCTCAGTAGTTTTTATACTTTATCATTCTCAGTTTGGTTATATCATTTGAACACGTCTCACTGTGGCACTTTGGTCTGTAATAGTTAAATTTAGGATTTATGGTACTTGTTCCAGATAGACTAAGTGGTAGTTAGCTTATTGTGGTTTATCTGAACATGATCCTTTATGATTAATATTTATTTCTTATGATGATCCACATATATTCTAGTGTTTGAAAATGATATTTATCCTTATTATTGGAAATCAATTTTTTTTAAGAAAAATTATTTTTATCAAGATATTTATACAGGGGGTTAAAAGAAATCTTTGTTTTAGTTCTCGATCCTCACTTTTTGAGATGACAAAGGAGGAGAAATGATTTGATGTATAAACAAATTAGATAATGTTTAGGAATTTGTTTAACTAAGTATTACACTGATTAACGAGACATCTAAGTTGAATTGGTGATATTGAGCTTTATTAAATATCGTTATTGTTATATTAAATTTTTAGCTTTATTGAATATTTTTGGGCTTATGTTAAATATCCATTGAATTATTTAAATTTGTCTTCATGATTATGCTTATATGAGTTAAATACCCGTCATCGGATTTAGGGAGAGCGTGGTTACATTTTTTATTTTGAAGAAAACGTCAAAGTTAATTATCATCATAAAAAAATGGAAGATTGTTGATCCCAAGGTTTTGATGGACAATTTAGTATTAATGTTTTTGGTGGAACTAATGTGGTTGTTGAGTGTTTTAGAAAAATAGTTTTATTTATTGATTGCATTAAAGATATCATGAAGAAAATGTTAAGGGTGTAAAGATGAATAAAGTGAAAAAATGAAAAGTGTTGAAGGTATTGAAGAAATTAGGTGAAAACAACTCAATACTTTAATACTCTTAATGCAACCCGAATTAGGATCACACACGACACTATTAAATGAGTTGTGTTTTTGTGTGTTGATATGATAGATTTTAGGATCTTAATTATTGATTAAATATGTGCTCCTTATATGAAATTGAAAATGAAAATTGACCTAAGTGAAAATCATGATTAAAGTATAGAAAGTTGAAGTTTAGGGTCAATTCAATCAACCAAGAAAAGCAATCGATTAACTTAATCAAAACAGTGGATTTTAGAGTAGAAATAGTGTAGGAAATTACCATCCAACATCAATCAATCAACTTATCAGAACAGATCGGTCAACCGTTTCAAACAATGAGGCTTTTGGAGCAAAATGTGAAGTCCTTGTAACGATCGATCAACCGACCAAAGGCAATCAATTAATCGATGGGCTTAGGGTTTGAAAAGTGGAGTTTCCGAACCAATTAGTCAACCAATTAGGACTCAATCGGTCAACCGACTGTGCTGGAGTTTGGTAGGAAAAAACTCCCTAAACTAATCGGTCAACCTGCCGGAGAAGGGTCGGTCAACTGACTGGCTATTTTGATTGACCTGATTTCTACACTGTATCAATCGGTCAACTAACTTCCAGGGATTGATCAACTGACTGTTTCGGTTGAGATTTCAAGGATCTTGGTCTCCTCATAAAAAATTAGCTGTTTTTTATGATTACAAGGGAGAATTTTGGGGGATCTGATCTCATTGAAGATATGGTACATATATTTTGATATCCTAATTGATTTGGTCCACATAATTAATGATTCTCTCAATTTAAGTAACTAAATACTTCCTATCTTTGTGATCGATAATTGAGAAATATTTTATGGGCTTATTTGAGAGTTTAAAAGATATTTTTAATTGAATTACACGAGAATTGAATGATTATATTATATGGGGTCTAAGAGTACTTTTTAGAGGCATATATTTTGGAAAATAGCCATTGGAGGGCTTGATATCAATCTATATATATAGACCTACGGAAATTAGATGAAACACATCAAGAACATCAACTTTTAGCTATTCTAAGAGTGATATTTATGCTGATATTTTTGTAAGAGATTATATATAAATTCTTGATATAAAGCGCTATTGATTTGGCGTCATCGATTTGTGCCATATTGCGATTCTGTTTTCAATTTTCAATATTTTCTCAGTGAGATCTTTCCAAGCTATTGTTCTTAATTTTGATTTCATTTTATTATTCTTTTCCTGGATTTAAGATTGTTAGAAAATCATTTTCAAACTTAAAGCCTGAAAATTATTTTTAAAACAATTTTGTGTGTTTATCTGATTTTATACTTTAATTTATGCTACCCAAATTGTTCGTTAATTAAATATTAATTTGCCTCACATTGTATCTATTACATACTAAATTTTAGGACATTAATCGAGTATAACTGTATTGAGGTGGTAGAAGCACCGTATGGAAAGAAACTCGTTATTTTTTGTATTTGTGAGTTTAAGCAGATTTGACATGATTTGGCCAGTGTCTAGTCAGGGTTGCTAGATTTCAATCTTTTCTAGTGAAAAATATTGAGGTTTGACCTTTGTCCTGAGTATATAAAGGTTAGGATATTATTTTTCCTTGAAAAGAATTAGGTTTTGATTTTTCCTAAAATTGAATAAATTTGAGTAAATTGTAAAGGTTTCATCCTTACTTAAGAAAATGATACTTGTAAGAGTTTTTAGGTTTTGATTCTTCCTATAATATAATTAATTTAGTCTTTAGCCTAGTAAAAATATAAGGTTCTTCCTTAGTTTGGGAAAAGATAAATTGTAAAGGTTGATTCTGAGCCTAGTAAAAGAGTTGTTATAAGGGTTTGGTTCCTACCTCATAAAGGAATCAGGGGTTTAGAGATTGTGAATCTCTGTGGAGCTCGAGGGATTGGATTAGGCAGGGCTAACTTGTTGAACCAGGATATATCTTTATGTGTTGCATTGTTATTATTATTTACATTTTGTTTGGGTGTGCACCTTGAATTAAACATTTATCCGCTGCGAAACGAAAATAATAATTGATTTAGGAAAAATTAATTATTTGATAATTAAGTGTTGAAAGATTTATTAGTTTAAATTTTTTATAACTACCAAATTCATGCCCTCTTGGGTAGCTCACTGGGCCAACAATAATCTTTAGAAATAAATTATTGGTATTTGTAGGTTATATCTAATACCTATGATTTAGATCTAACAGTTATACAACCCATATTTAATGAAATCGATATGGTTTAATAGGCTGGATTATACCTAGGGATTAATTTAGATTAGTAGGAATTGAATTCTTGATAATACATACCGATTAAATGGTCAATTAATTGATACATTTGATAGGATGAACTATGTTTAAGGATTGATTCACCGTATTTTAGGAACTGAATTCTGAAGATAATCCACACCGATTAAATAGTCAAATTTTGGTTGTAACGTGACTTGTAGTTAGACTACTTAACTATACACAAAATATAAATAGAAAATAGTAGAACTTATTGGGATAATAAAAAAATAAATACATGCCCATAACCAGGTATTTATCATATCTTATTTTAATTTAAATATTTTTCTGCATTTTATTATTAAAACCAGCAATTTTTATTTTTTTTTAAATTCATCAGAAAAATGAGATAAAATTAATCCAACCTCAGTGTTTCGTTACCCTTACTAGAGGGCATTATACTATAATATTTTGCACTTAAATCTAGGTTTATATTTAAGCGATCAAATTTTAGCGTCGTTGTTGGGGATTGACAACGCTATTTTTTTTTTTTTTTCGTGTTCTCTGTCTATCTCTTTATAACCATATTTCATTCTTTTTCTTTATTATCCTGTGAATATTTTTGGTTGTAGATCTGAATGCTTAACTTGGGCTCCTAGATTTAGTGACACTAATAATCAAGGAAATCAGGTTAAATGTTCTGATTTGATTTCTCTTAATATTATTTTGAAGTATTGGGTGATTTATAACATATCCATTTGATCAAAATCCATCACATTCCACTACTCAATTCCCACTTAATTAGCAATATCCTACATTTAACCATGAGCATGTTTATCTAATTTTATATTATCTGTCAAATGAGTATAATCAATATTCAAATACCTACATGTGGGAAGACTATCATTTCTATAATGAGATCTCAAGACCAAATGTATATCAAAATTATTATGAGTCTCAAACACCACATCTTCCTCAAATGTCAAGTTATTCACCTGGTTTTGAGAAAACATGTTTGCCAAAATAGAATCTATAGGCACAAGCTCAACATTTGGGGTCCCGATTACAAAAAGTTGACGATGCATTCACTAAGTTGGAGTTAGAAGTATTATCGAGTCTACCCATAACCAATATTGAAAGTCAAACCTCGATAAAAAAATCATGATGCATTTGTTAGGGATCCCATGACCTTTAGCGGTGGATATGAGGTAAAAAAATCAGGTAGGCTATGAGAGTGATGATGAATTGATGTACTTAGGATGTAAGAAAATGGATAAAGTCATAGTAGAAAATCATAAGAAATATCAAATCCAATCATTAGACACACATTTGGAGATCATTCCTTTGTACGAAATACTCATTGTACGAAATACTCATTATACCCAAGATACCACATCCCAAAATCAAGGTAGAATACTTGATGTGGTACGCCAACCGTCAACCCTAATTGGGGGGAAATCTTGTCCTTTTGGGTGGATTAACAAGACTCCATGACTATTGGAAGTCCTACTAAAGGGACAACCAAAAAAGACTCATAAAAAAATATAGAAATTTATCCCGGGAAGATGCTTATGAGCTTGAGTGGTAAATGCGGGCCACATGTGGTGGATTAGAGAGTGACCGAGCAGAAAGTAAGGAACAGGTTGATCCATTATGAATAGGTACAACCCTCTTACGTTCGACTGTAAATGTAAAACTTAGCATTAATTGGGAGGCAACACACTGAAAAAAGTTATTGAAACAATAAAAAGGTAAAAAAAATAAGAAGAAATTAAAAATTATAAGAATAATTAAAAAATACTATGGAACAAAAGGACATTCATATTATATCTTGTGCCTTTTGTTCCATGTGTGTATATTTCACAGATTTGGAGGCATTCCAAAAAATTTATGTAAGCAAGTCCAAACCATTTCAACATTAGGTTGTCATGTTCCCGTACTAAAAATCTTTTCGTTCTTTTCATTGAGGACAGTGCTAGAACTAGGTGAGGAAGAGAGTTATCTAATGTTTTTAGTTAATGAGAAATATGAAATTTGCGCGAGAATATTTTATTGTTGGAAACATATGGATTAGGAGTAAAATTGTTATGTTATGAAAGTAACACCTAAGTTGGTTCTAAGTTGTACTATTGTTTATGCACCCCATTTTAAGTGTAGTAATCTTAGCTCTTTAGCAAATTGTTGAATAATGAATGAAAAAAGGGAACTTGTGGTCTCCCAAATTAGAAATATGTGTGTGTGTAAAATAACTAAAATAGAATATAGCTTAGCTGAAATATCGGGTTCTCACTAAGTACCCGAGCCTTTTATCTCATCAAGCAGTGAGTGTTCATGTCAAAAGGTAAGAGCTGGGTGTTAGGCAAGCGATTGATTGGTAAGTCCCGAAACCTAGGATGTCCGAGTAATTAAGCTTTTTAGGGTGTCTCTATACCTAATGCCTCGAGCTAACTAAATTAGGATTATTGGCCCAACACCTGTTGCATAGACATTCTAGAAAGCCCAGTGGAGCTAAAATTGCACATATCAATCACTAAGTCAATTATTTAAAAATATAATAATAAAAAATAAAAAAAATAAAAATAAAAATTAGATAAAATCCTACTTTTACCATTAAAATTAAAATGGTTCACTACTTGCAAATCCATATTAAGAAAACACCATTTATATATTTATTATTTAAAATAAATCCAAATACATATTCTCTCAATATATCAACAACAATATAATAAATAGGGGAATGCAAATGTTACTGCACAACAATAATGTTAATAACAATATAATGAATGGGAGAATGCAAATGTTGTTGTACAATAACAACATAATGAATGTATAGGGGATGTAAATATTACTATAGAGCAAACAATTATCATATGTCAATTGAGTTTTCCTCTAAACTTAAATGGCTACATGAGTATAAGAATGAATTAGTAATGGATTTTAGGGCTCATTATAAAATATCCTAAAAAGAATACAAAGAGAAGATTTGGGTATTTTTGAAGTTGAAATTCATTAAATTCCTAATTTTGAGTGTCGAGATCTCGTAGACATTAGTTTGAACTTCATGAAAAATGTAAAACTTGGAATTAAATTATGTATTTTCTAACATAAATAATAGTCATCTCATTTGATATGCATGTATTCCAACTAATATATATTCGAAATTTACCTATGGTGCTCGTAAGTAGTATAGATGTTTATAGGTATTATCATTATAAACCTTCACGAGTCTAAAGTTTGTCCACTAGGGATTGCCCGTGGGTTTAAAGGCATATTGCATACGCTAAAATGCAATCGTGTTTCCCACGAAATTGACTTTTTCGGTTTTTAAAATTTTTGTTTTGCTCGAGAAGGAACAAAATGTATGTATGGATGTATGATCATTGTCAATTCTATACCAAATTTTCACTCTAAATTTATAATTTTGTTAGTATTTTTATCAATTTTTAATTAGTAATAACATGATTTATTGTTTTTGTAGGTCCAAGTTCGAAAAAAAAAAATACTGAAAACAAACAAAGAGGAAGAGGAGTCCTCTAAGCCATTGATCGCACACTTTAAAGAGGAGTAGGTGTAGGTCCGTTGGTGGCAACGAAAGTGGCCAGAAGGTGACAAGGGTGGTGACGAGTGGATTTGGAAAGAGAAATGGAAAAAAAAAATATACTTTTAACCATCAAGTTTATAATAGGTTCTTAAATGGCCCCTAAAATTTAAATGTGAGTTGCATTGACAAAATTACTCCCAAAAAACGCTGGCACGTGCTCCGCACAACTCTATCCAATATTTAACGCTCCATTAACTATTGGATCAAATTGACAGCCAACACAACCCTCAGGGTGAAATGTGATCCTTTTCAAACTAGAGGAACTAATCAGACGCTCACCCCAAACTTGTAGGGGACAAAGTGAAATTTCCCCTTACTTTTAGTTAAAATTTTAAAAATATGGAATGGGCCTTTGTGAACCTTAAGGTCTCTTGGGGTTACCATGGGCTGTGACATTTCTAACAATGGGCTAATCATTACAAGAACCACGGCCCAATACATCCAATTGTTATTGTCTTAATCCTTGGTCAAACTTAAATATGTGGGCATTTGGGGCAAGATATCTAAGGTTGCGTTTGGGTGAAAGTTAACTAAAGGAGTTATTTTTGCCCAATAAATAAATAAATAAAAAGTAATTTGATTTTCACAAAAAAATTGTAAATTTTTGAAAAAACAAATTAAGAAAAATTCATGAATCTCTATTCAAAACCAAATACCTATTCAAATAACTAACCCAAATAGACCATAAAAAATTGTAATTTTTTTTTCCAAGTCAAATTGCTTTCTACTTTCTTGGAATATCTCATCCAAACTAATCACAATTATTTTTGCTCTAGCTGTGGAAAAAGGAAACAAGGATTATGTCCTAAACTATTATGTTTAGAGACAAAAAATTGAATATTACCATTTTATTAGGGAACATAACCATTTGATTCGATATAAGGGTACAAACTATAATTTGGTATTTATAGCTTAAAAAAATAATTTGGTTTAGAGACATAATTTTTTTTTTTTTCTCTAAATCAAACTACTTTCTAGTTTCTTCGAATATCTCATCAGGACTAACAAAAATTATTTGTGTCCTAGCATAGGAGAAAGGAAACAAAGATTATGTCCTAAACTATTATGTTTAGAGACAAAAAAATGAATAGTACCATATTTAGGAGTGGTCATGGACCCCGGGGTCCGCCTAGCCCGAACAACCCAGCCCTATTTTTTTAGGGTTTGGGTTTTGGTTTTGAGCCCATGGGCAAGGCCTGAGCCTAAGTTTTAGGGTTCGATCAATTTTAAGGTCAAGCCTGAGTAAAGTGAAAATATTTTAGGGCCGAGCTGGTCCAACAACCATCTCTCTCTCTCGCGCGACGATAGAATCTCCGATCCGTCGCCATCATCAAGTTGTATTCCTCTCTAACGCTGCGCATCTCTATCGTTAACGCCGCAATGGTCGAATTTGCGGGAGGTCACATTTGAGGTGGTTGGATCTTGATGGCGACGTTCAGCAGTAGTCGGCAATTGTCGTTCGGCTTTGGTCAACGACGATCATGGTGCCCAGATCTATCACTTTCCGGTCGGTCATGCTCAGATCTATCCCTCAATGGTGGTCAGCGACGACGGCAAAGCTCAGCGATGGTCATATCTAGATGGCAACGGTCGGCGGTGGTCGGATTCCCATGTCATCAATAAGAGTTTGTTTCATCCTAATTGTTTAAGCCTCATAGGCAATGTGCTCCCCCCCTGCCTCTGCCTTCCCTCACAACTGTTTAGTGTGCTGTTTACCAGAGCTGGAGTTGATGGTTTGGTTATAGAATTCCTCGGCATAGCATCTAGATACAGAAGTGAGTTTTTACTCTTGAATATTTCAATAGTTGGTTGGTCCTTATAGTTTTGAATGTAGTGTTCTGTTCATGCTTTGATAGAGTAGAATTGATTGTTTAGTGTTATAGGATCGGGCGGGCCCTAGGGCCGGGCTTGGGCAAAATATTAGGGCCCAGTCATAGGGTTGGGCTGGGCTCAGGCCTAGCAAGTGCTTTTTATACCCTATGCAAAGCCCGACCCATGACCACCCCTTACCATATTATTAGGGAACATAACCATTTAATTCAATATAAGGGTACAAACTATAATTTAGTATTTATAGTTTACTAATTAAAAAAAAAAAAAAAAAAAACTCATTAAATCGTGTTTTGAACTGATAAATTTATTTTTAAATATGCCATAAATTTAATGAAAAAAATATTCACTAATTTTACGGGATTGACAGTTGACAAAATTTAATTTTAAAAATATTTCCTGAAATGACAAATGAAGATATTCCCGAAATATATATTCCCCCCCCAAAAAAAGCATTTAGCATAATAATTGCATTAAAAACTCTTGTAATTAATCACACAATAAATCAATTTTCTTTTGTTATTAACATGATCAAATTAGACAAGATGATCACCTATTTTAAATCTTCAAAATGACATCTCAACTATATTTTTTTTTGCATGAAAGAAATAGTGCATGTAAGAAACATAACCCGTGTTGAATTCAATATGTCAAAAATTGAAATTAGTCGTTCATGATTGTGTTGAAGTCAATAATCTGTATAAAATTCAATATGATCAGTTAATTAATTTTTTTTTATTACTAGAATTCGAACCTTGTATTGAATTCAACATAAAAATTATTATTTTATTAAATTCAACATGGTCACTTAATTAAGAAAGATTGTCATCATGTAATAACGTGACATACTCTAAATACTAGTTAAATATTTACCAAAATTATCTTTGTAAGAAATAGTTACCAATTAATATTTCATTAATTATCTCTTAATATAATCATAAATAACAACATTTCAATTACTCATTTGCTTGATTTGATTACACAAACGCATTTATCTAAATAATAACTTCAAAATGACATCTACATTCATGTTGAAATTCAATACAAGGCTAATTTTATTTTTCACGTGTTGAATTCAACACAGTCATAAATGACAACTTTTTAACTTGACATTAATTATGTTGAATTCAGTATGGGTTAATGCTATTTTGATGCAAAAAAATGATTAAGGTATCATTTTAAAGCTTTAAAACAGATAATCATGATTGTAATCCATCATAAAACAAACTTGAATAATCGTTTGATTATTCACAAGAGTTTTAATTTAATTAAATATGATAACTATTCCTTAATTGTTGGAATAGATATTTTGGGGAATGAATAGCAACCTTATTGGCCCAGTGAGCTACCTAAAAGGGAGGGTAAATTGGGTAGTATTAAAAAATATCAGAATATAACACTTCAAAAATCAAACAATTAATTTTATATAAAATTAATTATTATCTTTTTATAGCAGCGGATTATGTATTATCAACTAGATGCACACCCAAACAGTAAAATATAAACATTATAAATAATGTAGCACACAGAAATTTATACTGGTTCACCAAGTTACTCTTAGCTAATCCAGTCCCCTGATCTTCGCGGAGAGTTGCACTCACTAAACTCAAGATTCTTTTAAAGGTAGTAACCAAACCCTCACAACGATTCTTTTCATAGACTCAGAATCAACCTTTACAATTCTTCTTCACAGGCTAAAGAACAACCTCTATCTTTTTACCAGACGGAAGATTAACCTAATTCTATTACAGGGAGAATCATGACCTAATTTTTTTTATACTTTTGGCTCAAGAATTAAACCGCACACAAATACACTCCAAATATCTATTTACCCAATAAGGATTTAACCGTTACAATTCACTCATAAATTCAATCAAGGAAGAATTAATATCTAATTTTTTTATACTCTAAGCAAATATCAAAACCTTAATCTCTTTACCGAAAGAGATTGAAACCAATTACTCTTGATTAAACACTCCCAGTAGTATCTAATCTGACACTGAACTCACCAATTACAAACAATTGATAAGTGATTTTCTCACTCGAAACTTCTACCACCCCAGATAAATTCAAACTCAATTAATGTCCCGATATTAGTGATAGAAAAATGACAATTTCAAAATCTGATAAATAAAAATGGGTAGCAAACAATTAAGCATGTAATCAGATTTTTTTTTTTAAAATTGTTTCAAAAATAATTTTCAATAAAAAATCCGGAAAACAATTTCAAAGATCCAATTCCAACTAATAAATAATATAAGCAACAATTAATAGTAAGTAATTTGGAAATATCTCACCAGGATTCCACCGAAAGAATAATGATTAGTAATGCAACTTCAAATCGGTGATCGAACAAATAATCTTCAAAAAATGATTCTCAAGAAAGATCTTACAAATTCTCAGTATGATAACTCTTAGAAAGCACAAGAACTGAATAACTCAGAATGATTTGAATTCCCTTGATTAATAATTCTACTTAATTTCATGTGAAATCCGTAGGTCTATTTAAAGTCTCTGAAAACAAGTCCTATAACGGTTAGTTCTCATAAATCATGACATTTAAATACACCAATAGACCCTCTATATCATAATGATTTATTCCTGGTATAATTCACTTAAAATATCTTTTAAATATTCAATTAAGTCCCTCAAACTTTTACACAATCTCAATAAGATAAGGTTGAAAGAATTATATGTACCAAAATGAGAAATATCAAAACTCGTTGAACCATATTTATAGGGATATTTAAATATTAATTAAATAACTTAAAACATATCAGATCCCTAAGATATCTCACATATCTTAACCATAAACGGCTAGTAACGGCTACTTTTTGAATAAAATCCAAAATTCCATAAATCTTGAAATAGCTCCATCTGTCGACCGGCCAAGACCCATCGGTCCACCGCCCAATTCAGGATTTAGCCAAGCTAAAATCTCTTCGCACATTGGTCGACTGCCCATCCATCACCTATCGACTGGACGATTTAGAGAATTTTATAAGTCAACCTATCTGTCGACTTAGACATTTAGAGAGTTAATTATCTGATCACAAGTAGACTCACCTGTCAACCTAGAGATTTAGAGACTTCTTGTTTTAAGCTCAGGTCGACCTACCCGTTGACCGAGAGATTCAACAATTTCATTTATTAATCACTGGTCGACTTCCCTGTCGACTGAGAGATACTGGAATCCTCTCCTAAATTCATTTTAAATCTAATTTCATTGACGTTTTCACCCCTTTAACCGATTTTTTTTCTTAGTTAGCTCCACTAATTACTTAAGTTCAATTTTAATGAATTTATCAACATTTGTTTTTCAATTACACATAGAAACAAACAATTTAATTAATTAGGATCCTATAAAAACACACATAATTTTGAAAAAATATTTTGTGTCGTGTGTGATCCTAATCGGGATACATTAAGAGTTAGAATTTAACCTGAGTTGTTTTCCCTGGGTTTTTCAATTTCTTCAAATTCTTAATCCTCTATCATCTTTGTCATTATCTTTAGCATTGCTACAATATCTTCATGATCATTTTTATCACTGAAACTAATAAACTAAAAAATACTCAATAAAATAGTTAGTTCCACAAAAAACATCAACATTTAATTATCCACCAAAATTTTAGAATTAACAAACCTCATTTTTGAACCCTAGGTTTTGATGGATGATTAAGTATTGATGTTTTTTGTGGAACTAATGTGTTTGTTGAGTATTTCATAAAAAAGTTCCATATGATTGTTTAAAAATAAGACCGCATGAAGAAAACATAAAGGGTACAAAGAAGGACGCAATGAAGAAATGAAAAGTATTGAAGACTTTGAAGAAAATTAGGTGAAACAACTTTTTACTCATACATTCTTAATGCAACCCGAATTAAGATCACACATGACACTTTAAATGAGTTGTTTTCATGTGTGTCTTGATATGAATTGATAGAGTTAAGATCCTAATTAATGATTTTAAATATGCTCCTTATGTGAAATCAAATTCAAAATTGACCTAATTAGAAAACATGGTTTAAAGTGTAAAAAATTGTATTTTCGGGTCAATTCGGTCAACCGAGAAAATCCATTGGTTAACTAAATCAAATAGTGAGTTTTGGAGTAGAAATAAGGTGCTACTGATCCAATCAGTCAACCGAATTAAAGAGGTCGGTCAACTGTTTGAAACAGTTGCTGAATTGGTGAAGGAAGTGGACATTCTAAAATAGTTGGTCAACTGAGTAGAAGAATTCGGTCAACCATTTCAAGCAGTAAGTTTTTCGAAGTTAAATTGGACCATCATGTATTAATTGGTCAACCGTTTGAGTCAATGTGTTTTTCAGAGCAAAAGTGAACTAACCAATATAATTCAATCAACCGAATGGGAAATTCAATCAACCAATTGGTCTGTAAGTTTTGGCTTGGTTTTGGCTCTGAATCATTCAGTTAACCAAAATATTGGGTTCGGTCAACCAATAATGTAGGTTGTGATTTAGTGTGATTTGGTTTCTTGGTAAAAAAACTATCCATTTTTTAGGATTTCAAGGGAGAAATTTAGGGGATTTGAACTGATTTAAGATATGGGTACATCGATTTGACTATCCCTATTGATTTGGTCCACATAATTTATTATTCTCTTAATTTAAGTTTAATTAATACTTCATAGAATGTAAATTGAGAAATATGTCATGGACTTATTTTGGAGATTTAAAAGATAATTTTAAGTGGATTACCCCTGAAGTAAAAGGTAATATTATATGGAGTCTAAAAGTGTCTTTTAGAGACATATCTTCTGAAAAGTAGTCGTTGGAAGGCTTGATATCTGTCTATAAAAATAGACCTACAGGATTGAGAGAAAACACATCATGAACAATCAGTTTATGCTATTCTAAGAGTAATTTTTACGCCGAGATTTCTATGAGAAATTTTGTTCTAAGTTCTTGATCTTAAGCGCTATTGATTTGGCGTTACCGATTTGTGCTCTATTGCGATTATGTTTCCATCTTCGATGTTTTTCTTGTGAGATCTTTCCAAGCTTTGGTTATTTATTTTGAATTCATATTTTTATTAATTTCTTGGTTATAAAATTATTAAAAAATTATTTTTAAACTTAAAAGTCTGAAAATTGTTTTAAAACGATTTTGTTTGATTATCTGATTATGTTCTCTAAATTGTGTTATCCACTTATTTATTTAATCAGATATTGTTTGTCTCATATTATATCTATCACGTAGTAATTTTTAGGACATTAATTGAGTATATCTATATTGAAGTGGTAGAAGTTCATTGTGGGAAGAAACTCATATTTTTTGTATTTGTGAGTTTGAGTAGATTAGACACGTTTGGGACGGTGTCTAGTTAGGGTAGCTGGGTTTCGATATTTTTTCTGTGAAAAATATTAGGGTTTGATCTTTGTCTTGCAAAAACGTTAGGTTATTTTTTTCTCTTGAAAAGAATTAGGTTTTGATTCTCCATACAATTGAATTGTTATTTTGAGTGATTTGTAAAGGTTCTTCCTAAACCTGTGAAAACATAAGTAAGAGAGTGGTTAGGTTTGATCTTCAGTTTGTTAAAAGGATTAGCTTTTGATTCTTCATGTAATAGAATTATGTTAGTCTTAAGCTTGGTAAAAAGTTAAGGTTCTTCCTGAGCCTGGAAAAATGATATTTGTAAAAGTTCTTCCTGAACCTGAGAAAATGATAATTGTAAAGGTTGATTTTGGGCTTGGGAAAAGAATCGTGAGTTGTAAGGGTTTGGTTCCTACTTGGTAAAAGAATCATGGATTTAGTGGTCGCAAATCACCGTGGAGTTAGAGGGACTAGATTAGGTAAGGCTAACTTGATGAACCATGATATATCTTAGTATGTTATATTCTTTATATTGTGTTTGGTTGTGTACTTAGTTTTAAACACTTATCCGTTGCGTAACTAAGATAATAATTAATTTAGGAAAATTGATTATTTGATATTAAGTGTTTAAATAATTTATTTATTTAAAATTTGTAACTACCCAATTCACCCCTCTCTTGGGTAGCTCTTTGGGCCAATAATTAGTACCAAAGCTGGTTTAGCTCATTTGGCTTAAAATTTTAGCTAAGAAAGATCACATGGCGCATCTGGCACTCTAGGTGAGGGATACTCTATGCACCGTCCATCTTTATTTGCCGGAGATAATTATTCATTCTGAAAGGACAGAATGACTATCTTTCTTCAAGCCACTAATTATGATGTGTTGCTAGCCATTGAAGATGGTCCATTCATTTCTAAAGAGAATGGAGTGATTAGGAAGAAAGAACAACTAACTCCCTCGGATAAATAGAAATTATCTATAAATTCTCAAGCTATTAACATTTTTATTTTGTTCTTTAGATGTAAATGAATATACAAGAATTTTAGGTTGCAGATCGGTAAAAGAAATATGGGACATATTGCAAATCACACACGAATAGACAAATCAAGTGAAATAGTCTAAGATCAATGCTTTAGTTCGTTAATTCAAACAATTTAGAATGGGTGATGCAGAATCAATTTTGAAAATGTACACGAGATTCAATAATATCTACAATAACTTTGGTTAACTCGAAAAGCCTTATTTTATGGAGGACAAAGTCCGAAAAATTCTGAGATCATTGACGAAAGTTTGGGATCCAAAAGTAAGTGCAATTGAGGAAGTTAAGGATCTCACAATGTATACCATTGATGAACTTATTGGCAACCTAATGACCCACGAGATGACTATTCGAGGATATAAGGATGAAACAAGAATTGCAAAAAGAAGTCATTGGCATTGAAGGTTTAAAAGACTGAGGAAGAAGATGATAGTGATGATATCGGTCTTAACAGTGAGCAAGAAAATTATGTAGCGCTTCTCACGAAAAATTTCAAAAAGATGACTCGACGAACATTTTGAGGAAAGAAAAACTTCAACATGAATAATGTTGAGTGCTTTAATTGTCAAAAAACTAGTCATTTTCAATCCGAATGTCCCAAGCCAGAGAAGGAAAAAGAAAAAAAGAAAAAGGAAAAGAAGAAGGTGAAAAAGAGTAGAAAAAGTCAACAAAAGTCACTTGGGATGACTCGGAGTCGAGTAACTAAAAAAAATCAAGCAATGATGATTCATCGATGCTTGCTTCGATGACCACTGGAGTTGAGGTACCGAAGTGTTCTAGTTCTTGCCTTTTATATTTTGATGATTTATTTGATGTTTATCAAAAACTACTGCATGATTATAAAAACTAGTGCTTTCAAATTAATACCATACAAAGTACAATTGACACACTTAACAAGTAAGTGATTAAATTCAAGTATGAAAACATTGAATTGAAATTCAATGTTTTTAATTTACATTCGACCATTCTAAAATTCACGGGTGGTGAAAATAATTTGAAAATACTTTTGGGGAGTTCAAGAGAAATTTTTGATAAAGCTGTAATTAGTTTTCAGAAAAATCTTAAACAAAAGAGATTTTATATATATATATATATTTATTTATTTTTGAAATTAAGAATCTTGTTAGATGTTTTAAATGCAATATTATGGAGTATATCATTAACAAATGTTTTTCGAAAGTATCTAAATATAGACAAGTTTGGGTTCCTAAATGAACTAAAATTGTCCCGGTTAACAAGATCGGACCCACTTAGATTGGGTACCACCTAGGAACTTTTTGAGATGCTCATAGTAGGTAATAAGCATCTATGAGTTTAGGACATATTGTTCCTAGGAAGTGACTGTTCTCAGCACATGACAGGGGATAAAATAAACTTTACGTTTTTAACACCTAAAATGAAAGTCATGTGATTTCTAGAGACTTTGCCATGAGTAAAAAAATAAGTTTAAATAAACTGGTAAGAATTTTTAAGACCAATGCTATTTTACATATTCTTTTGTTGTTTTAGAATTATTGCATGATAATCAAATAAGTTTACATATTTGTATGTGATATTCTTATGCTATGTCAAATGAGATCCACTAAAAGTCATGTTTAAAAATATACGAAACATGTTATATCAATCCATGATTTGTTCATCATTGAATTAAGTTGATTTGTTAATCTGTATGATCTCTGAATATATATATAACATATTAATCTATTGATACCGTTTCACATGGATATCCTTATAGACATTAAGTGTCTAGTATTTATCTAATGTCTTCTGTTTTTTAAATGATTATTATTTTAAAAGGGAAGATATTGATTGGTATCATGAGTACAACATGTTGACTTAATTAAAATTATATGATTTCATACTACATTGTTGAAATGTTTTAATTGCCTCAGGCTTATTCTTCTAAGTATGAATTAGCTTGTTTACAATTATGTAGGGGGATAATTTTTTATAAGTGGGACAATAATATGTCATACTTAAATTGAAAAAATGGGATATTGAATATTTTGATACCTCCGATCAACTTACTGATATCTTTACCAAACCTTTAGGAGAAGATCAATTTATAAAAATTATTTGAGGTTTAGGTATGGTTAGGCATAATGATGTATGTCTAGAGTGATATGATTTCATACTACATTGTTGAAATGTTTTGATTGCCTCAGGCTTATTCTTCTAAGTATGAATTAGCTTGTTTACAATTATGTAGGGGGATAATTTTTTATAAGTGGGACAATAATATGTCATGCTTAAATTGAAAAAATGGGATATTGAATATTTTGATACCTCCAATCAACTTACTGATATCTTTACCAAACCTCTAGGAGAAGATCAATTTATAAAATTATTTGAGGTTTAGGTATGGTTAGGCATAACGATGTATGTCTAGAGTAATATGTTTGGTTCTCCGGCCCCATGTTTTGAGATGATAAAGGAGAAAAAGTTGATGTTTAAATGAGTTAAATTGATATTTTGGAATTTGTTCGCCTAAACATTGCATGAATTAAAGGGAGCCTTTAGTTTAATTAGGTTTTATGTTGAATATCATTATTGCTTAATTGATTGGGCTTATATGCATATGTTTATCATTGTTTGATTATGTTTTAATGTTTATGCTTAAATAAGTTAAATACCTGTCCTCGGAATTAGGGGAGCGTGGTTACATTCTTTATTGAAGAAAATATCAAAGTTAATTGTCATTATAAAAAAGGGAGAGATTATTGAACCCTAGATTTTGATGAATAATTAAGTATTGATATTTTTTGTCGAACTCATGCGTTTGTTGAGTATTTCAGAAAAGAGTTCCATATAATTGTTTAAAAAGAAAACCTCATGAGGAAAACATAAACGGTGAAAATAAGGACGTAATGAAGAAATGAAGAGTGTTGAAGACCTTGAAGGAAATTAGGTGAAAACAACTCTCTACTCATATACTCTTAATGCAACCTGAATTAGGATCACACACGACACTTTAAATGAGTTATTTTTATATATGTCTTGATATAAATTGATAGAGTTAAGATCCTAATTAATGATTTTATATGTGTTCTTTATGTGAAATCAAATTGATAATTTATCTAATTAGAAAACATGGTTTAAAGTTTAAAAAATTGTATTTTCAGGTCAGTTCGGTGAACTGAGAAAAGCAATCGGTTAACTGAATCAAACATTGAGTTTTGGAGCATAAATGATGTGCTATTGACCCAATCGGTCAACTGAATTAAAGAAGTCGGCCAACCGTTTGAAATAATAGTTGAATTGGTTAAGGAAATGGATATTCTGAAGCAGTCGGTCAACCGAGTGGAAGAATTTGGCCAACCGTTTCAGGCAATAAGTTTTTTGAAGTTAAATTGGACCATCCTGTATCAATCGGTCAATCGATTGGAATAAATGGTCAACTATTTGAGTCAATGTGTTTTTTGGAGCAAAAGTGAACTAACCTATATAATGCGGTTAACTGAATGAGAAATTTGGTCAACCGATTGGTCTGTAATTTTTGGCTTGGTTTTGGCTCTGAATCATTCAGTCAACCAAAATATTAGGTTCAGTTAACCGACAGTGTCGGTTGTGATTTAGTGTGACTTGGTCTCTTGGTTAAAAACTATCTGTTTTTTAGGATTTCAAGGGAGAGATTTATGGGATTTGAATTGATTTAAGATATGGTACATCTATTTGATTGTCTCTATTGATTTGGTCCACATAATTTATGATTATCTTAATTTATGTTGATTAATACTTTATTATATCTTTATGATTGTAAATTGAGAAATATTTCATGGACTTATTCGAGAGATTCAAAAGATATTTTTAAGTGAATTACTCATGAAATGGAAGATAATATTATCTTGGGTCTAAGAGTTTCTTTTAGAGATATATCTTTTAAAAAGTAGCCCTTGAAGGGCTTGATATCTGTCTATAAAAATAGACCTGCAGGATTAAGAGAAAACACATCAAGAACAATCAGTTTGTGTTATTCTAAGAGTGATTTTTATGCTGAGATTTCTATGAGAGATTTTGTTCTAAGTTCTTGATTTTAAGCATTGTTGATTTGACGTCATCGATTTGTGCTCTATTGCGATTTTGTTTCTATCTTCGGTGTTTTCCCGATGAGATCTTTCCAAACTTTGATTATTTATTTTGAATTCATATTGTTATTAGTTATTTGGCCATAAGATTGTTAGAAAATCGTCTTCAAATTTAAAAGCCTAATAATCTTTTTAAAACAATTTTGTTTGATTATCTGATTACGTGCTCTAAATTGTGCTACCCACTTATTTATTTAATCAGATATTTTTTGCCTCATATTGTATCTATCATGTAGTAATTTTTGGAATATTAATTGAGTATATCTATATTGATATGGTAGAAGTTCCTTGTGGGAGGAAACTCATATTTTTTGTATTTGTGAGTTTGAATGGATTAAATACGTTTGGAACGGTGTCTAGTCAGGGTAGTTAGATTTCAATCTTTTTCTTGTGAAAACAATTAGGGTTCGATCTTTGTCCTGCAAAATGATTAAGTTATTCTTTTCCCTTGAAAAGAATTAGATTTTGATTCTCCCTACAATTGAATTGTTATTTTGAGTGATTTGTAAAGGTTCTTCCTAAACCTGTGAAAATGGTAAGTGAGAGAGTGATTAGATTTGATATTTAGTATGTTAAAAGGATTAGATTTTGATTCTTTCTATAATAGAGTTAGGTTAGTCTTAAGCTTGGTAAAAAAAACTAAGGTTCTTTTTGAGCCTGGGAAAATGATATTTGTAAAGGTTCTCCTTAAGTCTGAGAAAAGGATAATTGTAAAAGTTGATTCTAAGTCTGAGAAAAGAATCACGAGTTGTAAGGGTTTGGTTCCTACTTGGTAAAGAAAATAGGGGTTTAGTGGTTGTAAATTTCTGTGGAACCGGGGAGACTGGATTAGGCAAGATTAGCTTGCTAAACCAAGATATATCTTGGTGTGCTGCATTGTTTATATTCTTTATATCGTATTTGGATGCCCAAAGGCTAGCTCAATTTGTGTAGCTGGAGGATTGGATTTCGCTTAATCTCGAAGGGAGTTCTTCCTTTGAATCTTATCTTATTATCTCATTCCTCTGTGTTAAAAATCAATGTCAGCCAATCACAAGTCCAATAAAAGTCACCAATATCCAAATCCAAATAATCAAGCCCAAGTCCAAGGCTCATTAAAATTGTTGAAGCCCGTAGAAGATTCTCAATATTTGTGGAAGAGATGATATTTTGTGGCAACTACAATTATTAAGTTAGGTGCAAAGTGCCTTGTGTGGATACAATGAATTAGACTTTTATTATTTGTAGTCAATTAATTAGTTCGATTAAATGAGGGGTGTGTATCTTATATGGCTTGCTATAAATACCCAAGTCCCAAGCCTTATAATGTATCGAGAAGTCAAGAAAATTAGTCATATATATATATATATAATGAGAGTTGAAAGCTTTTTTTACTTTTCAGTTTAATAAAGTCGTTTGTTGTGTCCCCAATATTGAGTGAATTTCTTTTTTGAGTGGTAAAATTAGAGTTGTGCACTCTAAATTTTTCTCAACAATTGGTATCAAGAGAAGGATGGTCAATGATCGTTCTTGGTGGAGCTATCTTGAGTCGTGAGGAGTTTGGTACTTTGCAAGTTTGAAAGATAACTTGTTTAGTAGAGTCGAAGTCTTATCGACACGATGAGAGACCTTCAAATAGTTGGAGGAATCAAGAACCACAACACATGAGCAACATGTATGGAGTCGCATCTACAAGGTTAAGACCTTTGGGAAGTTTTCGGTGATAATGAAATTACAAAACCGGTGGAATACATCAATAGCACCTTGCAAAAACGGAAGATTAAAGCAGGCAAAACGATGTTTGCCTTAAAGACCACAATTCAAGAAGAAATGTTGGAGCATATCCGGGATGCCAAAACACCGAAAGAAGCGTGGGACACTTTTGTAATACTATTTTTGAAGAAGAACAACACAAGACTGCAACTTCTCAAAAACGAGCTACTATCAATGGCACAACGCGACATGATGATTGCCCAGTATTTTCACAAGGTAAAGTCGATATGCCTCAAAATTTCAGAAGTGGATCCGACAACTCCTATTGAGAAAACTAGGATAAAGAGAATAATTATCCTTGATTTGAGACCCGAATACTGAGACTTCGTTGTTACAGTACAGAGATGGCCGACACAACCATCACTTGTTGAGTTTGAAAATTTGCTTGCCGATCAAGAAGTTGTGGCTAAAAAATGGGAAGTATCTCGCTGAAGGGTAAAGAAGAAGAGGTTTAGATCAACAAAAGCAGAGGAAACTCCAAATAGCACAACAAACACATATCTAAAAAGAACAATTAAGGAGAGGGAGGCTCTCATCCAAGAGGAGCTTCCAAGAATCGCAGTAATAGTAGAAAGTTTGATGGCAAGTGTTATGACTACGGGAAAATGGGCTATATAGTGAATGATTGTTGGACCAAGAAAAATCCTATTGAGGGTAATGCTGCTACTTCCAATTCTAAGAAGGATAGTGAAGATGGTTGGGGCGCCGAAGCGTTATTCTTACGAAAGAAGAAGAATTAGCTCTCACAGTAACAACACCAGAACAGACTGACTACAAAAACGATTGGATCGTAGACTCAGGCTGGTCAAATCATATGACGGATGATAAAGAAAAGTTGTAAAACTTGTTTGAGTACAAGGAAAGCCGTGTAGCGGTGACAACCGACAACTCAAGGTTATCGATAGCTCACATTAGTAGGAAGATAGTCACTCCTCGATATAACTTTAACCAGGTGCTACTCCAAGATGTCTATCATGTTCCAAAAATGAATTTTTTTTTGCTATTAGTGGCTTAATTGACATCATCAGGACACTATATCTTGTTCGAGCCTCAAGATGTGAAGGTGTATCGTGACCTCAAAATCTCAGAAAATTCGATAATGAATGGACGAAGATTGGAGTCAATTTACATGATGTCTGTAGAGTCTGCATATATAGCAAGACAAAAAAGAACGAGACAACATATTTATGGCACATGAGATTGGGTCACGTAAGCTAACTATGAATTTGAAAAAATTGGTTTATGCGGGATACCATTATGGTAAAGCACACCAATTTCCATTTGAAGAATCAAAGTTTAAAGCAAAGGAATCGTTAGAGTTAGTTTACTCTGATGTGTTCGGGCCTGTTAAACAACCATCGATTAACAGAATTAGGTACATGGTGACGTTCATTGGTGATTTTTCCAGATATGTATGAGTTTTCTTTATGAAAAAAAATTCTGACACATTCTCAAAATTTAAAGAGTTCAAAGAGATAGTTGAAAGAGAAGTGGAAAAGAAGATCTGTTGCTTGCACACAGACAACGGGAGAGAATATAGCTCATGCGAGTTCTCTCAATACCTATAGGTATGTGAAATATGCCATCAGTATACTTGTGCGAATACGCCACAACAAAACGGTGTAGTAGATAGAAAGAACCGGCATCTTGTAGAAATTTGTCGGAGTATGCTACATGCAAAAAATGTACCTAGAAGATTTTAGGCGGAAGCTATGAGAACCGTAGCGCATGTGATCAATAAACTTCTTAAACCAACATTAAAGTTTGCTTCACCCTTTGAGAAACTGTGGAACATCAAACTTTCAGCTAGCTAGTTTTGAGTATTTAGCTATGTATACTGCGTATTTATTCCTGATCATTTACGTAGCAAGTTTGATAAGAAAATTGTTAGATGTATCTTTGTGGGCTACGACAGCCAGAGAAATGGGAAGAATTATTGCGATCCTACTAGTGGAAGATGTTACACTTCACGACATGTGATGTTCGATGAAGCATTTTCCTAGTGTTCTCTAGAAAATAAGGTGTTACCAAACTCGAGAGAATTTATAGAGAAGTTACAACAAAATATAGGGGAGCATATTATTCAACTCCAGCCAAATTCAGATGAACCAGGTGATTTAAGCAGCGATGATGTCAAACAAAAAGAAACTCAGAATCCTTGGCAAACTGGCATGTATCAACAACCAGACAAATAAGGTGGTCCGCGTGAAGTGGGAAAATTGACTCCACAATTACAACTCTGAAAGTCAACAAAAACACGAAAACCAAATCCCAAATATGCTAATACATCAATTGTTGAAAAAACAAGTATTACAGAACTTGAGATGTTTGAGAAAGTATCGCAGAGTTCTGAGTGGATTACGGCTATGAAAGAAAAGATTGTTGTACTTGAGCAAAACCAGACTTGGGATCTAGTGCCAAAACCAAGGAATGTAAAACCCGTATCCTGCAAGTGGGTTTACAAGATAAAGAATCATCTAGATGGGTAGATCAAGAGGTACAAGGCTTGATTAGTAGATCATGGTTTCTCTCAGTAGTATGGAATAGACTATGATGAAACTTTTAGTCCAGTGGTAAAACTTATAATCGTATGAGTCCTACTTGCGCTTGTAGCCAACAAAGACTGGAATTTATGGCAGATAGATGTGAATAATGCTTTTCTTTATGGAGAGCTGGATCAGGAGATCTACATGATCCAACCAATGGGCTTTCATAGCCAAGATCATTTTGAATATGTATATAAGCTGCGAAAAACACTATACAGATTGAAATAAGCACCCAGTGCATGGTATGGTATAATTGTTGAATTTCTGACACAAAGTGGTTATTCAGTAATACCTGCATATTTTAGCTTGTTTGGCAAAGCCAATGAAGGAAAGCTAGCTATTGTAGAAATTCTTCAGACGAAAGAGAATTTATTAGTTTGTTTCTAGATAAAAAAAAACTTGGACAGCTCAAGCACTTTCTTAGTCTAGAGGTTGATTGCACACGAGAAGGAATATTTCTCTATCAATAAAAATATTCCAAAAATTTGTTGAAAAGGTTCGAAATGCTTGAATGCAAGCCGATTTCGATGCCGATAGAACCAAATGCAAAAATGTGTGCACATGAAGGCAAAGATTTGGTAGATGGAATGATGTATCGACAATTAGTAGGTAATCTGATATACTTAACTGATCGCTCAAATTTACTACCCAATTTAAGTGTAAAATATTATAGTATAGCGTACTTAAGTAAGGGTGTCGAACCACATAGATTGGACTGTAATTATTAATTCTTTCTTATTTTTCAGTTGGATTTAATAGAAATTTGTTTTGGGTTTTTAATTATAAAAATAGAAAAATAATTAAATTAAAATATAAAATGATAAACGACCGGGTTGAGGGCATGCATTCATCTTTCAATTATCCTAATGTGTTCTAATTCTTTATTTATTTTTGATTATGTGTATAGTGAAGTAATTCAACTACAAGAAAAATTACAACGAAAGTACAACTATTTAATCGGCATGATTATCTTCGGGATTCGGTTCCTAATCTACGGTGAACCAATTCCTAAGTATAATTCATCTTATCAAATGCGTCGATTAATCGATCGTGTAATCGGTAATGGATTATCTTGGGGATTCGATTCTTAATCTATGGTGAATCAATCTTTAAGCATAACTCATTCTATTAAACCATATCGATTCTAATAAAACTAATTGTATAACGGTAAGATTTAAACTACAAGTATTAGATCTAACCCAAAAATACCGATAAATTATTTCTAACATTCATAAAATGATAAAAATAATAATTGATTTCATAAACTGTGTAAGAACATAAAAACCCTTGTTATACAATTTTATACACATGTAAAATAGAACAAGAAATTAAAACTACATAAAGGAAAATTTAGAATGAATACAGCCTAACCCGGTATAAGTCCTTAGCCGTTCATGGATTCTTCTTCCCTACGATATTCAACCAAGGCCATTGAAGAACTTCCCTCCAAAACTCGGCAGCCGCAAGGGCAAAGAAAAATGAAAAACTCTCAAACCACTGTCTTTCAGACCAAGCTCGTCTCCATCCACAATAATAATCCTAATATATATTCCCAAATGTCAAAGCTGTCGAAAATATCTTTTCTTTTGATCATCTCTTAATAAAAAATCAATTTTCCCTTTTATGTCTTGATTGGTTGCCTTTATGCATGGATGAGTAATGATATATAAGCAAACATTCCAAATTAAGCTCCCAATTTACTGTCAAATTTTCTGATTTTGTTTCCATTATATTGTCTATTGATTGGCCTTTAAATTGAATAAATGTAACGATTATTTTTGGGATGGAACCGTTACAGACCCAATTTGCGGGTCGCGGATCGGCTTGTTTCCCTTTTAATTTCGATTCTTTTCGACCATTTTTCGCCATTTTTTAGTATTTCTTTATTTCTAACTTTATTCCTGCAAAAACAATAAAGTGTATTATTACTAATTAAAATTTAATAAAAAGATTAACAAAATTACAAATTTAGGGTTGAATTTTGCTATAAAATTGAGAACAATCATTAACCTTGACTCAACTTGACATTTCTTATGTAGTTGGTATGTTGAGTCAATACATGCAACTCAAGAAACCTTATTTGGAAGCAATTCGATGAATATTGAGATGTGTGAAGAGTATAATTGACTACGGTATTTTGTACTAGAGAGGTGAAGACTGCAAGTTAATTGGTTATTGTGATACCAACTATGTAGGAGATCATGACACCAGGAGATCAACAACTGGGAATGTTTTCAAGCTTGGTTCCAAAATAATTTCTTGGTGTAGTAAAAGACAGTCGACGGTATCGTCGTTAACCAAAGAAGCTGAGCACCGAGCAACAGCAATGACAGCTTAAGAGAGTACATGGTTGATACAGCTAATAATGAATGATCTACAACAACCAATAGATTATGCATTTTCGTTGTATTGTGACAACCAGTCGACAATTCACTTGGCAGAGAATTCTTTCTTTCATGCATGAACAAAGCATGTCGAAGTGCACTATCATTTTATCAGAGAAAAATTTCTACAAGAATAAATTGAGAAGAGACAAATCAAGATGAATGATCAAGTTGCAGACTTGTTCACAAAAAAATTGTGCACCGGCAAGTTTGAAATGGTTCGTCACTTGACACAATGCAAAGAATGGGAACTGACATTGAGGGGGGGGGAGTATTAAGAATCAATGTCAGCCTATCACAAGTCCAATACAAGTCACCAATATCCAAATCCAAATAATCTAGCCCAAGTCCAAGGCCCATTAAAATTGTCGAAGCCCGTCGAAGGTTCTTAACATTTGTGGAAGAGATGATATTTTGTGACAACTACAATTATTAAGTTAGGTACAAAGCACCTTATGTCGATACAATGAACTAGAATTTTATTATTTGTAGTTAATTTTAGTTTAATTAAATGAGTAGTGTGTATCTCATATAGCTTGTTATAAATACTTAAGTCCCTAAGCCTTGTAATGTATCGAGAAGTGAAGAAAATTAGTTGTACGACATATATATATATATATATATATAGTCTCAGTGTAGTCTTGTGAATGTTGAATGTTTATGAGAGTTGAGAGCTTTATCTATTTTTCAGTTTAATAAAGTCTTTGTTGTGTCTCCAATATTAATCAGTGAATTTCTTCTTTGAGTGGTAAAATTAGAGTTGTGTACTTTAATTTTTTCTCAACACTCTTGGCATATTTGGAAAGACTGTAATAATGAATTGATAAATACTAAAAGAATCCATTTAAACACTATCTTGAACACCCTTCTCATTTTTGTTGAAGATATATTTAAATGGTTTCCTAAAAGTAATCTTACTAATTCGTCATCCCATTCTAGATTTATTGCTTGGTCTTTTCCCATTGCAGGGAAGTTGAAGTCGAATGTGGATGGCAGCGCCAAAGGCAATCCTGGGATATGAGGATTTGGGGGTCTTCTCAAGGATGATACAGGCACTTGGTTGTGAGGCTTCTATGGTCACCTGCCGGAATGCACATGTCTCTAGGTGAAACTTAAAGGAAACTTCAAAGACCTTAACTTTTTTATTTTTTTTTATTTTATGATATGAATATTCAAGGAGCTATTATTGAAATTGATTCGTTGCTTACTCTTAGACTCATCAATGAGACGTGCCCGTTTGAACTTCCGTGTAAGGTCTTGGTTGAAGATTGTAAAGCCCTACTGGGGACTGTCGAAAGATCAATCCAGCATGCATTGCAAGAGAGTAATCAATGTGCGAATTACTTATAAAAAAAAAGGGCACCTACTAGGAAGACTCTTTCATTTTCCTCGACTCCCCACCAGTGGACATGCAAACTGCAATCTTGGCGGACATGATAGGAATCTATTTTGAAAGGTTGTAGCCCTAGCATTGCTTGTTCGTTTGTTGTGTGTGCTGTTTGTTCAATCTCTTACTTAACAGGAGAAAAAACCAATTAATGGGGTTTTCATTCTATTTTTAAAAGGATAAATTACTTTTTAAACTCTCTAACTATTAACACGTTTCTATGTAGTCCAATAAGTTTGTTTCGTTTCACTTTAAATCCTCTAAGTATGTAATCGATTTTAAATGATTATTATTTTAGTTTTTCCATTCAAACTAACATAATATACATCATGTGCACTGCACATGATTTTTTTAAGAGATAAAATTGTCTTTTTATATGTTTTCTTTCTTTTTCTATATGTTTTTTTTTTCTTTTTTCTTTCCTCCTTCACAGATCATGAACTTAGAAAAATTTCTAATCTTTTACTTCTTCTCTCTCTCTCTCTCTCTTTAACTTTGTCCATGGAAGCAGAGTTCATCTTAGAATTTAATATTCTGGGCTATAAACACAAAGTGATCTTCCAACTCAAAACGCTCTTCAACAATAGCAACAACAACAACGTCAATATCTTCTGTATCGCCGCCAACTACTCAAGTGAAACAAAATCATTTCTTACTGTTGGTGCCATCGCTGTTCTATCAGAACCGTAGGATGATCAATGTCGACGGGAGCTTCAACTCGTTTCTGGCATTAGACAGACAATTCACGAATTTTCTAGAGGGGTAGAATCTCGATCTCGCCATTCAAGATTCCACTAGTTATAGCTTGTAAGAGAAAACCTCTAGAGAGAGAGCCCATTTAGGAAGAACTGTTGATTTTTTTGGAGGTTTCTTTTTTTTTTGGAGGGGGGGGGGGCGGCAAGTGGTGTGTATCATAGAGGGGAGTGTGGAAGAAGATAATAGTTGCTTATATTTACATAGTTGAATCAACTACTAGTACTACTCTTTTGCATGCAGTGAAAATGAAGAGGATGAAAAAGGAAGGAGGAGGGAGAGAGAGAGAACAAAAAGAGGAAGAAAAAAAAGGAGAAGAAAAAAGAAAAACAAAAAGAAAGAAAAAAGAAAAAAATAATACAAAAAGACAAGTCTATCTCTTAAAAAAGTCATGCAGTGCACATGATAAATATTCTGTTAGTTTGTGTAGACACGGCATTTTGACCGCCTCGCAAAAATTTTATACTTTATTTGATAGTTAACTTTGTTTTATTTAATTTTGCTTTATTTTATTCTTTTTCCAAAAAATTCCAAAAATAATTTGATAAAGAAAAAATAAGAGGAAAAGAAAGAAAATTAAAATAAAGAAATGCGGGTTTTGAAATTGAAAGAAGTGAAAAAGGGGCAGTAAATTAGAATAAAGAAAAGTGGGTCTATTTTTTGTCAAAATCATAAAAAAAAGAAAAAAAGAAAAAAAAAAAAGGAAAGAGGATAGAGAGAAACCGTGAGGGGGGAAAAAGAGAGAGAGAATCGAGAGGGAGGAGAGAGAGAGAGAAGGTTAAAATGTGGTGGGCCCTCCTTTGGGTTTGTCAACATGTGTGTGTGTCTAAGTGATAGGTGTAAATTACCTACATATTTCCAATCCGAATTTATTAGTTTTCGAGTACATTTATAGTTATTTTTATATGTTTTAATATATTTTTATTCTTTTTGTATTAAAATAGGTGTGTGGAGTGAAAAGGTATGAAATCAGAGCGAAAACGATGTGATCGAACCAAAGCGGACGAAGTTACGATGGATAAATGAGTAAGGAGGCAACATTGTAAAAGAAGCCTACCGTCTAGGTGTCTAGACCTCCGCCTAGGCTGTGAAGATGCTGAGAACATTTCCAAATCCACCGCCTTCTTCTTCGCTTAGGCGGTCACCAAACCTGCAAAATCGGTACAGGTGCTGTAACTTCAAGGCTATTTTGGACTATGATGCAATCCTATTTTGGAAACACTCAAAACACAAAAGTTGTAGATCTTTTTCTTAGCTTTCTATAGGTTTTTGAATCACCTCAATCAAAGTTTGGATGAAGAAATTGCAGTCAAAACAAAATTATAAACCTGCAGTTACTTCGCCTAGGCGAAATTTCGGCAGAAAGTTAACCGACCTAACTTTGCCTAGGCGAAGTTTTCTTCGCCTAGGAAAAATCCTCTACGCAGAATAGATATTTTAGAGATATTTTTTAGCCTATTTAAGCTCTTCTCTCCTCCTCTCTTCCTTCATCTTCAACCCCTAAGGCTTTAGGCAATATTTTAGGGTTAGTTTGAGAGGTTTTTGAGGGAGAGCTCTCAACCCGAGGTGGAAGATAAAGAGGGAAACGATTGTTCGATGGTTCTAGCGCCAATTCTTCGGATATAGGCTAAGTCACTCATTTGTTCTCTTTGTTTTCTTCATTTTGGTAGTTATTGAGAATGTTTAGCTTATTTTACATTGTATAAACGGTTAGGGCCATGAGTTAAACATGGATTGTAATAGGGATTAACGTATTATTTATGAAAATGTAGTTTTGGTTGAATTTGTGTTTCGTTTATGGTTGTTCCTTATAATTTCGATTGTGTTACCGTGTTTTCTATGATTATATGCTAGTTTAGATATATTGAGAATACGGGGTTTGACACTCGGGAGAGGTAACCCCGGATTCGGACTAAAGTTAACACAACACGATAATCTAACGACCTGAGAGGGCGTTAGAAAGTGTGCAATCGATGACGTTGGGGTGAGACTCACGTGACATAGAGTCGTTAAGACATTGAAGGGGACTTCGGCGTTGACACAAAGTCACGTTTTCCCCCGTCTTACACTCGGAAGAGGTGGTGAGAGAGTTTACAAACCGAGATTGTCGAATACGCCGAACGTCGTTAATGTTAACTAAAACGAAATTAATCGCATTTAAGTAAATAAAGTTAATCCCTTAGCAATCTACTCCCCTAAACAATCTCAAATTAGTATTTATAGTATAGTTAACTTAATTAGTATTTTAGTTTAGTATTAGTATTAAATTAAATTATATTTTTGTCGCCTAGATAAAGTCAGGTTATGACAATTGCGATACTCGATAGTAACAACACCAATCCCTGTGGATACGATACCCGACCGAAAGGTCCATTATACTCAAACTTGATCCGTACGCTTGCGGTGAAAGTGGCAACGCTTTATTTGCGGCCAACAAGTTTTTACCGCCTAGGCAAAAATTCGGCAGAAAGTTAACCAACCTACCTGCAGTAACTTCACCTAGGCAAAAACCTCTACACCAATTTAGATATTGTTTTAGATATTTTAGGATATTTTGAGCCTAGTTTTCTCCTTCTCTCCTCTCCATTAGGCTAGGGGACCTCCATAGACTTTAGGATATAGATTGAAAGGTTTTGGGAGTGCTCATTCAAATCCTAAGGAGAAGATCACGTTGCAACGAAGGAGGAGCGATCTCGGAACATTTGTAGTGATAAATCTTCGGACTAGGCTAAGTTTCTCTTGTTCCTTATTTTATTTCTTAACTTAGGATTGTTGTTTGAGTATGTTTAGCTTAGTTTTCTTTGTATAATCGGCTATGGCCATAAGCTAAACAAGTTTTTGTCTAGGGATTAATGTAATTTATAAAAGTGTTGTTTTGTTGAGTTTGTGTTTGGTTAGCGGTTGTGATTCGTTATGTTGATTGTGTTTGCCATATTGTTTGTTTATTATGTTAGATTTACATATCGAGAATACGGAGTTTAACAAATTCCGGATTCAGACTAGAATAGACAAACGCCACGATCCAATAACCCAGGAGGAAATTGGATTGTGGACAATCGATGGCGTTGGGGTAAGACTTACGTGACCTAGGGTCGTTAAGACGTTGAGGGGGACTTTTTCGTTGACTCAAAGTCATGTATTCCCCCATCTTATACTCAGGAGAGGTGGCAGTGGAGTTTTAGAACTAAGATTGTTGATAGGGTAAACACGACACAACGATCCAATGACCCGGTCGGAAGTTGGATTATGTGCAATCAATGACGTTGGGGCGAGACTCACGCGACCTAGGGTCGTTAAGACGTTGAGGGGGACTTATTCGTTGACACGAAGTCGCGTTATATCCCTCGTCTTACACTCGGAAGAAATGGCGAGAGAGTTTACGAACTAAGATTGTCGTATAAGTCGAACGCCGTTAATGTAAACTAAAACGAGACTGAACACATTTTTGTAAACAAAAGTTAATCCCTAAGCTATACTTTCCCTAAACATCTCATAGTAATATTAGTATAGTTAATTTAATTAGATTAATTAACTTAGTATTAGTATAATTAATTTTATTCAATTTATCTTCGCCTAGATAAAATTAGGTCATGATAAACGTGGTATTCAATTATAATCAAAACCAATCCCTGTGGACACGATAACCCTAACTCTCCCGATCTATACTAAAACTTGACCTCGTATACTTGCGAGTAAAAATAGCGGCGTATTTTATGCCCTACCAGTAAGGGAAAGGAAAAAGGGCAAAGAAATGTGTGTGTGTGTGTGTGTGTGTGTGTGTGAAAGATAGGGGAAATAAGAAACAAGAGGGTCCCACTGCCTTAGGCGGTCAAAGAATTGACTGCAAGCGCTGCTACGTGGCATTGCCTGCTCCTGCGGCGGATGGGGGCGTGATTTCACGTGCCCGTCTGTCCAGAGCCTTCATTTGTGGTTCTTTTTACAATTTTATCCTTTTCCAGTCCAATTTGGACTGGACTTTGGCAGTCAGACCTAGTTTTAGGATTTCCTAAAGTGTTTTTCACACTTGATCTTCTCCTATAAATAGGATCCTCCTCCTCCTAGTTTATTCATTCAAAAATTGAGAGGAATCACCCCCTTTAGAAGAGTGATTCTCAAAGTCTTTTCAGGAAACCGTCTGCAAGAGAGAAAAATTCGAGTGTCGAGATTCTTGACCTAGAACAGGTATGTTTTTCTAAATTTTAATTCATCTTTCAGTTTCTTTTATTCTTTTCGCAATTTAAATTTCTGCAAGTTTTATTTGTTTATTGTCGTCCGATGATCCGATGAAAACGTCGGGGTAGGTTTCTCGTACTTAAACCTAACCCCCGATCGTTAGGTGAAGGACATTTTCATTATTTATTTTGTTTTGTTTTGTTTTGTTTACAAATTCATAAAGAAAAACACAAAAAGATAAAGTCGTCTGATGATCCGATGAAAACGTCGGGGTAGGTTTCTCGTACTTAAACCTAACTTTCGATCGTTAGGTGAAGGATGTTTTCATTGTTTATTTTTATTCTTGTTATCAAAATCCTAAAAACTAAAAAATAAAAAATCCAAAAAATAATAATAATAAAATCTTTTATTTGTAGAAATTAATTCTTATGAACCTTAAGGTAAATCCGACAATTCGATAAATCGTGGGAGAGTTTTCCGTGACCTCGTTTTCATTCCCCGACTCGAGTGAAATTTAGAAATGAATGGTTTTATGAAATCTCTTCCCTAGGCAATTTTTTTGTAGGATTTTTTTTAAGTATCGAAAAGATTAATTTCAACTAAATTGTTTCCGCGAACCTCCCTCAATTCTCTTATCCATAGAATTTGAGGGAATTTCAAAACGGGATTTCTTTAAATTAATCAGGCAAGCTCAGAGTAGATTTTTTTTTTTTTTTTTTTTTTGCATCCACTTAGCATGCTTATTTCTCGTATCATTTAGACAACATGTTTATGACACTTTCACCACTTACACTTTTCATACATATAGTTTTTTTTTTCACAAATCCACATCTAGTCACGACACGTGCACCATTTCTATTTTTTAATTAAATCATTGTCACTCATAATCACGTTAATTCATGTGGTGTTCCTTATTCGATTCCCGTATTCATATCAGTTTGCATTGACATATTTAAATTAAATCATTTAGTTTATTTTTTTAGTTACTCTTGCATAAAAAAATAAAACTTATTTAGGTGTTAGTTTTGCATTCATATTTCCAAATCTCATTCATCTATTTTAGTTTACCTATTTAAACTAAAGAAGTTTCTCAGAAACATACATAAAAAAACCCCATGGACCATCCTTGTCAAATCCTTAATATTCGATAAGAGATTATATCGGGGGAACATTCCCAAAAATCTAAAAACTTGTCTCACCTTTGTTGATCCTAAGATTTTGATGAACAATTAAGTATTGATATTTTGGTGGAACTAATGTTTGATCAAGTGTTTCAGTGATTTAAAGTTTCAGTAATAAAGATGTCAAATTGAATGGATGCGAAATGAAGATATCAAGATAATGAAGAAGTATTAAGAGTTTGAAGAAATTAGAAAAAACAACTCAGGTAAATACTAACTCTTAATATCCTATTTAAGAATACAGACATGACACAAAATGAATTTTATCTTTTATGTATGTTTTTATTAAGTATGATTATTTGCTCCTATATGAATTCAAAAGAAATATTTTTGAATGACTAAAATAGAATATAAGAATATTAGTGGAGCTTATTTAAAGATAAAAATAGATAAAGAGATGAAATCATAAAAAGAAAGTGAGTTAAAAACGAGATCAGAGAAGATATTCAGAAGGAGACAGTCGACTGAGGAGTCGACCGGAGAAAGAAGCTGAAACATCCTGAATTGAAGAGTCGACTGACAGGTCGACCGGTGAAAATAACTGAACTCTCTGAATCTACGAGTTGATTGAACGGTCGACCGGTGGAAGTATGACAAATTCTCTGAATCTGTGTGTCGACCGGGCGGTCGACCTATGCACGCCGCAACGATGGTTTGGCTGCAACCTGAATTGGGAAGTCGACTGGGCAGTCGACCAAATGTGTTGTTTCAGGATATAGTTTGATCCGAATTTAAATCCAAAAATAGCCATTTTGTTAGGATTTGAGAGATATTTTGGAGATATTCTTTATATTTGAGATATGGTTCATTAAATATTAATGTTTCTCAATTTGGTAATTAAAATGGATTCTATACTTATTTAATTTAATTGATAAATACTTTAGGGGTTTAATTGAGTGTTTTGAAAGTTGTTATTAAGTGAAATTAAATCTAAATGAAGTCCTTATGTTATAAGAGGTCTATAAGAGCTTTTAATTGTCATGACACTTGCAAATTAGCCATTAGAAGGCTGATTACAAGTTCCTTTAGATAGACCTGCGAATTTTATTAGAAATGCGAATCATTCTAAGAGAGTTAATCATTCTATATTATTTTAAGAGAGCTTTTATAAGAGTTAGTATTCTTCGATATTGTGAGCTTTCTAAGAGTGATTATGTGAATCAATTGCGATCTATTCTTGTTGATATCGGATTTGAAACTATACTATTCTAATCATTATTTTTGTGGATTCCGAGTGAGATCTTTCCATACTGTTTATTGTTTATTAATTTATATTTTGGAAATTGATCTCAGAAATTATTTTTGATTTTTGAAGAAAATATTTTTTTCAAATAATTTCTTGAATCTGATTATGTGCTCCAATTTGCTACCCATATTCTTATTAAAATCAGATTTATGTATCTCACATATTTCTATTACTAGTTAGGATATTAATTGAGTTTTTATTTATCTGGGGTGGTAGAAGTTCTGAGTGAGAATTACTACTTATCAATTTGTGTATTGGTGAGTTGTGACAGATTAAATATCATTGAGAATATTTAATCAAGAGTAGTTAGGTTTCAGTCTCTTCCTGTAAAGAGATTGAGGTAGTGATTCTTCTTGGATAAGAATTGTGTTTTTGAGTGATTTTGTAACGGTTCAATCCTTACCGGGTAAAAGGATATTTGGAGTGTTTTGGTGAGGTTTTGATTCTCGAGCCTTAGTGTTAAAAAGAATTTGGTTATTCTTTAGCCTGTAAAAAGTAAATGTTCTTTCTTAGTTTGAGAAAAGGAAATTGTAAAGATTGATTCTGAACTTGTAAAAGAATCGGTGTGCGAGTTTAGTTCCTACCTTTAAAGGGATCTTGGTTTTAGTGGGTGTGACCTCCGTGGAGTTCGGGAGACTGGATTAGCCAAGAGTAGCTTAGTGAACCAGTATAAATCTTTTTGTATGTTGTATTACTACTTTGTTATTTCTGTTGTTTGGGTGTGCACTTAAATTTATTATAATTCCGCTGTGGTATAAAGATAATAATTAATTTAGGCATAAAATTAATTATTTGATTTATTCAACTTTTATTCTGATATATTTTTAATTACCCAATTCACCCCCCTCTTGAGTATTCTATTGGGCCAACAATCTTATTTGTGAAAAATACCAAAAAGATTTTATAAGAAGGGAATGATTTCAAAATAAAATAAAACCCTCAAACTAAACTAATTAAACTTAATTGGACATAAGGTACCATTTTCGGACGGACGTCTTAGGGTGCCTAATACCTTCCCCGAGCGTAACCGACCCCCGAGCCTTTAAATGAATCTTTGGTTTGATCGTGTTTTTGGCGTCAATTTTTTACTTAGGCCTTTTAAATTATTTTTTAAAAAATTTGGTGACCTAGCACACCATTTAAACCCAATGCTAGGTGACAATTCCTTATTTTTAAAAAAAATAGCCTAAGTATATTCTTTTGAGAAAACCGACACTTTAAAAACCCCTCTTTCCTTAAGCTTATTATTTATTATTTAATATTATTTTCCTTTCGGAAAAATAGGGCGCTTCAGTTTGGATGAAAAAATTAACAGAAGGGCCATTTAGAACCGATTACATACTTAGATGGTTTAAATTTAAACAAAATAAATTTATTGGGCTACATAGAAAGGTGTTAATAGTTGAGGGTTTAAAAGATAATTTTCTCTTTTTAAAATGATAAGGGTTTTTACTTTTTATGTTTATAATATACTAGAGGTTAATTTCAACAATACCCACTGCTTTTTCATAAATCGACAATGACATCCCTTGATCTTTTTTATAAGCGACAACACCTTGTATTCCCATTTTATTATATTAGTGTAATATAAATATACCATTTTGAACATTAAAATCTCATCTCAAAGTGACAAAAACAACATTTCCATCAAATACACTAACTTCCTAATAAAAATTCCAACCAAATGTCGTTCCACTTATATTCACAAATTACTGAAATAAAAATTCAACTTTTATGTTCCTACTTTAAATGAAAATTCTATTTTTGTTTTAGAATATTTTAAGAATAGAAACATATTTGGTAGCGATCATTGTCTTAAAATTATTCCTTTAAATTTATGAGAATAGAAATAAAAAATAGGTTTAGGTGTAACATTTTTTTTTTTATAAATTATGGTGGACTATGTGGTTGTGGTGGTTGGCGGGGTGGTGGTCGGAATAGTTTTGTGAGAGTGAATAGAAATCAACATTTTTTTGTTTCTCATATATTTACAGAATTCAAGTAATACTCCCAAATTTTTGAAAACACAAACGTGTCTACCAAATGCGTTTTTGTACATTAATCCCAAATTTTTAGGAGTGAGAACAAAAATCAGGGAACGGAAACAGTAAGCAAACGGGGAATAAGTTTATTTGAGAGTTGCGTTTGGATAAACGATTTGATAAATTCATGGAATTTTTAAATGATGAGATTTCAAAATTATGAATTTTGAAATCCCATCATTTACAAATTTCTTATTTGAATATTTTTTTTTTTAAAAGTAGAATGTGATTGTGTAATTTTATAATTCACTTATTTGGATAGGTTATAGTTTGTACGAAGAATTTTGAAATTTATTAAATTTCAATAATAAAAAACTTGAACATATATCTCATAATATAATTTATAATTTATAATTTTATAATATAATTTTATACCTATTTTAGTAGTATAATTTTAATTATATAATTTAATTATATATCACTATTTTAATAATATGATTTTTATAGATACTAGTTTATTACTCGCACAATGCGCGGATTTAAAACATGCAAAATAAAATAATTTTATTATGTTTTTATATTTGTTATAATAAATATTTTAATTTATATACTTTTTTATATTAAAAGGAATGATGACATTTAAGTTTTAGCAATAATAATTTAACAACTCCTATCAACATAAAATTTTTAATACTTCTTGAGTTTTTTATTTTTTCTAATTAATTAATTATATTGGTTCAAAGATATTCCTATTGATATAAATTTTTTATATTATTTAATATTTATTTTGTTAAATACTAAGAATTTTAACATTTCACATATTTTTTCAAGAACAACAATGACATTCAAAATCTATTTAAAACACTTAAAATTTATTAAACTAATAATTAAAATAAGTTGAACTCCCTAAAAACTAAGAACATAACATTAGAGCTCTCTCATTCAATTTTAGTTAAGACTTCCACTTTTATTATATAGTATATGATATAATTTTATTATATAATATATAGAGAAAAAAAGAGAATTTTAAAATTTATACAATTATAAAATAGAAAAAAAGATTGGGATGAAATTGATGAGAAACATAACAAATTCTCTCATGGATTTACAAATTCCTCTTATACTCATATTTTACAAATGAATAAATTTTATAATTTCAACAAAAAAGTTGTGTGAAATCTTTTGAACAAATAAAATCCCTCTCCCAATCATAAAATAATAGGGGTCGTGGCTAAAATTAACGTAATATAACAGGGGTTCTAAGTGAAGTTAATCAAAAGCAAAAGTAATGGCCAACAGTCCAAGTTTCTGAAAGCTCCATCCAAGTCTACATTTTTTGTCCCCCCTCTCTCCTCTCTCCCTCTCCCTCTCCCTCTCCCTCTTCCTCCCTCTGTCTCCCTAACTATGCCAGCTAGTCTACAAAGAGAAACTCGATTAACTGCACTAGCAGTAGTAGTATTCACACTAATACTCGTTCCCCCACAAGCTCATTCCCATGAACACTCCTCAACTCCAGCGCCGTACTTCTCCTCCTCTCAGTCCGAATGGCGGCCGGCGCGGGCCACGTACTACGCCGCCGCTGATCCGCGAGACGTGGTCGGTGGTGCGTGCGGTTACGGGGACCTGGAGAAGAGCGGGTACGGCAAGGCCACGGCGGGGCTGAGCACCGTTCTGTTCGAGAAGGGGCAGATCTGCGGCGCGTGTTTCGAGGTGAGGTGCGTGGAAGACCTTCGGTGGTGTATTCCTGGAACCTCGATTATTGTGACGGCGACCAATTTCTGTGCCCCGAATTACGGATTCGCCGCCGATGGTGGAGGGCACTGTAATTTTCCGAACGCTCACTTCGTGCTGCCGATTGAGGCGTTCGAGAAGATCGCCATTTGGAAAGCTTCGAACATGCCGATTCAGTATCGCAGGTACTACACTCTCTCTTGCCATGCTTCTGAACAAGATTGTCATTCTATTTAAGCTTAAAGATGAATATCTGTTTCTTCAAGTGTGAGTTCGAAATTTCAAGAGGAATTGTCTGTTCACACTTCACTGTTTTTCACCTGATTAGCACCTACCAAGTCCACCTGCCATTCTAACTAGGTCACCCCGTGTTTTGCCTTGAATCGAAGTTTCTTTTGGGTTGATTTGCGTAACAAATCCTTCTGATTTGAAGAAATTTTAGTTATATTTTGGAGATGAATTGTTATCAAACGCAGATTCATATAGCATTTCGACATTTGGAGACAAGGTATTAGATGCTTTGGTAGGCAATTTGAGTGGGATTGTTTTAGGCCGAACTTTTGAATTTTGATTAAGTTGTATGTGATTAGAGCATCTCCAATGGGTGCATCAAATGAGCAATCATATGGTAGGTTGCCACGCCCTGGTCCCCGGTCTATGTGAGGAAAAACCACCTAAAATACGGAGCACTGAAATTTTCATTAAACAAAATCTCCAATAAATCAAATTGTAAAAATCTAAACTCCAATAAATTACTCTGTACATCTCTAAAATCCATAAATATCCTATTGTTAAGATAATTGAGAAGTGAGAGAATGAATTATGTATTGATATATGTGAAAGAAAGTGACATTAACATCCCCTCAAACTCAAGACGGTAAGTGAGAGGTGAACTTGAGTTTGGAAACCGGAGAGTGAAAGCGTCCAGGTGGATGAGTTTTAGTGAAAATGTCGGTTGTCTGATCGGCTAAACTGACAGATTGTACACGAACGATATTCTGGAGAATGTGATGACGGATGAAGTGACAATCAATCTCGATATGTTTTGTACGCTCGTGGAAGACATTATTATGAGTGATTTGAGTAGCACTCCTGTTGTCCCAGTGTAGGGTAGTGGCAGTAGGAGAAGAGATGCCCATGTCAGCGAGTAGCCATCGAAGTTAGAGAAGTTCTTGAGTGGCATCAGCCATAGCACGATATTCAACTCCAGTACTGGAGTGAGCAACCACAGTTTGTTTCTTACTACGTCAGGAAATAAGAGAATTGCCCAAAAAGAAACAGTAACCAGTGGTTGAACATCTGTCGGTGTGGTCTCCGGCCCAATCGGCATCAGAATAAGCTTGTAAGGCGGGAGCAGACTGAGTTGAGAAATGAAGCCTATGAAATAAAGTACCATTGACATACCGAAAAATGCGAAAAGCAGTTGAGTAATGGGTGGTCCGAGGAGTGGACTAGAACTGGCTGACTTGATGAACGACATAGGTAATGTCAGGGCGAGTGACAGTAAGATATACAAGATTTCCAACCAGTTAGCGATACAAAGTGACATTCTGAAGAGATGAACCATCGAGTAGGGTAAGTCTGACATTCGGCTCGAGAGGAGTAGTGGCAGTGGTTGAGTCAGTGATCCCAATCTTGGAAAGGAGATTTGAGATATATTTGGCCTGAGAGAGAAAATATCCATCAGAACCAGATAAGACTTCGAGACCAAGAAAATAGGTGAGCATGACAAGATCTTTCGTCTCGAATTGGTCACTGAGAAATTTTTTGAGTTTAGAAATATCACGTAGATCATCTCGAGTAATAACTATATCATCCACGTACAGTAAGAGAAGGATAATATCGTTAGCAGTATGACGAATAAATAAATCCGAATCACGAGCACTCGGTGTGAACGCAAACTGATGAATGGTATTACTGAATTTGGCAAACCAGGCACGTGGAGCTTGGCTAGGGCTTGAAGTTTTTCATTCATTGCTTTCTGCCAAAGAGGATTAGTACTAGCCTCGTTATAGAATTGAGGCTCATGCAGATGAAGTATAGTGGAAAAACAATGATAATCAGCAAGATAAGAAGGGCGATGAGTTACCTTGGTAGATTTGCGAGAGTGATTTGGAGGATGGCTCTCAGAGGGAGTCGGTGCATACTCATCAGACATAGAAGTATCCTCGGGCACGACCGATTGAGTCGGATGGGTGAGTTCAGTTGATGGTTCTGGAGTTGGAGCTGGGTCTGGAGAGGTAGGATCAGCTGGTGGTTCCGGAACGGAATGGGTGATATCAACTGGTGATTCTGAGGTGGACTTAACAGTACCCGAAACTAGATTATCAGGAAATAACTCAATAGATGGATCCGTAAAGAATCTAGAGTTAGTAATGGTTGACATGTCAAATGATCGTAAAGAAGAGAACATTTGATGTTCCCAAAAATGATATAATGAGAGATACGAAGAGTTTTAGAAATAGGATCCTAGTACCGATACCTCTTATGTTCAATACCATATCTAATGAAACAACACAGGTGAGCCCTTGATTGCAGTTTTTTGTGTTCATGTGGTTTGAGAAGAACAAAACAAGCGCAACCAAAGACTCTGAGTTCAGAGTAATCAGGAGGTTTACCGAAAATGCGCGCTTGAATAGGGACTGATTCTGGATTGTGGCAGAAGGTACATGGTTGATTATGTACACTGCGGTTAAGACAACGTCACCCCAGAAACATTCAAGACATGATGACGAAATGATTAGAGCACGAACAGTGTTAAGAATATGTCTATGTTTGCGTTCGGCTCGTTCATTTTGTTGGGAGGTTCTAGGGCACAAGCGGTGGGGGAGCGTGCTATTTTTGTGAAGTAGGTTTAGAAAAGCACGGTCTTTATATTCCATTGCATTATCTGAATGAAAAACTTTGATATTCCGAGAGAATTGAGTTTGAACCATAGAAGAAAAATCAAGATACATTTGAAAGAGTTCAGATCTACTTTTCATAAGAAACAACCACGTATAACGAAAATAGTCATCCACAAATATAACAAAATAGCGAGCTCTACCCATTGATGCATGAGAAGGCCCTCAAACATCAGAATGTACTAAATCAAAAGGTGCAAGAGAAACAGACTGACTCTCATTAAACGGTAAAACTGATTGTTTTGCAAGTTGACAATAAATACAATGAAAAGACTCATGCTGAAATGAACCTAACTAACCGTTAGAAATAAGAAAATGTAAATGGCTGGATGAAGTGTGACCTAATCAAGAGTGCCACAATTCCTCAGGTGAGAGTGTTGGGATAAATGCGGTTAATTGGTTTGGTGATAATTGGAGGTGAGTGAGCTCAAAGAGGCGTCCAACTTTACGGCCGGTTCCCAGGAGTTTTCCGTCTGATGGTCCTGCACATGACAACCAGTAGAAGAAAAATGCAAGTCAAGTCCAAGATCACATAATTGTCCAACAGATATAAGATTAAGTATAAGATTGTGGACCAAATGTGTGTCAGGGAGAGACAAATGAGAACTGTCAACATGTCCAGTGTGGCTGACCAACATATTTGATCCATTGACAGTGTGAGTAGTTGGTGCATGCTTATCACGGGTTTTAGAGGAAAAGATAGAGGCATCAGAAATCATGTGATTGCAATAGACATAATCAAAATACCATCGGGATGTACCTGGTGTAGCTAACATGATTATATTGCAAGGTTTTAAATATCGGCCGTTACGTTACGTAACGGCATATACGTAACGGAAATAGGACCCTCCGATACTATTATAGGGCCGATTCACACAGTATCGGGCCGTTACGCCAAGGCGTAACGGCTGTTACACCGATACAGCTCACTTAGAGAGAAGGAGAGAGAGAGATCAGAAGCACACAAAGGAGAAGGGAAGAAATCAGAGAACAATCAAGAACAAACAAAGGAAAAGAGAAGAAATCAGAGAATAATCAAGAACAAACAGACCAAAAAACCCTTATCCGATATCGAGTTTGTCGCCGTCGCAACTCCAAGTCGTTCTTCTTCGTCACCGTCGCCAAATCTTCATTGTTCGCTTACTCCAAGCCATTGTTCTTTGTCGCCATCTCCAGATCTTTGTTGTTCGCTCTCTCTCGATTCTTCTATCAGATTTGGAAATGAAAGGGCTAGGGTTGGGTGGATGGATTATAATTGGGGGGGTGGGTTTTGTAATTTGGGTTAAATTGAAATTTGGTCCAAAGAGTTAAAAAAATAACAATTAACCCCCAAAAATTTTAAAATCAAATAAAAATTAACATATTAACCTTCAAAATTTTTAATAAATAATTTAAATGTTTCATTGTTTTGTATATATATTACACACATATATATGTAATTATGTATATATAATTATATATTTTGCAAATTTAAAAAAAAAACACATATTCTGTTTAATTTTAGGCTTTAACCCTTCATTTTTTTTTTTTTTTATATTTTTATTGTGTTGAATATATAGTTAATTGCTATAATATATATTAGAATGTATTTATTAAGGGTTAAATGAGTAAAACAATTATTATTATTGAGTTTTTGAGGATGTTCTGGTGATTTTAAAAAATTCACGACCGTTACGGCCGATTCCCGTTACAGACAGGCCGACACTCCCAATACCGTTACATCGTGACCATTACCGTTACGTAATCTGATAACGCGATTTAAAACCTTGGTATATTGTTACCAGTTTTATTTAGAGTCTCGGTAAGAGCAGTGCAGAAACCACTCCAATCAGGTGTAGAGTTATCTGAATTTGGTGTAGCATCAGTGGCTACAACATCATCATTCTTTGACTTGGAATAGAACCGATTGCGAGAGCCTTGACAGCGATATTGGTTCCCATTGGACTGATTTCCAGATGGAAGTTTAGGCCCGTCTCCCAGATAGTGAGCCAGTTCTCTGCAGATTTTACACAGGCGAGAAGGACATTTGAGCAATTCATGCCCTTGTGAATGATAATACCTGCAATATAAGGGCTTTTGGGATGTGTTAGCCTTGGCAGCTGGTGCTGCAAGGGCAACATCTGTATGGGATCCTTGTAATGTGGCAAAACGTGTTTCCTCACTGAGTAGATTAGAAAGGACGTTGTTTAGGGAAGGTATCGCGCCCCAGTGTAGGATTAAAGCTTGTACAGGCTCAAATTCCTCTTTCAAGCCCATCAGGAATTGCATAATGCGTGTCTCAGTTCAGTACTTTCCACGAACATTAGCGTATTTTGTGCATTCCCAGGTTGGCTTAGTGAGAGCCAACTGGTTCCACACGGCAGTTATCTGAGATAAGAAACTGCTGACAGTTTGTCCAGGTTCTTGGCGCATGCGATGAAGGGCGGAAAGAAGACGATACCGAATTGAGATGTCTGTCCTGGTGTAGCGGTGCTGGAGAAAATCCCAATCTTCTTTAGCTGTATGGAGTATACCAAATTGAAGTTTGATCTTTGGAATAATGGAAGCACGAAACCATGTGAGAATCTGGTGATTTTTGTTATCCCAGTCCTCTAAACGATCAATGTATTTGTCAGCATCTTCGTCGTCCTTCTTTTTGGGTTCAGTAATATCTCCAGCCACGAAACGCCACAATTTTCGTCCACGGAGGAAACCAAACATTTCTTGAGTCCACATAACATAATCAGATTCATCTAGAACAGTAGTGATAACCCAAGGTAAGTCCGATTCAACTATAGGTGCAAAGAGGGAGGTGAACTGGTGTAGAAACCATAAAAGTATAAAAGAAAGTATGTCCTGTGAGCCTGAAATCACAAAACGGAGGCTGGAAACAGAATCAGAACGTCAAAAAACCCTAAGAACCCGTCCAACTTTTCAAGAAACCGGTCTAAAAATGGCTGAGCCAGTCAAAGAAAGGTGGCCTAAAAAAACTGGTGACGTGCCAAGCAATGATGACGTGGCGGTCAACTGCTGACGTGGCGTTGATGTGGCAGCTGATTGGGCTTTAGGGTTGATGTGGCAGTGGGTTGGCAAAAACAATATTGGGCGGCGTGTGAATCTGGGGTAGAACAGTGCAGAAGCTATGCGCCGTGCGTGAGGGCGCGTAAGGCTTCGTACGACACTAGTTTTTGCGTGGTTTGAATCGACTCATCGAGACAGTTCCAATGGTATATCGTGAGGTGGATTTGGAGCCCTGGTTGGGGCGGTAGATCCAAAAATCTGAGACTGTGAAGGGTGATGGTACTGCGGGCTGTTGAAGGCGCGTGTGGGTTTCGGTGGAGGAAGTTTTAGGGTTGCGAAAATTTTAGGGAGAACATGTCCCGGATAGACTTACTCTTGATACCATATTAAGATGATTGAGAAGTGAGAGAACGAATCATGTATTGATATATGTGAAAGAAAGATACAGAATATAACGATATATACATATATTTATAAGAGGAGTGGGGGTTAAGATTTTGCCTTAATGGGTCATGTGGGCCAAATCCAAATAATACATGAACACCTATAACCTTCTATAACAAAATTGATTTCAACAATGGATAACAGTCACATTCTCACCAACTATAAGTTTTCACTCTAATCTCGACAGCTTTATAATTGATAAATCTCGGGGGGAACAATGGATAACAGTCACATTCTCACCAACTATAAGTTTTCACTCTAATCTGGACAGCTTTATAATCGATAAATCTCGGGGTGGGGGGGGTGGGAACCCACTATGGATCATTTCACAATTGACAAATAATCAACAACCTAACTATGTGTAGAAAAATATACTCAAAATAAAAAATACTGATAATAAATAAATACTTTTGTAATCAAAGTCAATGTTTTTTTATGATCAAAGATAAGTTCAAATAAATATATCGATGATAGAAGATAAGTAATTCAAATAAAATAAATTTCTAAATAAGAGTTTTTCAGAAAACAAAAGGGTAGCCCGGTGCAACAAAGTTCCGGCTATGCGCGGGGTTCGGGGAAGGGTCGGACCACTTAGATCTATTGTACGAAGCCTTACTTTGCTTTTTTTCCGAAAACAAATAATTCAACAATTAATTAGAATGACCATGGCCACAATTTTCCCTAAGACATGACCAATAATTCTAAAGTCACAATATTCCGTGTGACATGGCTGATAATTCAGAAGTCACAATATTCACAAGTATGATAACTCAGAAGTCACAATATTCTTTATGACAATGTTGACAATTCTGGAGTCACAATATTCTTTATGACAGTGCTAATAATTTAGAAGTCTGATTCAAAACACGTGTCAATGTCAATCCCTATCGATAGGTCCTAAATATTAGTGTGTCAATGTTTGACAGGGTTCGATTAAAAGTCGATGTTTTTCAAATTTGTCAAAGCAATAGTTTTTTACGGTAGTCAATATTCTAAAGATGTATCCAAACAATAGTTATTTCACAATAATCAATATTCCGAAGATGTATCCAAATGATAATTCTTTCAAAATTGTTAATACGGTAGTCAACATTTCAAATATGTATCAAAACAATAGTTTTTTTTTTTTTTTTCAAAATAGTTGATAAAATAGTTAATATTCCAAACATTTATAAAGAAAAAAAAGTAACATGCTGTTTTGATTTTTTCATACATAAAAATATACATATGAGCAGGTCATAAATACTATTCTGATAATTTTTAAAATAACTAGAAATGGGTAAATTCCTAACAAATAATATTTTCATAGTTTTTCATTAATTAGAAAGGATTATAAAATACTTGCATATAATATTTTCATAGTTTTTCAAATAACTAGGAAGATAATCAATTACTTGAAAATAATATTCCTATAACTCTGCAAATAAGTAGAAGAGTAACGAATTACATTCAAATAATGTTCTATAATTTTTCAAATAAGTAGAAAGACAATCAATTACTTACAAATAATATTTTTATAACTTTTCAATACTAGAAATATAATTAATCACTTAAAATAATATTTCCATAATTTTGAAATAATTAGAATGGCAGTCAATTATTTACAAATCATACTTTTGTATAACTTTTCGAACAATTGAAAAAAGGTATTCAATTACTTACAAATAATATATTTTTTATCTTTTCCAATAATTAGAAAAAGGTAGTCAATTATTTACAAATAATATTTCTATAATTTTCCCAATAACTAGAACAGTAGTCAATTACATTAAAAAAATATTCTATAATTTTTCAAATAACTAGAAGGGCAATCAATTACTTACGTATAATATTTTTGTAACTTTTCAAATACTAGAAAGATAATTAATGAATTACAAATAATATTTTTATAACTTTTCAAATATTAGAAAGATAATTAATTACTTAAAGGTAAAATTTCTATAACATTTTAAATAACCTAAAAGATATTCAATTATTAACAAACATTTTTTTATGACATTTCAAATAACTAGAAAGATAATCAATTACTTCAACTTAATATTTTTGTAACACTTTAAATACTAGCAAGTCTAAGGATTGCATACATAATATTTTCTTAATTTTCAAATAACTAAAAAGATTGCAAATTACTTATAAATAATATTTCTATAATATAAATATAAATAACTAATATAAGAACTGACAATAATCATTGATTTCAATAAATATGTCGTTTTATGCGGATGAATAAACAGAAAAAGTCTCAAACAATATTTCAATGATTTTGTTTTTTAAATAACTAGAAATGTGGTTAATCACTTCGCTTGATAGTGCAATTAATTCTTCAATGGTTTGAACAAAGATGACGACCCGGCCCCCAACAAAGAAAAAAGAAAAAAAATAAATAAATTACTTGTGGCTGCACTAAGGGTTCCTCGAATCACTAAGAGATGGCTTTATATATGGGAAAGGTTTTTAGCATTTGTTGCTGTAGAATAAACCAATTTCAAAATAGGATAACATCCTCGATACGACATGAGTTCTAGTATCATGTGTTTCCTCATAGGAACGTCCACGAATTTGATCAATTATTCTTCTCGCTTTGTCAGCAAACAGGATTAATTACACCAAAACCCTTTATACTTGTATCAATAATATTATAACATCCCTTAAACTACACTTTAACTAAATTATATAAATTCATAAAATAGCCCCAAAATGTATTCTTTTTCCAAATAAGATACTAAACTCAAGAAAATAATTCTTTTGATGCTACATAGGTACAGTATTTTGATTACCGAAGTACATAAATATTTCATTTCAAGAGTCCATCAAATGGGGATGCATATTTGCATCAGAGAAATCAAATTTTATACACATTGAAAATAGAGTAAGCAAATCCTATTTTGCACTCTCATTTTGATAATTCATTGTTGAAGATGGTTAGTCATTTGTTGTTGGCATGGTTCAAACTTCAAAGTCATTTAGCAGAATGATTCCACACAATGTTTTACACTATCTCTGTATATTACCTTAGGAATTCCCTGTAGCGTTTGATTCACAATATGATCATGTAACAGCCAATTTGGCCGAGCTTGATCCCAAACCACATTGTTTGAGTTTGAAGTCTTTTCTGCAAACGTATGAAAAAGAGTTGTGATGCCGTCTACCAGGGCAATCGGTTGAGGTATTGACCATAAGTAAACACACACTCTATATGCTCTTTTGCATAAGTATTAATTACTATTTGTGTTTTTCCAAGATCTCATGTTCCTTAGCTCATTATTGCTTGGAAGAATGGGACCATGTTGACCTCGTTTAAAAACGTTGTCATAGCTCATCTTTGAAAGTTTACCTTGCTGTCTTTTGGTATTAGCATGTTGTTTTTGTCGCTAACACATGTACGAGAACAATTTCCTAATCATTTCTACGTGAACTGTTTTTTTTTTTTTAAATTACTTTTTAGCTTCCAAGTAATAAAGTACTTAAAAATAAAAGTTGCACTTTTTTTGCACATTAAAAAGTACTTTTACAAAACAAAAGCTTTTTTTTTTTTTTTTTGAAATAACAAAAAATAGGAGCTTTTGTTTTTGCGTTTCTTATATATTTAGAGATTGATGAATGTGAACCTTGGGTACAATGGTAAAATTACTCCATTGTGACTTAGAGGTTCCGGGTTCAAATCTTGGAAATAGGCTCTCTGTATATAGGGGTAAAGCTCTATGTAAGGTCAGACCCCGTAATGACAGGAGTGTTTGTGCACTGGGCTGCCTTTTTTATATATTTAGATATTGATGGACTAGGGCCTCTATACCCAAAAATTTTCAATACTGTATGAAATTCTTTTAACTTTTGAATAAAGAGATTGTTTATAATGTATGAATAATAACTTATAATGTATGAATAATAACTACAATATCATCACTACAGTATCAAAAGTATTTAAAAAAAATTACCAAACCGACATTAGTGTTTCTCTCTATTTCCATTTTAAAGAATTTGGTTACATTATTCGACCCGGATTTTATCTTTGGACAGGATCAAGTGTAGAAAGGAAGGAGGGATTCGGTTTACAATCGACGGTGCTGGACTATTCATTTCAGTGCTAATCACCAATGTCGCCGGCTCTGGAGACATAGTGGGCCTGAAGATGAAGGGTTCGAGAACGGGATGGCTTCCCATGGGCAGAAACTGGGGGCAAAATTGGCATATAAATGCTGATTTGAAGAATCAACCTCTTTCTTTCGAGATCACAAATAGCGAAGGGGTGACCGTCACATCTTACAGCGTCGCCCCCAAGAATTGGAACTTTGGGCAAACATTCGAAGGTAAGCAATTTGACTCGTGAATTGGAACACTATTAAGAGATTTAATGATTAATTACCTTATTACCCCTTGTTTTCCTACCATAAATTGGTTTTGGAGTGTGGGTTTGTTGTAAAAATAGATATGGTTATGGAAGAAAATGATTTTGAGAGTTTACTTAAAGAGTAGAAACAATGTGGTGGGACTTGGTTTCCTATGTTGTTTCCCTTTTTTCTCTTTCCGTGTGAGAACTTACTTTATAGATCATTGAAATGCAAACTAGAGAACATAAGGGTTAATTTTGCCACTATGAAGTTAAAAAGGGTAAAAAGAAAAATCTACCATATTTTCTGTACGCATGCCATTTAGAACTAGCCACATTCTTATTTTTTGTTCATTCTCATATATGTATTCAAGAGGCTTCATACAAGCACCAAAGGTATACGACAAAAATCAGGAAAAGAACTTACAATATCTTTGATACTAGAGATTCGACAAGTGATTGGAATGAATATGAGAATGATCATTTCATTTTCATATTTACTACTTGAGATGAAATTTCACTCTCATTACCAAAGATTTCTTAATCCCATAATTTGGAATTAGCCAATCCTAAGATAAATTTAGTATTAATTAATCCTAATTGTATAGGATTAGGTTTTATTCATTCATCGTTTAAAAAGCACGACCAAACACTAAGGTGGCGTTTGGTAACCACTCCCATCTAAAAATTTCTCATCGCATTCCTAGATTTTTATTGAGCATAGTGTTTGGTAATCCATCCCATTTTTTTTGTTTCCATTCACATTTCATTCTAAAATGAGAATTGTGCCAACTTTTTTGTATAGAAATGAGAACAAAAAAAAAATTTATTTCTCATAATTCCCATCCCATTCTCAACCAAAAAAAATCCATTCCCAACCCAAAACAAGGCGATTTCATCTGTGCTCATCACCTTTGTCTAGTTCGTCATCTTCTTTGCCATCACCTTCGTCTGCTCCGTCACCTTCCATCACGTTCATCGTCTTCGTCGTCTTCTTCTCCATCACGTTCATCGTCTTCTTCTCCATTTGCCATCACCTGCGTCATCTTCGTCGTCCTCATCTGGTTCGTTCACCTGCGTCATCTTCGTCGTCGTCTTCGTATTCTTCTTTGTTTCGATTTCGATTTCAAAATCGATTTCAAGTGTGTTCTTTGCCTTTTCGATTTCAAAGTCGAAATCGATTTCAACAATGTTCTTCGCCTCGTTGCCGTCATTGATTTCGTCTGTTTATAGGGTTTTGATTTCGAAATCGAAATCGAAATAGGGTTTCGATTTCGATTTCGATTGGGGTTTAGGGTTCGATTTCCATTTCCATTTCGATTAGGGTTTAGGATTTTGATTTCGATTGTGGTTTAAGGTTTGATCGCTTGATGATTTTTTTATTGTGATTTAGGGTTCGTTATTCATTTCTTGGATATCGCTACCAAACGTGATGCTGTTCCCAGATAAAAAAAAAAAATTGTTGTTACGAAACACGATTCTTTTCCCAAGAAGGAAACAAAATTCTCATCTCATCCAATTACATGGGATGAGCACAAAACGGTTACCAAACGGGCTCTAAATTACACTTTGAAAATTTAATTAAACTATTATTGTATCCTTTGAATTTCTAACACATGTATCTTTTTTTTTTTTTTGTTTTATCATACTTTCTTCCGCTTCCTTTTTCCTTACGCCATTTTCTCTGGCGAAAATCCGGAGCCAATTGTTGCTGCCAATTTTTCTCCATTTTTTTTTTCTCTCTCATCTTCTATCTACGCCACCCAACCCTCGCGGTGCCACACCCCCTGCCGTTAAAAACTAGTGATGAACACGGGTCAGGTTGGTCTATAAGACTTGAAATATGGAGCCAGATTGATTTTTTCGGGTCAGGGCATGTTCTGGCCAAGATTAAAAAATTTGGGTCCAATTTGGTTGACGACCCCGCCTACATGAGAATGGGTCGGATCTTAATAAAAGCTCCCAAATGGGTTGTTAATTTGTGCCAAATTTAATCCATTTTAACATGGACCAAGATATTTCAAAAAAAATATTATTTTGTTTAATTTTTATGCAAAGCCCACAGGTATTCAAAGTTGGTTAATAATATAAAAAAACACATTCTAATTTTCTAAACAAAATCCCTAAATATCTCCATAATCTTAAATAAATTGCATTCAATATTTATCTGAAGTATATAAATAAAACATATCTAAAATCTGTAATTAAAATTAAAAAGCGAATTAAATAAACAATTAAAACCTAAACAAAAAAAAAATAAACATAACCACTGACTCGTTAGAACACAAAATAAAAATTATTACACAATCAATTAAAATAAATAACTGAAAGAACTAAATCTCTAAAAAATAAAAATAGGCAAAATTAACCTACTGAAAAAATAAAAAAATAATTAATATATTGTAGCTAGACTATTTCCCTCTAAAACCACACCAATCACCTGTTCCAAGTATCAAATTACCGCAAGTAAAGTTTAAAAAAGAAGAAAAAGTAAAGTTGCTAGACAAAAATAAAATAAAATACAAAGATATATTTGCTATTTAAGAATTCTTATCCCCGAAAACTAATGAACATAATATCAATCATCAATTATTGTTGTTGTTGGACTCAATTCAACAAGTTCTACATAAAAATAAATAAATAAAATAAAATAGGAGCAAAAGAAATTATAGTCAATAGTAGTACAAGAGATGAGATTAAAATAAAAATGAGCAAATTACAATTTTAGTCTTCGTATTTGTACGCGTTTTTCTGTTTAGTCCTCTAATTTTTTTTTTGGTCAAAGTGGCTCTCGTATTTGCACACATTATTTTAAGTAACCCTTTTGTCAAAAAAGAGAGCGAAAACTAACGGAATTTGTGCATGTGGTCAAATTGAAACTATAGGAATCAAATTGAAATAATAATCAAACTTTAGGGGTGCAAGTGTCAATACCCTCCTCACCGCCTTCTCGATTGCTTCGCTCTTCACCACATTTGGTAAATGTCTCAAAAACTGGTAATATCACATAAGCAGCATTTGGTAAATTTCTTAAAAACAGAAATTTTAAGTTGCAAATGAAAGAAATAGAAGGTATGAGTCCCAAATTTCTCACAGGCCATCTGAGTTTGCCCAGGCAAGATAAAGCCCAGTTCTAATTCTGATGAATCAATCATCGTAGCCTTGTTCAATTTCTTTAAAAACAAATAATCCTTTGTCAAGTTTTCTGGAAACGGAAACAGAAATCCGAGAACAACTCCAGTGGGTTCCCAGAAATTCGTTCAAAAAAATATGGGAACAACTCCATTCCCCTGGCTCCAAAAAACATTTGGTAAAGTGTTCACAAAATTTCTGGAATAATTCTTGAATTATTAAGGAATTTGAGGACTCCCACAAAAAAATGTTAGCTCAGATCAGTTTTTGGGACCTGAAAAGAGAGAGAAACCGCCATGGCTGCAACACCAGGCTACGGCCCATCTTGCCCCGCGAAGATATAGTTATGATCTCTCAAATTTCCAATACACGTTGCTGAAATCGAAGATCTTCACAGCCTCCAACATCAATTTTATTTTTCGCACCACCAATAGAGGGTAATCCGTAATTTTACATACTCATCCACACTCAGAGAGAGAGAGAGAAATCACCGACTCTAGAGAGAGAGTGTGTTTTCTCTCTCAATGCCTCATCATCTCACATTCAACCATAGAGAAACAAATTTAGTTGCAATGGCTCCCGAGTTCACCATTATACCCCTGTTGTATCTCCCATTTTACACTTGGCTTCCTTGTTGTCCATGAGCAATATTGGGAACCAATGAAGGGCATAATGGTTCGGGAACAGAACAGAAACAGGAATATGGGAACAGAAACACTAACCAAACGCCACCTTAGTTTTTACATCTCTTTTTTGATTTGAAGGAAACAATCACATTATTTCGCTTTCAAGAGAGAGAGAGAAGCCGCCATGGCTGCAAAACTAGCTACCATAGGTGTTGCCCCGCCAAGATATGGCTATTAGCTCTCAAATATTGTTATAAACTCTAAGCACAAAGCAATTCAGAAAAATATCTGAATGAATGTAATGTAATTCAAAATAAGTTGTTGGCTTATATTAGCCTTACAAAGAGATAAAAAGGAAACAAACAATCCACGTTAAACAACCCACGTTTTACTAATCCTAATAACGTGGTAAATGGCTAAGGAAATGGTTAGACTCTACCTACATGTCCTAAATAATAGGATTTATTAACTGAATGAACTTTTGACAACTTCAACTATGACTCTAACAACCCCAACAATTCCTCCCCTAAACTGATTGCAGTAATGCTTTCAGTTTACTTGTGGTACCACACATACACCCATTGACTCACGCAGCTTTAAGAACACATCCAGCTTAAGTGGTTTTGTCATAATGTTTGCAACTTGTTCCTGTGTGACACAATGCTTCAGCTCAACAACTCCATCTCTGGTCAAATCACGCAAGAAATGAAACCTTACATCAATATGTTTGCTGCGTCCATGCATGACTGGATTCTTGGATAGCTTAATGGTAGAACTGTTGTCACATAACACAGTGGTACACTTGCCTTGAGAATGACCAAGCTTCTCCAATATTCTCCTCATCCACACCCCTTGACAAGCACAAGAGGCAGCTGCCACAAACTCTGCTTCAGTATTGGACAGAGTAACTACAGGCTGTTTTTTAGAGGACTAGGACACAACTCCTTCACTGAGTAGAAACACATAACTAGAAGTGCTTTTCCTATCATCTACACCTCCTCCATAATCACTGTCTGTATATGCCATCAATTCTCCATTACCCTCCTTTCGATAAAAAATTCTCAAATCTACTGTACCTTTTAAGTATCTTAACACCCTTTTCGCAGCTTGCAAATGCAACTCAGTTGGACTTGCCATGAATCTGCTAATGAGAAACACCACATACATCAAGTCTGGTCTTGTTGCAGTTAGATACATAAGACTTCCGACCAATTGTTTGTACATGGTAGCATTCACCTTGGATCCTTCTTCATCCTTCATTAGTCTAACACCAGGAACAGTGGGATTCTTCACACTATTACTCTTCTCCATCCTAAACCTCTCCAAAACATCTTTTGCATACTTTCTTTGACTAATATAAATGCCTTCAGGATTTTGTAAAACCTCCACACGGAGAAAATATTTCATCTTTCCCAAATCAGTCATATCAAATTCAAGTTTCATAGAATTCTTGAACTTAACAAACATACTCTCATCATTACCAGTAAAAATTAGATCATCAACATATAAGCTAACAATCAAAATTTTACCTCCATCTCCCGGTTTTATGAATAAGGTGTGTTCACAATTACACCTCTCAAATCCTTCTTTGACAAAATATGCTTCAATCCGGCTGTACCATGCACGAGGGGCTTGTTTAAGGCCATATAATGCCTTCTTCAATTTGTACACCTTATACTCTTCACCTTTCTTCTCATAACCCTATGGTTGCTCAACAAACACTGCTTCATTTAGCTCTCCGTGCAAGAAAGCGCTTTTGACGTCAAGCTGATACACACTCCAACTATTTCGAGCTGCTAAAGCAATTACCATTCGAATCATATCCCATCTAGCCACAGGCGCAAACACCTCAGTATAATCTATGCCATGCTGCTGTGCATACCCTTTCGCCACCAACCGAGCCTTACACTCGTCAACCTCGCCATTTTCGTTGAGTTTAGTTTTGAAAACCCACTTTACTCCAATCTTCTTCATTCCTTTAGGCAAATCTGTCAGCTCCCAAGTCCCATTTCTTTCGATCGCTTCTATCTCTAAGTCCATTGTAGCTCTCCACTTGGAACTCTGAATAGCTTCTTCAAAGGTAGTCGGATCTGAAGTTGAGGTAAACAGAACCAAATTGTTGTGCTCAACTTCTTCTTCTGAAAATTCTCCCCCACTCACATAATCTTCCATCCAAAACAATACTCTTCTGTTCCTCCCTTCTGGTGAGCTTTCTTCAGATGTTGGAGAATTCTCTCTAGGTGACTCACTTGAAGATAAGCTAACCTCTCCTCCTTCTTCTTCTGTTGCCACCTCCTCTTCAAATTCTTCTTCACTTTGATCATGTTCACTTCCTTCTTCATTACTATCTCCCCACTCGATGATATCAAGTCTTACTTCTTCATCACTTCTTCCCCAATCCCAGTACTCATTTTCTTCAAAAACCACATATCTGCTTACAACTATCTTCTTGAACGCTGGATCATAAAGTCTATATGCTTTAGACTCTTCACTCATCCCTAGGAGGACATACTGAAAACTCTTATCATCCAGCTTCTTTCTTTTACTGTCTGAAACATGAACATGGCCAATGTATCTAAAAACCCGAAAATAATCAACATTGGGTTTGACACCACTCCAAGCCTCTTCAGGAATCATATCTTTCACTGCCAATGTAGGACTTCTATTAAGCACATGCGCTATCCAATTTACTGCTTCTGGCAAGAAATTCTTTGGAACTTGCTTCTCCGATAAAATACTTCTAACCATGTTCATAATTATCATGTCCTTGCGCTCAGCTACTCCATTTTGTTGGGGAGTGTAGGCTGCAGTGAGTTTCCTGCTAATACCATTAGCTTTGCAAAAGACATTGAACTTGTGACAGGTGAACTCTCCACCCCTATTTGTGCGCAGACAACGAATAAAAACTCTTGTCTCTTTCTCAACAAGGTTTTTATAATTCTTGAAGATAGTAAAAGCTTCAGATTTTTCAGCAAGAAAATATATCCACACCTTACGACTGTAATCATCAATAAAGCTTATGAAATACCTCTTCTTACTATTGGAAACATGTTTGATGGGTCCGCAGATGTCAGCATATACCAACTGCAGTCTTTGTGATGCTCTCTATTTGGAATTGCATCTCTGTGTTGCTTTCCCACCATGCAATCAGTGCATATTTTGGATGGTGCCTTCAACTGTGGTAACCTTCTCACCATTTTCTTATATTGCAATGTTCTCAGACCCTTGAAACTTAGATGCCCATATTTGCAGTGCCAAAGGTGAGTATTGTCTTCAAGAATTGTTTGGAAACAAGTGGGAGATTTCGACAGAATTCTTGCTGACAATATGAACATCCTGTTTGTAGACATTGTTGTTTGCATAATGAGCCATTTCTTGGGATGATAAACTTTACATACTCCATGTTGTATCAAAATAGCTACATATTTTTCTTGCAATTGTCCAACACTTAATAAGTTATTTTTCAACTCAGGTATATAGAAAACATCAGTGATTACCTTAGTAACTCCAGCAATTTGCAACCTAATGTTACCCTTTCCCAACACAGCCATCTTAGAATTATTGCCGAGCTTCACAGATTGCCGGAATTCCTCATCAAGATCCGAGAACCACTCCTTATTTGCACATATATGATTGCTACACCCTGCGTCAAGGAACCAGACATTTTCTCTCCTTGATTGATTAAGCTCCACATATGACATCAACCACATTTCTTCTTTCTCCTCAAGCTCAGCATAATTCGCTTCTTTCTCCCATTTAGGACACTCATATTGAAAGTGCCCTAATTGATGACACTTATAACACTCAACTATAGCTTTGTTGAATGCTTGTCTGCCTCTTCCTCGAAAAGCTCCACAAGCTCGACCGCCTCCTCTTCCACCAATTCTATCATCGTAGGTCACCTTTAATGCCTGCTCATCTCTTCCATGCCCGTTCATCCTCTGCTCATGTACCAGTAACTTTGCAACTCATCAATGGTTAAGGTGTCTAAGTTATTAGACTCTTCAACTGAACACACAACATAGTCGAACCTTGAGGTCATTGATCTCAAGATCTTTTCAATGATCACCACTTGCTGCATGTTTTCACCATGAATCTTCATATTGTTTGCTATAATGAGTGTTCGAGCGAAGTACGCATCAACACTCTCACTCTCTTTCATTTGTAGAACCTCAAACTCCTTCCGAAGAGCTTGGAGTTGTGCTCTTTTGACTCTTATGGAACCCTGGTACTTCTGCTTCATAGAGTCCCAGATGTGCTTGGCAGTGTCTTTGTTGAGGATTGTCTCCATAATGGTTCGATCAATGGCTTGGAACAGATAATTCTTGACCTTCAAGTCTTTCAGCTTCTGGTTTACAATTGATTTTTGTTGTGCTTCAGTAATCTCTACTCCTTCTGTTGCAGCAGGGATTCCCGTTTCTACCAAACTCCAATACTCATTTGAACGAAGAAAATTTTCCATAAGCATGGACCAATGATCATAATGGCCATCAAACTTAGGAAATGCAGGTTGAACGAAATTATTTTCAGCTGCCATACTTCGATTCTCTCTCTTCTCACTCTTTCTCTTCTTAAGAAACTGCGGTTTCTTTTCTCTCACAATTAGGCCCGGTGATGGAGCTCCGATACCAGATTATTATAAACTCTAAGCGCAAAGCAATTCAGAAAAATATCTGAATGAATGTAATGTAATTCAAAGTAAGCTGTTGGCTTATATAAGCTTTACAAAGAGATAAAAATGAAACAAACAACCCATGTTAAACAACCCACGTTTTACTAACCCTAATAACGTGGTAAATGGCTAAGAAAATGGTTAGACCCTACCTACATGTCCTAAATAATAGGATTTATTAACCGAATGAACTTTTGACAACTTCAACTATGACTCTAACAACCCCAACAAATATCCAATACATTTCGCTACAATTAAAGATCGTCATAGCCTCCAGTATCTGACGTCAATTTTCGCACCACAAAGAGAGGGTAAATTCTATATATACATGTGTATATATATAGAGAGAGGGAGAAAGGCTGTTGATTTTGGAGAAATCGCTGGCTTTAGAGAGAGACAAAAAGATAAGGGATCAAACAATTCTGTACTATTCCCTGAAATTTATTTGTTGCCGCGACCAACATCGAAACTATGCCGGCGTCAGCTCTGGTGGCCACAGGGATGTCTGTGTCGGAACAGGGGAACTCCGTTTCTATTGAGAGTAGAAATCACTCGAACATGATGAGCAGGCTGTGGCCTTCAATATCTGGTTCTGGGTCTTGTTTTGTGCCAAATTCCGATGTTTTGGGTTTCACGGGTTGGAGTTTCCGAACATGAGCTTGTCGGGTCCAACGAGGTTTTCATCAATTTTGGGTGGAAATATGCAGTAACTCCCTAGTTTGGAGCTCGGGCTGTCTGAGGAGGGTCATGTTGGGGTCGTCATGTTAAATAAGATATAAACTAAACTTTCCTAGATCATGTAATAGCCTTCCTAATGTAGATTGTGAATTACCTTGATTCTAGGAAAACCCTAGAACGAAGTTCCATAAATACCCTCGTAATTCAAGAAAAGATTAATATGAAAAAAAAACGTTAGATCCTTCCTTTCAATATAGCATCATAGCCAAATTAAAACAGTCCAAAATCTCTCCAAAAAAATGAGGGGGGAAGAAAAAAACTCCTTCAGCTGCAACCCAAAAACAAATAAACCCTAAACCCAGAGGAATTTCTCTTCACCCTAAACCCAAATCTGAAACTCGTTGCTAAGGTCAGGGGGCCTACCAACATTGCCGTCCACGACGATCGTCGTTGCTCGCCGCTCAGTTCCAGTCAGTCTCGCCATCGTCGTTGCTCGAGGCCTTCGTCGGCTCCAATTCGAAGGTGGTTTGATCAACAGACTGTATTTTCCCCCATCTCAAATTGGGTTTGTGCGGATTTGAACGAGTATTAGAAGAAGAAGCTGAGATTGAACTGGTCTTGTGGTTATTCGGAATCCCGAATTTGCAAACGAGAAGGAAGTACAACTGTCGACGCCGTTCAGAAACCCGACTGTAAGAAATCCTAATTTTTTTCTCTCTCTCGCTCTCGCTCATATTTCGCTGGGGTGGAGGATCGAGAGCCGGCCAACACAAAAGAAACAAGATAGTAGCTTTGGTTAAACAAAAGAAAAATTGGTGAAGGCCTTACATAATTGCTTTCGCATTGTTTGGGGGTGATTTGTCTGACACAATTACTTTTGCATTATTTGGAGTGATTTGTCTTTATTTGCCATATGACAAGGCTATCTTCCTAAGTGTCTAAACTTGTAGTTTGTTTTGTGTTCTAGGAATTGGAATTACATTTTCATTGTATTTATCATGGTTTCTCAGTAGTTAATTAAAAAAAATGAGTGAAAAAATATAATTTCCAGTTGTGGTTCAATCAGAAGGTGTTTTCAACACTGGAATCATCATCACTGAATCAAATTATGATATATGGTTTCAACTAATAGAAATGTAAATTGTTGAAAGGGATAAGATCTCACATATTCGTGGTAAAATTAAGTCACCGGCGCTGAATCTGAGGAAGACTATGAAAGATGGTATGCTGAAAATCAGAAGGTCAAACGGTGACTATTGATGTCTATATCTCCAGATATTATGTGGCGTTATTTACGCTTATTCACTGTCTACAACATTCAGTCTGCCTTGTCCACAACATTCTATGATAGAAGTGATGAATTGCATGTCTTTACTCTGAATCAAAAATCTTTTTTTGCAAGACAAAATGGGCAAATTCTCTATGTGTATTACGGAGAATTAACTGAAATCTTTCAAGAGTTAGACCATCGTGATAAGGTGGTTATGAAAGATTCAGATAATGTCAAAGCCTACCACCAATCTGTTGAACGACTAAGAGTTCACATTTTCCTTGCTAGATTGGATGAGGCCTTTGATTCAATTCGACATGAGATTTTGAGAAAAGACCCAATGTCAAGCCTGGTGAAATGTTACTTATTAGTTCAACGGGAAGTGGTACATAATGTCACTTTGAAGGGTGATTCCGGAGCATTTGAACCTAGTGCCATGGTGGCTCGGAATCGATCTGATCAGCGTCAACAACCTCAAGCATAACCTAACATTGGTAGACGGACCAAGGATGTTGAGAAGTCGTCATACAAGTGCACTCATTGCCATAATATTGGCTATACTAAAAGTGTATGTTTTGAACTGGTGGGTTATGCAGAATGGTAGGATCCTAGTCGCGTGAAGAAAAATCACAAAAAACCTTCCACTACAACAATTGCTCAAACAAAAATGGAAAATGAAATCACTGACAACGTCTCAGCACTGGTATTAGCTGCAGACAATGGTGGTAAGATTTTAGATATTTCAACACCTATTTTGAAGAATGCATGGATAATTAATTCTAGTGCAATTGATCACATGACATATGATTTTAGATAAGTCTCACCACTTAATCACTCTAACTAAAAGTTTGTCTCTACTGTAAATGGAACTTTGACCCCAGTTATTGGGGAATGATTTTTTACTCTCACTAATACATTAAATTTAGATTCAGTCTTAATTGTTCCATCTTTAAACTATAATCTTTTGTCAGTTTCTCAAATAACCACTGCTTTATCTTGTGTTGTAATTTTTTGGCCTAATTTTTGTGTGTTTAAGGACATCAAAACCAGGACAACGATTGGTTGTGGTATTAGACGGGGGAAGCTGTATTAGTTGGACTTGGAATTAAAGAGTATTGAAAGCCTACGGCAAGCTTTAGTAGTGGGAGGTTATGAAGACAGAAAAATAAAAGATATATGGTTGATACATCGACAGTTTGGGCATGCTTCTTTTGGATATCTCAAAATATTATTTCCCAGTTTATTTATAGATGTTGATGTTTTTAGTTTTTAGTGTAAGACTTGTGAACTTACAAAAATCCATCATGTTTCATTTCCATTACAATTGAATAAAAGTCCACTTCTATTTATGATTATTCATTCCGATGTCTGGGTGGGTTACATTGGTTTGTAATGTTTATTGATGATTGTACTTAGATGACATGACTTTTCTTGTTGAAATCCAAAAGTGAAGTGAACTCGATATTTCAAAAGTTTCATAAAATGATTGAAACTCAGTACAATAGAAAGATTCAAATTCTTCGCAGTGACAATGGTGGAGAATATTAGAGTACTGAATTTCAACATTATTTGGAAACATAAGGAATGATCCATCACACCACTTGTTCTACCACGCCTCAATAGAACGGGGTGGCCGAACGGAAAAATTGACATTTGTTGCCGGTTGTTTCGAGCTTTGCTAATCGAAATCTGTTGGCCCAGTGAACTACCCAAGAGGGGGGTGAATTGGGTAGATAAAAATTTATCAGAGAAAATACTTCAAAAATTCAAATAATTAATTTTAATCTTATATTAATTATTATCTTTATATCACAGAGGAAATATAATATCAACTAGGTGCACACCAAACAACAAAAATAAATAATAAATAATAGCAGCACACCAAAAATTTATACTGGTTCACCAAGCTACTCTTGGCTAATCCAGTCTCCCCGAGCTTCACGGAGAGTTGCACTTACTAAACTCAAGATTCCTTTAAAGGTATGAACCAAACTCTTACAAAGATTATTTTCGCAGGCTCATAATCAACCTTTACAAATTTTTTTTTCCAGGCTCAAGAATAACCTCTACTTTTTACAAGCTCAAGAATAACCTAATTCTTTTTATACCTTAAGCTAAAGAATCAAAACCTCACAAAACTCCAAATATCCTTTTACCCGGTAAGAATTGAACCGTTACAAAATTACTCACAAATCAATTCAATCTAGGAAAAATTACTACATCAATCTCTTTTTACAAGAAGAGATAGAAATCAGTTACCCTTAGATCAAATATTCTCAGTAGTATTCAATCCGTCACACAACTCACCAATTACAAATTGATAAGTGATTTTTCTCACTCGGAGCTTTTACTATCCCAAATAAATTAGAACTCAATTAATATCTCAAAACTAGTGATAGAAAGTGAGATATTCAAAATCTAATTTTAAACAAAAATTGGGTAGCACGTAATCAGATTTATTCAAGAAATTGTTTCAAAAAATATTTTTCAATAAAAAAAATAAGAAAACAATTTTAAAAGATCAAATTCCAAATATAATCAGGCAATCCTAAATAGAAAGTAATTTGGAAATATCATACCCGGATTCCACCGAAAGAAATAATGATAGCAATGTCACTTCAGATTGGTAGTAGCAACAATCCGCAACAAATATTCTTCAAAAATAACTTTTAGAACAGATCTTACAATTCACTCAGTATGATAACTCTTAGAAAGCTCAGTATAATTCTCTTGATATCTCTATCTAATATGAAAAACGTAGGTCTATATAAAAGGGAATAAAATAAGTTTTCTAACTGTTAGTTCCCACTTGTTATAACATTTAATTGCTCTTATAAACCCCTCATATCATTAAGACTTCATCCTGGTTCAAATCACTTAATTATAGCTTTTAAACTTCTCAGTTAAGTCCCCCAAATATTTCTCAATCACAATTAAATAGGATAAAAAGAATTACATGTACCAAATTGAAAAATATTCAAACTTAATGAACCATATTCATAGGGATAACATAACATATGTTGCATATCTCAAATAACATCAAATCCCTAATACATCTCGTGAATCTTAACCATAAAACGGCTAGTAATGGATACTTTTAAAATAAAATCCAGAATTCCACAATATCCTGAAACAGTCCCATAAGTCGACTGACCAAGATCACTTGTCGACTACTCGATTTAGGATATAGCCAAGCCAAAAATCCATTGCCCATCGGTCAACCTATAGATTCAGAGAGTTCCATTTCTAGTTACAGGTTGACCTCCCTATCGACTTATCGATTCAGAGAGTTCATCATTTAAGCTTTGGTCGACCTACCTATCGACTTATCGATTCAGAGACTTAATGTTCTATGCATTGGTCGACTTGCCTGTCGACTTACCAATGTTGGGAACCTCTTCTAAATTCATTTTTAATTCATTCTTATCGACGTTTTTGCCCCTTTAACCAATTTTTTTTCTCGATTAGCTCCACTAAATACTTAAATTCAATTTTAATAAATTATTAATATTTATTTTTCAATTACACATAGGAGCAAATAATTTAACTAATTAGAATCCTATAAAAAACACACATATTTATAAAAATCATTTTGTGTCGTGTGTGATCCTAATTGGGATATTAAGAGTTGAAATTTAACCTGAGTTATTTTTCCTAGGTTCTTCAAATTTTTCAACCTCTTAATCCTTCATGATCTTTGTCATCATCTTTTAACATCCATTCATTACTTGTCATCATATCTTCATTGGAACTAATAAACTGAAAATTAAACCATTAGTTCCACAAAAAATATCAATCTTTAATTGTCCATCAAAATCTTAGGATCAACAAAGCCCATATGCCTTTTTCTTATTGGGGAGAGACTTTAACGTCTGCAGCTTATTTAATCAATCGGGTACCTTTCAACAGCCTCAATTTCGAAATACTACTCCAAACTCTTGATGATAAGATTGATGTTCCAACTGTCTCAAGCTTAACTCTTCCTGTTTTTGGATTGTGGTGTTTGTACGTTTACACAAATATCAACGCACCAAGTTAACTCCTCAAGCATCGAGATGTATTTTTGTTCGGTATGCGACTCATCAAAAGGGATATCGGTGTTATCATCCTCCAACATGTCGACTATTTATCACGATGGATGTTGTTTTCAATGAAGATATAATGTACTTCTTCAAACCTGAATTTCAAGGAGAGTACCAAAAGAAAATTCAAAGTCTAGATTACGATAATCAAGAGATGGACAACTTGGAGATAATTGACGTGAGATTGGATTCCAATGGTAATGACTTAGAGACTAGAGTAAATGAGAAATTGAGTGAACTAGATTTAAGTGGTATGATATTAGATCAAATCTAGGATGAGAACCAAATAACTGAAGAGATGAATCATTCCCCAACCCAGCCAGAAATCGAGGTCCATACTCTATCCCCGGTTGACATATCATACCTATTATTTACTAAAGATGTTCCTGAGCCACATAGAAGACAGTTACCATAATGCCACATAAGAGGTATTCCTAAATCCACATATGAACCAGAACTCTCTAGTAAAGTAAAATATCCCATGAGTTATTATGTGTCCAACCATCGTTTGTCAGAATCAAATATGTCATTTGTGAATCAATTATCTGCTGTATCTATTCCTAACAATGTGCATGAAGCCTTATCTGATCCCAGGTGGAAAACAGCTATAAACGAGGAGATGAAATCTCTGAAGAAAAAAAATGAAACATGGGAACTAGTTGATCCTCCACCAGAAAAAAAACCAGTTGGATGTCGGTGAATGTACACGTGAAGTACAAGGTTGATGGTAAAATTAAGCATTTTAAAGCAAGACTGGTAGCAAAATAATACACTTAAACCTACGGGATTGATTACACAGAAACATTTGCGCCTGTAGCCAAAATCAACATAGTTCGTGTTTTGCTATATTTGGCTGCAAACTCGGATTGATCGCTGCAACAATTTGATGTGAAAAATACATTTTTACATAGTGAATTATTAGAAAAAGTCTACATGGATCTCCCATCGGGATGTATGATAACAAAAAGACACAACTAGAAGGTCTGAAAACTAAACCAATCATTGTATGGGCTGAAGCAGTTTCCTAGAGCATGATTTGGAATGTTCACAAAATCTATGATAGCCTTTGACTATCATCAAAGTAATTCAGATTATACTCTTTTTCTCAAAAGAGAGCAAGGTAAGATAACTGCGCTCATTGTATATGTAGATGATATGGTGATTGCAGGGAATGATCCTAATGAAAGAAAAATCCTACAAAAATTACTTGTCTAAAGAATTTAAAATGAAAGATTTAGGACCTCTGAAATATTTCCTTGGGATTGAAGTATCTCGATCTAACAAAATGATAGTCTTGTCTCAAAGAAAATATGTTATAGATTTATTATGAGAGACTGACATGTCAGTATATCAACCAGTAGATATACTAGTAGAAGAAGGTCTAAAGTTATGTGCTGAGCCCAACCAGGTACTAATTGACAAATGAAGACACCAAAACTTGGTAGGGAGATTGTTGTACTTGTCTCATACCAGACCAGATCTGACCTATGCCTTGAGTATTGTCAGTCAGTTTATGCATAGTCCGAGAGAACGACATATGAATACAGTTATCCGCATTTTGAGGTACCTAAAGTCTGCTCCAGGAAAATTAGTATTATTCTCTAAGAAAAATTACATTTTAAACTCTTTAACTATTAACACATTTCTAAGTAGTCCTTCTAAGTTTTCGCATTTCATTTTAAATCTTCTACGTATCAACACATTTTTAAATGGTCATTCTGTTAAACTATTCCGTAAAAAATAACAGAATGGAAGGGAAAAATAGTCTTTTTATATTTTTTTTAATTTTTTAATCATTTAAAAAAATCTAAGAAGTTATTGTGTATTTTTTTTTTAACTTTAGGGGTCAAAATGTTTTTTCTTTCAAAACACCCTTGCTCCAGATCTGGCGACTACCCCTAACCCTGTTCATCTTTCAAAACACCCCTTTCGATTTCATTGGCAATAATGTCCAGGGCTGGTGAATCAGAGATGGGTTTAGAGAAGACGAAGCTTATTCGTTTTCCTTTTTCTTTTTCTTCTCCATTTCTCTCTCTCCCGCTTAACTATCTATCTCTTTCTTCATCCTCTTCACAGCTTCGCTACTGTTTCTGGGAACACAAATTTAGTAAAAAATGGAGGTTGGTATTGTTGCTACCTGTATTAAACAGAAAGGGTTGTTGATGGAGATGATATTAGTGAAGCCCAAGCAATTTGCAGATGCCGGCTGTGGCAGGTTCGAAATTGGTCAAGGTGCGTTTTCCCATTTAATGTGTTTTTTTCTGATGAATTCGAATTTCAAATTTCATGAACTATGGAATGGGATTTGTTTGAATGGAATTTTTTTAATGATATCAGTTTGTTTAATTCATGCATTTGGTGTGATAATTTGAAGGGACAAAATAGAAATGGCGAATGTTTAAACTTGCAACCTTTGAATGTGATCTCCTATCTCTTTGAATGCGTCTATCTAGAAATCTATTCACCAAGCTCGATCAGGCTCTCCAAATCGCAACCTCACCTAAGCCCTCACCGGTTTGTTTCACTAATTTATCGATCTCCCCCCTCTTTCAATACGCCTACCTCTATTGAAGATTGTCCTATGGTAAGCCAGTATGTTATTGTTGTCATGAGCCAGGCCACATATCTCCATTTTGTTCGAAATTTCCTGTTACTCCTACACCTTCTGCGAGCAGTATGAATAGTATTGGCCCTAGCGGTGTTCAGGGGTGAGGTATAGATCGGTCGACAGACCCCTAACTCGGGGGGTATGTATTTCCTACTATCCAACAGGATGCTTATGCTACCCTAGATGTGGTTACAAGTATCATGTTTCTTTATGATAGAGATGCACACATACTTATCGATCTAGGTTCCACTCATTCATTTGTTTCCGTGACATTCATGATGCATGTAGAAAGATTCTCTACCCTTCTGTCATATGGTATTATTATTTCGACCTATGTGGGTGAGTTATTGTTAATAGATAGTGTGTACAAAAATAGTCTGCTTCGCATTAGTGATAGAGAACTGTCAGCGAATCTACTACCCCTCAGTATTCGCAATTTTGATACGATACTAGGTATGGATTTGCTATCCGGTTATCATGTCATAGTCGATTGTTTTAAAAAGGAAGTTACTTTTGAAGTCTTAGGGAAGTCAGAGTTTGTGTTTTTTAGAGATAGAATCATTATCCCCGTTAGTTTAATTTCAATGTTAGAGGCTAAAAATTATTAAAAAAGGGATGTCAGGGATACCTCAAACATATGATTAATACCATTCAGAATGAGGTACAATTGGCAGATATCCCAGTGGTCGGGAATTATCCCGATGTATTTTCAGAAGATTACTAAGGTTACCACTGGATAGAAAAATTGAATTCACTATTGAATTATGTTGATCCTAAGATTTTGATGGACAATTAAATATTGATATTTTTGGTGGGACTAACGGTTTGATTAAGTGTTTCAGTTTATTAGTTCCAAATGATGAAGATATAATGATAAAGATGATGAAGGATTAAGAGGTTGAAGAATTTAAAGAACCTAGAGAAAACAACTCAGGTTAAATTTCAACTCTTGATATCCCAATTAGGATCACACACGACACAAAAATATTTTTAAATAATTTTTATAAATATGTATGTTTTTAATAGGATCCTAATTAGATAAATTATTTGCTCCTATGTGTAATTGAAAAAGAAATATTTAAAATTGATTAAAATTAAATTTAAGTATTTAGTGAAGCTAACCAAGAAAAGAAATTGGTTAAAGGGGCAAAAACGTTAATAAGAATGAATTAAAACGAGTTTAGAAAGGTGATCCAGCATCCATAGTCAATAAGTAAGTTGACCGAACAAAGAATGAAAACTCTCTGTATCTTTCAATCAATAGGTAAGTCGACCTGTGCTTAAATATGAACTCTCTGTATTTATAAGTCGACAGAGCGGTCGACCTGTGAAGAGAAATGAAACTTTTTAAATTTCTAGGTCGATAGATAGGTCGACTGATGAACACAGAATCTTTGGCTTGGCTACATCTTGAATCGAGCGGTCAACTATTGATCTTGGTCGGTCAATGGTGGCTGCTAAATAAGCGCTGCCACTTTCACCGCAAGTATACAAATCAAGTTTTAGTATAATAGACCTTTCGGTCGGGTATCGTATCCACAGGGATTGGTGTTGTTACTATCGAGTATCGCGATTGTCATAACCTGACTTTATCTAGGCGACAAAAATGGAATTTAATTTAATACTAATACTAAACTAAAATACTAATTAAGTTAACTATACTATAAATACTAATTTGAGATTGTTTAGGGGAGTAGATTGCTTAGGGATTAACTTTATTTACTTCAATGAGTTTGATTTCGTTTTAGTTAACATTAACGGCGTTCGGCGTATCCGACAATCTCAGTTCGTAAACTCCCTCGCCACCTCTTCCGAGTGTAAGACCGGGGAATACGTGACTTCGTGTCAACGCCGAAGTCCCCCTCAAAGTCTTAATGACTCTAGGTCACGTGAGTCTCGTCCCAACGTCATCGATTACACACTTTCTAACGCCCTCCTGGGTCGTTAGATTGTCGTGTTGTGTTAACCCTAGTCCGAATTCGGGGTTACCTCTCCCGAGTGTCAAACCCCGTATTCTCAATATATCTAAACTAGCATATAATCATAGAAAACACGACAACTCAATCGAAATTATAAGGAACAACCATAAACGAAACACAAATTCAACCAAAACTACATTTTCATAAATAATACGTTAATCCCTATTACAATCCATGTTTATCTCATGGCCCTAACCATTTATACAATATAAAACGAGCTAAACATACTCAACAATTACCAAAATGAAGAAAACAAAGAGAGAAAACGAGTGACTTAGCCTATATCCGAAGAATTGGCGCTAGAACTGTCAAACGATCACTTCCCTCTTCATCCTCCACCTCGGGTTGAGAGCTCTCCCTCAAAATCCCTAACCCTCTTCCTAAAATATGGCCTAAGGCCTTAAGAAATGAAGAGAGGGAAGAGAGGAGGAGAGAAGGGAAAAATAAATATCCAAAATATCTCAAAATATCTCATAAATATCAAGGCTGTGCTACAGGATTTTCGCCTAGGCGAATAAAACTTCGCTTAGGCGAAGTTACTGCAGGTTTAAAATTTTTGTTTTGGCTGTAACTTCTTCATCCGAACTCCAATTGAGGTGATTCAAAAATCTATGGAAATATAAGACAAAGATATACAACTTCCATGTTTTGAGAATTTCCAAAATAGGATTTCATCATAGTCCAAAATAGCCTTGAAGTTACAGCACCTGTACCGGTTTTGCAGGTTTGGTGACCGTCTAGGCGAAGAAGTAGGCGGTGGACTTAGAAATGTTTCTACTGGGGTTTCCACCTAGGCGGAGGAATTTCCTGCCTAGGCGGTGGGCTGTCAGTAGCCTTTTGTCATTCTCAGCATTTTCACTGCCTAGGCGGAGGTCTGGACGCCTAGGCGGTGGGCTTCCTTCATATTTTTGTCTCCTTGCTTGTTTATCCACCGTAACTTCGACTTGCCTTCGGTTCGATCTCATCGTTTTCGCTCCAGTTTCTTATCTTTTTGCTCCACACACCTGATTTATACAAAAAGTATAAAAACATATTAAAACATATAAAAATAACTATAAACGTACTCGAAAACTAACAAATTCGGATTGGAAATACGTAGGTAATTTACACCTATCAAATACCCCCAAACTTAGAATTTTGCTAGTCCTCGAGCAAAACACCCACACAATAGAGAAAGTATACAAACTAATTACGAAATTAAAAACTACAAACGAAAAACATTAAAAACAAAAATGTGTAAGTTTTGATTATTATCTACAGGCCAACAGATTTTTCCCTCATCAGCCCCCAATCCTATCAAGTTCAGGCATAAATCACACCATGTGGTGTTCTAGAATTTCAACGTTCAAAAATAGTAAGCGTCATTCTAGATCATGTTTAAGTGTGTGTGATTAAACTCAATTATACTACTATCCATTGATTAGATGAGATTATCCCTAAATAAAGATCATGACTAAAACCTTTAAGGTATCGGCAATCCATACGCCTGACCTGGGATCTATTCTCTACTAATGTAGGCTCAGAGGTTCATGAAGATCAGTAGGGCTTGGTTCGGTTTTGGAATAATGGCCAAGGGTTTTTTGCAATAGAGAACATGTTAACATCGTTAACTTAACGTTACCTGAGGCACATCGTTTGGCATTCTCACACTCGAAACCCCATATTTTTTAGAAACAACCCTGAACAAACGTTTAAGAACGTCGTACTCACTTGTCATGTCAAAAAGAAACTATTTTTTTTTTAACACACCCCCAAACTCATTCGAATTTCTACAATTTTAAGAGTGTGCAAAAATGATTAAGTAACACACCCCAAAACGTATTCGAATTCTTATAACCTTAGGAATATGCAAACAATATGAACGACAAGCGAGTACTCAAATACCGAACCAAATTAGAATTTCGGCCTAAACCCAACCACTCACATGAAGTAGCGAAATGCTAACTTGATTCACTCAAATTGTGCCTTCAGTTTAGCGATATAGGTTTGGAAAAAGTTCAATCGGCTAGGGTATTTGTTAAGTGTTCAGAATTGAAACGGCTATTAGGCTTCGACAGGGTAACAAGGGATAATGATATTGCATGGTAAGCTTCAAAAGGCTCAGGAGATCAAATGACTGCCTAAATCATATCTCCTAAACAACCTCGCCTAGGATTTCGCCTCGAATTTCTCCCAAATCAGGTTCTAGAATCCCTATTATCATGAAATTGATTGATGGATAATCAGTTTCAAATCAATAAGATAGTACTATATTGAGTTTATGTGCTCGTGCATTTAGGATCCACAATAACTTTTACTAAGACGATACGTCAAGCACACAGAACACACATGAATGAGCTTTTCACTCGACCTCAAAATAATCAGGGGACAGAATTATCATCGGGTATAGGCCCAGATGACGTCAAAACTCAGCACAAAACAACAACTAAACTAAACAAACTAATCCTAAACAAGCATGCAAACGATAAAAACAGTAAAATTTAACTAAAAACATATACACATACTAAAACATACTACACATCACCACCAACTCAACACAGGTGGTATCCAAACAAGCCGTCAGCGATCCCAATGACAGTATATAGCATGATATTGAAGACGGAGGTTTAGAACACATACCTGGGAGACGAGAGGATCTCGCCTCCGACTCAAATTGACGGAGATGTATCTAACTTATTTGTGACCCTGGGTTGCCTCCCAAGAAGCGCTTGGTTTAATGTCCTCAGCCCGACACATGCCCTCAAGACTGGCGAGATATTCAATGATCGAACTGCAAGAGCACCTGTCGATCTAACATCTTCAAGCATCCTGTCGGAAACAAAAATAAAACTACAAACGAAAATTATATACAAAAATGCCTAAATTAAAATCAAGTTATTTACTCACAATATCAATAGTAACACTCCTTCCAATTCCCAGCAACGGCACCAAAAACTTGGTGGACGTTGACGGGAACAGAATTTAACAACCAATCCCCGGCAACGGCGCCAAAAACTTGGTGACGAGGCCGGGAACAGAATTTGACAAACAACCAATCCCCTGCAACGGCGCCAAAACTTGGTGGCCGCTAAATAAGCGCTGCCACTTTCACCGCAAGCGTACGGATCAAGTTTTAGTATAATGGACCTTTCGGTCGGGTATCGTATCCACAGGGATTGGTGTTGTTACTATCGAGTATCGCGATTGTCATAACCTGACTTTATCTAGGCGACAAAAATGGAATTTAATTTAATACTAATACTAAACTAAAATATTAATTAAGTTAACTATACTATAAATACTAATTTGAGATTGTTTAGGGGAGTAGATTGCTTAGGGATTAACTTTATTTACTTCAATGAGTTTGATTTCGTTTTATTTAACATTAACGGCGTTCGGCATATCCGACAATCTCGGTTCGTAAACTCCCTCGCCACCTCTTCCGAGTGTAAGACCGGGGAATATGTGACTTCGTGTCAACGCCGAAGTCCTCCTCAAGGTCTTAATGACTCTAGGTCACGTGAGTCTCGTCCCAACGTCATCGATTACACACTTTCTAACGCCTTCCCGGGTCGTTAGATTGTCGTGTTGTGTTAACCCTAGTCCGAATCTGGGGTTACCTCTCCCGAGTGTCAAACCCTGTATTCTCAATATATCTAAACTAGCATATAATCATAGAAAACACGGCAACACAATCGAAATTATAAGGAACAACCATAAACGAAACATAAATTCAACCAAAACTACATTTTCATAAATAATACGTTAATCCCTATTACAATCCATGTTTAACTCATGGCCCTAACCATTTATACAATATAAAACGAGCTAAACATACTCAACAATTACCAAAATAAAGAAAACAAAGAGAGAAAACGAGTGACTTAGCCTATATCCGAAGAATTGGCGCTAGAACCGTCAAACAATCGCTTCCCTCTTCATCCTCCACCTCGGGTTGAGATCTCTCCCTCAAAATCCCTAACCCTACTCCTAAAATATGGCCTAAGGCCTTAAGAAATGAAGAGAGGGAAGAGAGGAGGAGAGAAGGGAAAAATAAATATCCAAAATATCTCAAAATATCTCATAAATATCAAGGCTGTGCTGCAGGATTTTCGCCTAGGCGAAAATCCTGCAGCACAGCCTTGAGGGCGAAGTTAAGTCGGTTAACTTTCTGCCGAAAATTCGCCTAGGCGTAGAAAAATTCGCCTAGGCGAAGTTACTGTAGGTTTGAAATTTTGTTTTGGCTATAACTTCTTCATCCGAACTCCGATTGAGGTGATTCAAAAACCTATGGAAAGCTAAGACAAAGATCTACCACTTCCATGTTTTGAGAATGTCCAAAATAGGATTTTATCATAGTCCAAAATAGCCTTGAAGTTACAGCACCTGTATTGGTTTTGCGGGTTTGGTGACCGCCTAGGCGAAGAAGTAGGCGGTGGACTTGGAAATGTTTCTACTGGGGTTTCCACCTAGGCGGAGGAATTTCCTGCCTAGGCGGTAGGCTGTCAGTAGCCTTTTGTCATTCTCAGCATCTTCACTGCCTAGGCGGAGGTCTGGACGCCTAGGCAGTGGGCTTCCTTCATATTTTTGCCTCCTTACTTGTTTATCCACCGTAACTTCGACTCGCCTTCGGTTTGATCTCATCGTTTTCGCTCCAATTTCTTATCTTTTTGCTCCACACACCTGATTTATACAAAAAGTATAAAAACATATTAAAACATATAAAAATAACTATAAACGTACTCGAAAACTAACAAATTCGGATTGGAAATACGTAGGTAATTTAAACCTATCTGTCAACTTATGTGTTTGTTTCAGGATATCATGCAATTTCAAATTTCAATCTAAAAATAATCGTTATTAGTCTGTTTTCAGGATATTATGCTACCGAATCTGAAGTAACAGTGCTCTAATTATTTTTTTAGTAGATTCCGGGTAAGATATATCCAAATTACTTTCTATATAGTATTGCCTGATTAATGTTTTTTGAAATTTGATCTTTAGAAATTGTTTTTTGATTTTTTAAACAATTTCTTAAATTAATTTGATTACGTGCTCAATTACGTGTTACTCACTTCTGTTTAAAATCAGATTTTGAGTATCTCACTTTTCTATCACTAGTTTTGGGATATTAATTGCGTTTTAATTTATCTGGGATGGTAGATGTTTCGAGTAAGAAAAATCACTTGCCAATTTTTTAATTGTTAAGTTGAGTGGCGGATTAAATACTGTTGTGAATATTTAATCTAAAGATAGCTGGTTTCAGTCTCTTCTTGTAAAGAGATTGAGGTAGTAATTCTTCCTGAATTGAATTATTTTGTGTGGATTTTATAACGGTTCAATCCTTACAGGGTAAAAGGATATTTGGAGTGTTTTGTAAGGTTTTGATTCTTTAGCCTTTGTTTTAAAAAGAATTAGATTATTCTTGAGTCTATAAAAAGTAGAGGTTATTCCTTAATCTGTGAAAAGAAAATTTTGTAAAGGTTGATTTTGAGTCTCTAAAAGAATCTTTGTGAGGGTTTGGTTCCTACCTTTAAAGAAATCTTGAGTTTAGTGGGTGCGGTTCTCCGTGGAGCTCGGAGGACTGGATTAGCCAAGAGTAGCTTGATGAACCTGTATAAATTTATGGTGTGTTGCAATCTTTATTTTATTTATTTTTGTTGTTTGGTGTGTACCTAATTGATTTTATATTTCCGCTGTGATACAAAGATAATAATTAATTTAGGATTAAAATTAATTATTTGAGTTACTAAAGTATTTTTTCTCTGATATTTTTTTAATTACTCAATTCACCCCCCCTCATGGGTAATTCATTGGGCCAACAATTGGTATTAGAGTTGGTTTAGCTCGACACACTTAGCTAACAAATATCACATGACGCGCATAATAGGCACACTAGTTGAGGGGCAGTCTATGCACCGACCACCTTTATTTGCAGGTGAAAGTTATTTGTTCTGGAAAGACAGAATGATAACCTTCCTTCAGGCAAAAAATTACGATGTGTGGCTAACAATCGAGGATGGTCCGTTTATTCTAATGGAAAACGGAATTGAGAAGAAGAAGGAATAACTAACTGCTTCTGATAAGCATAAACTCTCTATAAACTCTCAGGCTATTAACATTTTATTTTGCTCTTTAGATGCTAATGAATATTCTAGAGTTTCAGGTTGTAAATCTGCAAAGAAGATGTGGGATAAGGTACAAGTTACCTACGAAGGGACAAGTCAAGTGGAGCAATCGAAAATCAACGCTCTTATAAGAAAATTTGAGTTGTTCAGAATGTAAGAAAATGAATCGATTCATGAGATGTATACTCGCTTTAACAACATTTGCAATAACTTGAGTCAACTTGGAAAGCCATACTCCATGGAGGATAGAGTACGAAAGGTCCTAAGATCCTTAACAAAAATATGGGAGTCAAAGGTGACGACAATTAAGGAAGCCAAGGATCTTGGCAAATACCAAATTGATGATCTCATAGGCAACTTTATAACTCATGAATCAGCAATTATAGGATATAAGGATGATACTGAAAATTACAAGAGGAAATCCTTGGCGCTAAAAGTTTAGAAAATTGAAGAAGATAATGACAATGATGATGAAAGTCTTGACAGTGAGCAAGAGAAAGATGTAGCGCTTCTCACAAAGAATTTTAAAAGAATGACTCGGCGCACATTCTGCGGGAGAAGAAACCTCAACATGACTAAAGTGGAATGTTACAATTGTCACTAGACCGGTCACTTTCAAAATGATTGTCCCGAACCAAAAAAGAATAAAGAAAAGGAAAAGAAGAAAAAAGAAAAGAAGAGTAAGAAGAAATCCATGAAGGCTACTTGGGATGATACTGATTGAAGTAGCTCAAAAAAATTACATAGTGAAGATATGTCCTTGTTTACATTGATGGCCACTGGAGGTGAGGTAACTAAATGTTCAAGTTCTTGTCCTTTAGATTTTGATGAATTATTTGATATTTATCAAGAACTTTCTCATGATTATAAAAATCAGTGTTCTAAAATAAATGTCCTTCAAAGTACAATTAATACATTAAACAAACAAGTGATGGACTAAGAATTTAAAAATAATGAATTGAGATCCAAATTAATGGATTTGCAATCAATTGTTCTCAAATTCACCGGCGGTGAAAATAACTTTAAAATGCTTTTGGGAAGTTCACGTGCAGTTTTTAATAAAGCCGGTATTAGATTTCAGAAAATTCTTAAACAAAAACGTTTTCACAAATTCTTTTTTGAAACCAAGGATCTTGTTAGATGTTTTAAATTTAATATTATGGGGCATACTATTCGTAGATATTTTACTAAATATCTAATTGTAGACAAGTTTGGGTTCCAAAAGAAACTAAAATTGTCCTGACTAACAAGATCGGACCTACTTCGGCTAGGTACCACTTAGGAACTATTGGAGGTGCACCTTGCAGGTTATTCTAAAAGCGTCAATAAGTTAGGACAAATGGTTCCTGGATAGTGGTTGTTCTCGACACATGACGGGAAACAAATGAAAATTTACATATTTGACACCTAAAGATGGAGGTCATGCAACTTTTGGAAACAACGCAAAGGGTAAAATTATCGGTTTAGGTAATATCGATAATGGTACTACTATTATTAAAGACGTCTTACTAGTTGATGAACTTAAACATAATTTGCTTAATATTAATTAACTATGTGACAAGGGCTATAATATTATATTTGATCATGATAGGTGCATTATTAAGAATAGTCATGATAGTAGTATCTTGTTAGTTGCATCACATTTTGAGAATGTTTATACTTGCTCATTTGATGATTTTAATTCTCAAAATTTATCTTGTTTGAATGCTTTATCTGAAAATAGTTGGTTATGGCATTGAAGACTTGGGCATGCTAGTATGGAGTTAATCTCTAACTTATCTAAGAAGAGTCTCGTACGTGGCCTACCTGATTTGAAATTTGTGAAAGATAAAGTATGTGATGCATGTCAATTAGGCAAGCATGTTAGATCATCATTTAAGAAAAAGATGCACACGTCTACGTCTAGATGTCTTGAATTATTGCATCTTGATTTGTTTGGGCCTAACTATGTTGCTAGTTTTGGTGTTAAGTTTTATGCGTTTGTTGTAGTTGATGATAATTCCAAACTTACCTGGGTATTGTTTCTTACTAAGAAAAGTGAGGTTGCTTCTGTTATTGCTAAATTTTGTAAATGTGTTCAAAATGAGAAACAATGTTCCATTATTAACATTTGAAGTGACAGAGGAAGAGAGTTTAAGAATGATGATATGGTAAGTTACTGTGATAAGCATGGTTATGCTTATAACTTTTATGCACCAAGATCACCGCAACAAAATGGGGTAGTGGAAAGGAAGAATATGATGCTTCAAGAGATGGCCAGAACAATGCTTAATGAAAATCGCTTGCTAACCTACTTTTGGGCCAAAATAGTAAGTACAATTTGCCATGTAGTTAATCGGGTATCGATTCGTAGAGGGTTTAACAAAACTCCTTATGAAATCTGAAATGGTAAGAAACCTAATATTTCCTATTTTAAAGTATTTGGATTTAAGTGTTTTATTTTGAATGATAAGGATAATCTTGGTAAATTTGATGTTAAATCAGATTATGGGATTTTCTTTGGATATGCTACTGACAGTAAGGCTTATAGAGTTTATAAATAAACATACGTTAGTAGTAGAAGAAACTATGCATGTTATTTTTTAGGAAGCTGATCCATTCTTGTCGAGAAAGGTTTTGGATGATGATGATGTAGGTATTTCAAGTAATCAAAACCAAGGAGATAATGTACTGAAATAGTCCCAACAAGAGGAGGAATCTAAGGAAAAATATTCGACTTTACCAAGAGCTATAAAGATAGTACCGGGACATTCGATAAAAGAAATCATTGGTAATTTCGAAAGAGGTGTAAGTACTCGTTCTTCTCTTAGGGATATAATTAATCTTTCTTTCTTATCTTAAATTGAGCCTAAAAATATAGATAAGGCATTAACTGATGAATCTTGGATTTCCGCAATGTAAGATGAGTTAGTTCAATTTGAGCGTAACTAAGTATGGTGTCTTGTTCCGAGAGCGAATATTCATCCAGTTATTGGTACTAAATAGATTTTTAGAAATAAAAAGAATGAATCTGGTATGGTAATTAGAAACAAAGCCTGATTAGTAGCACAGGGCTATAATCAAGAGGAATGAATTGATTATGATGAAACCTATACTCCTATTGCGAGACTAGAAGCAATTAGAATATTACTCGCTTTTGCATGTTCACGTAATTTTATATTATATCAAATGGATGTAAAGAGTGCATTTCTAAATGAATTTTTAGCAGGAGAAGTTTATGTGGAACAACTCTTGGGATTTGAAAGTGATAAATTTCTCGATCACGTATTTAAACTTCGCAAGACTTTGTGTGGGCTCAAACAAGCTCCTAGAGCTTGGTATGAGAGACTTAGTCGATATTTGATCGAAAACAGTTTTCGAAGGGGTATTTGTGATATAACACTATTTGTGAAGCAAACTGATTCTGATCTCCTATTAGTACAAGTGTATGTTGATGATATTATTTTTGGATCTACTAATAAGGATCTTTGCCAAGAGTTTGCTAAGATAATGCAGTTTGAATTTGAAATGAGCATGATGGGAGAGTTGAATTTCTTTTTTGGATTACAAATTAAGCAAATCAAATAAGGAATATTTATAAACCAAGTTAAATACACCAAAGAGTTGTTAAAGAAATATGGCTTGGAAGACGCTAAAGAGTACAAAACTCCCATGGCAATGGCTACGAAGATAGACAAAGATGATACGGGTAAAAGTGTTAATGAAAAAATATATTGAGGTATGATTGGTAGTCTATTATATTTAACTACTAGTAAACCTGACATTATATATAGTGTTTGTCTTTGTGCTAGATTTCAGTATTGTCTTAAAGAATCGCACTTGATTGCAGTTAAGTGATTTTTTTGATACTTAATGGGGACGATTGACCTAGGATTATGGTATCCTAGGGAGAGTAATTTTAAATTGGTAAGTTACTCTAACACTGATTTTTCCAGTTGCAAAGTTGAGCGAAAAAGTATAAGTGGGTCATGTCATTTGTTAGGACATGCTTTGGTTTCTTGATCAAGCGAGAAGTAAAATTCAATAGCCTTACTGTCACAGGGTCGAAATTTTCACCGCCAAATTTGCAACCGAGTGATGGCCTAGTTGCACTGAGAACTAGCAGTCCCTGTGAATGTACTGTCTCACAACGGAGTTACACCGACAGATTGTAAACACACACGTTCCTGTAACGAAATACAACGGGAATACACCGAAACACTACCAAAATGCACCCACGCAATAGTACACACACGTATTACGAAAAAATTCAACCTTGTATTAATAAACTCCGGTTACAAGGACCCAATTACAACACTTAGTCTATAAAATCCGCAGGAATACATTCAGCCACCAAAAATAGACCAAAACAACAGTATTTATAGGAGAAAACAGTAGTTGACAGCCCCAACTGCATAGGCAAACTACTGACACCTGTCCCGACACATGTCAGCACCACAGGAGTTGGTTTTTCTATCTGAAAATCAACCAAAACCGCCCCAGAACTGCTCACACATGCCTTGCACATGTCTGGAAACCACCAGTCCATCAGCTCACAAGCTCAGCATTCTTCTAGCATTTTTGCACCATCCCAACATCTGCCCGTTGCCGTCTCGTCCCATATTCAACCAACGTTCCCCAACGTTTTGCCACGTCGCTGTATGGCCGGAACGCGTCATTGCGCCCAACGACTACTAATGTTCTGTGTGTTATTTTCGCACCAGAATGCACCGCCGCCCAACAATGCGTCATGCCTCTACATGACTCAGCCCAAAACGTAGCATTACGCCTACGTTCTGTTTTGTTGCATCGTTCTACCCAAAAATTTCCCAACGCCGTATGCATTTTTTGCACCAAAATGCACCGTCGTTCCCAACAGTCTGCCGTGCCGCACACACATGACACTGTTTACAACGTATCGTTGAGCCTCTGTTGTACCATTTTGCCTCGGTACCGCACCGTGGTCTTCCTTTGGTTCTGTGACTCCCCACGAGAACCCCATTACCAGCAACCTCTGCCAACGCCGCCAACGTGCGTCCACGTTGCCCAATAGTGCACCATTTTGCCAATGCATGTTGCCACGTCCAAGGCACCATTTACAACGTAGGGTTACACCTATGTTGCACCATTTTGCCTCGGTCCCGCACCGAGGTCTTCCATACTGCCCATCACCCGTCGGTGTTGTGCAACAACGCTGCTACCTACCGACAAGCACCAAGCTGGTGCCCTTTTTGCCAACGAACCCATCCATGCCGCATGCACCATGTCTGGTAGCAAATCGTACCAAATCGGTGTTGTTTGGTTCTCCAGCATTGTTAGGGTCTAACACTTATCCACTAGTGAGGCTGAATATATGGAAGCTGGTAACTGTTGAGCTCAAATTTTATATATTAAGTAACAGTTAAATGACTTTGGAATTTGCATGGAGGAGGTCCCGATCTTTTGTGATAATAAAAGTGATTTTTGTCTAAGTAAAAATCCTACACGGCACTCACGAACTAAGCACATAGAGATTAGACATCACTTTATTCGCAATCATATTCAGAAAAAGAGACATTGTTATTGAGTATATTGATACCTCCAACCAGCATACTGATGTTTTTACCAAACCACTAGCGGAAGATCAGTTTGTGAAAATCATTTGCAGTTTGGGTATGGCTAGACATAATGATATTTTCCGAAAGTAGAGTTCGTGTGTTCCCCCCTCCCTATTTTTTTTTTTTTTTTTTTTTTGAGATGACAAAGGGGGAGAATTAGTTAATGTTTTATTGAATATCTTAAGGAGGAGTTTATTTTTATATTTGTGCTTTATTGATTATTTTTTTTAATATCTTCATTCTTATGCTTAAATTAGTTATAAAACTCGTCCTCAGATTTAGGGGGAGTGTGGTTATCATATTGTTTTGAAGAAAACATCAAAGTTCATTGTCATCTTCAAAAAAGAGGAGATTGCCAATCCTAAGATTTTGATGGACAATTAAAGGTTGATGTTTTTGGTGGGACTAACGGTTTGATTAAGTGTTTTAGTTTATTAGTTCTAAATGATGAAGATATGATGATAAAGATGATGAAGGATTAAGAGGTTGAAGAATTTGAAGAACCTAGGAAAAACAACTCAGGTTAAATTTCAACTCTTAATATTCCAATTAGGATCACACACGAGACAAAAAGATTTTTAAATAAATTTTATAAATATATGTGTTTTAATAGGATCTTAATTAGATAAATTATTTGCTTCTATGTGTAATTGAAAAATAAATATTTATAATTGATTAAAATTGAATTTAAGTATTTAGTGGAGCTAACCAATAAAAGAAATTGGTAAAATGGGCGAAAACGTCAATAAGAATGAATTAAAAACAAGTTTAGAAAGGTGATCCAACATCCATAAGTCGACAGGTAAGTTAACCGGACAAAGGAAAACTCTCTGTATCTCTCGATCGATAGGTAGGTCGACCTGTGCTTAAATATGAACTCTTTATATCTATAAGTCGATAGAGCAGTCGACTGTGAAGAGAAATGGAACTCTCTAAATCTCTAGGTCGACAGATAGGTCGATCGATAGGTATAAAATCTTTGACTTGACTACATCCTGAATCGAGGAGTCGACTGCTGATCTTGGTCAGTTGACTTATGTGTTTGTTTTAGAATATTATGGAATTCTGGATTTCAATATGAAACTAGTCATTACTAGCTATTTTTTGGTTAAGATTCATGAGATATTTTAGGGATTTAATATTATTTGAGATATGCAACACATATTATGTTATCCTTATAGATTTGGTTCATTAAATTTTAATAGTTCTCAATTTGGTAAATATAATTGTTTATATTCTATTTAATTGTGATTAATAAATATTTAGGGGACTTAATTGAGAAGTTTAAAAGCTATAATTAAGTAAATTGAACCATAATGAAGTCTTAATGATATAAGGGGTCTAAAAGAGCAATTAAGTGTCATGGTAAATGGAAACTAGTCGTTAGAAAGCTGATTTTAATCACATTTATATAGACCTGCGTTTTTTTATATCATTAAGAGAGATTAATAGAGATCAAGAAATATTACTGAGCTTTTCTAAGAGAAATCATATTGGGATTGGTGAGAGCTTTTCTGATAATCATTCTTGATTATCATTTGTTGTGAATCATTACTGCTACTGAATCTGAAGTAACATCGCTCTAATTATTTTTTCGGTGGATTCCGGGTGAGATCTTTCCAAATTACTTTCTATATAGTATTGGTTGATTTTTTTTTTTTTTTAGAATTTGATCTTTAGAAATTGTTTTCTGATTTTTTATTAAAAAATATTTTTTAAACAATTTATTAAATTAATCTGATTACGTGTTCAATTACGTGCTACCCATTTTTGTTTAAAATTAGATTTTGAGTATCTTACTTTTCTATTACTAGTTTTGGGATATTAATTGAGTTTTAATTTATCTAAAGTAGTAGAAGCTCCGAATGAGAAAAATCACTTGTCAATTTTTTAGTTGGTAAATTGAGTGCCGGATTAAATACTATTAGGAGTATTTAATCTAAGGGTAGCTGGTTTCAATCTCTTCCTGTAAAGAGATTGAGATAGTAATTCTTCTTGAATTGAATTATTTTGTGTGGATTTTATAACGGTTCAATCCTTACCGGGTAAAAAAATATTTGAAGTGTTTTGTGAGGTTTTGATTTTTTAGCCTTTGTTTTAAAAAGAATTAGGTTATTCTTGAGCCTGTAAAAAGTAAAGATTATTCCTTAGCCTGTGAAAAGAAAATTTTGTAAAAGTTGATTCTGAGCCTGTAAAAGAATTTTTGTGAGAGTTTGATTCCTACCTTTAAAGGAATCTTGAGTTTAGCGGGTGCGACTCTCTATAGGGCTCGGAGGACTGGATTAGTCAAGAATAGCTTGGTGAACCAGTATAAATTTCTTGTGTGTTGCAATCTTTAATTTATTTATTTATTTTTGTTGTTTGGTGTGCATCTAGTTGATTTTATATTTCCGCTATGATATAAAGATAATAATTAATTTAGCATTAAAAATAATTATTTGAGTTATTAAAGTATTTTTTCTCTGATATTTTTTTAATTATCCAATTCACCCTCCTTCTTGGATATTTCATTGGGCCAACTATTACTTCCCGATATTTCTCCTATTCAATTCGACCCTATCGCGTTGTACCCACCGAGCTGAAAGAACTAAAAATTTAGTTGCAAGATCTGTTAGACCATGGGTTTATCAGACCCAGTATTTCTTCGTGGAGAGCTCAATTGTTGTTTATAAGGAAGAAACATAGCACTCTGAGGATGTGCATTGACTACCAACAATTGAACAAGGTGACAATTCATAATAAATATCTGTTGCCTAGAATTGATGATTTGTTCGATCAGTTGCAGAAGGCAAGGGTATTTTCCAAATAGATCTTCGATCAGGATATCACTAGCTGAAAATCAAAGACAGTGACATGTCGAAGACGACATTCCGTATGAGGTATGGACATGATGAATTTTTAGTTATGCCATTTGGGTTAATAAATGCCCCCGCTGCATTTATGGATCTGATAAATAAGATTTTGCAACCTTATCTAAATCAGTTTATCATAGTATTCATTGATGATATACTGATTTATTCTCAAAATAAATAAGTGTATGTAGAGCATCTAAACATTGTGCTACATATTTTGAGAGAGAAACAATTGTATGCAAAGTTTAGTAAATGTGAGTTTTGGCTATATAGAATTGTATTTTGGGGCACATTATCTCGAGTGATGGTATACAAGTCAACCTAAAGAAAATCAAAGTCATTGTTCAGTAGGAAAGGTTAAAAAGTGTGACAAAAGTTCGAAACTTTCTGGAATTAACGGGTTATTATCGCCGATTTGTAAAAGAATTTTTTGTTATAGCTACCCCATTGACTTGTTTGACACGCAAGGAAGTTAAATTTAAGTGGACTGATAAATGTGAAGATAGCTTTCAAGAGTTGAAGAAGAGATTGATATCAGCGCAATACTTTCTCTCCTAACAGAAGGTGGTAGCTTTGTGATATACAGTGACGTTTTACACCAGGGACTAAGTTGTGTACTGTTGCAACATGGGCGTGTGATTGATTATGCCTCTCGATAATTAAAAAATCATGAACGTAACTATCCGACGCATGATTTGGAGTTGGCAGCGATTGTGCTTACCTTAAAACTCTAGAGACATTACTTTTATGGTGAGACCTACGAGATATACACTGATCACCAGAATTTAAAATATTTGTTTACTCAAAAGGAACTGAATCTAAGACAGATGCGTTTGATGGAATTGATCACAGATTATGATTATACTATCAATTATCATCTTGGAAAGGCTAATGTTGTAGCAAATGCATTACGTCGAAAATTAGCAAGTTTGATTGCGTACCTTCGAGTTGTTCAGACTAACATATATGCCGAATTGAGATCCCTGCGAGCCAGTTGGCAATGGGTCAGACTGCATCGTTGCTTACTACTTTGATCTTGAGACCAATGTTAATTGACCGTATTACAGAGGCGCGGAAGTCAGATGCCCAATTTGGGAAGATTAGAGATAAAGTGAAGAATAGGCAGAGAACTGACTATCGCGTTAGAGATAATGATAAAGCCTTGATGTTTGAGAATAGACTGTGTATCTAATAATATTGATTTAAAGAAAGATATATTGGAGGAAGCGCACAACTCAGCATATATAATGCATCCAAGCAGTACCAATATATATCGGGACTTGCTAAATCACTATTAGTGGAATGGAATAAAATAAAAAATTACAGAATTTTTTGTCAGGTGTCTTGTTTGTTGACAAGTCAAGATCGAGCACTAACATCTAGGAGGGTTATTGTAGTTTTTCCCACTCTAGAATGGAAGTGGGAACACATCACAATGGATTTTGTTTCGGAATGACCCCATAATCAAAAGGGGCATAATTCCATTTAGGTGATTGTTGATAGACATATAGAGTCTGTTCATTTTATGTTTGTGAAAATCACGTACTCAATAGACAAGTATGCAAATTTGTATACTGACAAGATTGTCAGATTGTATGGTGCGTCGGTTTCCATAATTTCAGATAGAGATTCGGAATTTACGTCAAATTTTGGTCGATTCTTCAGGCTGCTCTGGGTACCAAATTAAAATTTAGTACAACTTTTTATCATCAGATAGACGGCCAATCAGAGTGTACAATTCAGATACTAGAGGATATATTGAGATGTTGCATTCTAGAATTTCCTCATAGCTGGGATGATTATTTGATGCTGATGGAGTTTTCTTATAACAATAGCTACCATTCGATAATTGAAATAGCACCATATGAAGAGTTGTATAGTAGAACATGTAGAACATGTAGAACTCTAGTATATTGGACTGAAGTTGGGGAACAAAAATTATTGATGCCTGACATAACTCAGATGATGGCGAAAAATGTGAAAGTGATTTAGGAAAGATTGAAGATTACTCAGAGTCGACAAAAGAGTTATGCCGACAAGCATACAACTGAGTTAGAATTTGAAGTAAGTGATTATGTATTTTTATGTATATCTCTGTGGGAAGGCATCAAGAGATTTGGAGAAAAAGAAATACTAAGCCCGAGGTACATCAAACTGTATGAGATTCTAGAAAGGGTCAGTACAGCAGCCTATCAACTAGCCCTACCGCCAGAATTGTCTAGATTGCACAATATTTTTCATGTTTTGATGCTCAGCAAATATATGTCAGACCCTCCGCATGTGTTTACTTCTTAACCGATTGAATTAAAGAAAAAATTATCATACATTAAGGAGCCCGTGCAGATTTTAAACCGTAAAGATCAAGTGTTGCGAACAAAAATCGTTCTGTTAGTGAAAGTGCTATGGTGTAGTCACTCAGTAGAATTGGCGACGTGGAAAAGAGAATATGAGATGAGAAATAAATATCCGTATTTATTCGTTAGGGAAACTAAAATTTCGGGATGAAATTCCTTTTAGGGGAGAAAGATTGTAAGACCCAATTTTTGCATGTTCATATTTTTATTTGCATTTTAGAATAATTGAGAAATAATAGGGTTCATTGTGACATTTAAATTTTACCTTAAAATTTTTAAGGGATTATTAAGATATTTAAATCTTTGATTTTAAAAATTTTGGGAGTTAAATGTTAATTTTAATTTTGACATTAAAAAGTTTAGAGATTATTATGTTATTTGAAATATAATTTTAAAAACTTTTGGAATATAATTATTATTTTTGTTATATTTTGGGGGTACTGTCTTCTTGGACAATAGCCTTATAGTAGTATGATTATCGAGGTGAGTGTACTGTTTTCTATGTAAATTGTCAAATTATATTTTTATACTAAAATGTGGAAAAAAAAAGTTTACTAAAATTAATTATTTTTTAACGTTAAATAGATCAAGTAAATGGTTAAATGTGAAAAGTGGTTCTTTTTATTATTATACTACTATGCCATAGTATGGTCCTGACATGAGGGCATGTTCTGCGGGATGTTATTGGTTCTAACAGGAGGACATGTTCTGAAAGGCATTGTGTTATGACCTGACAAGAGGATATGTCCTGCAGGTGGTTGTTGTTGTTATTGTTGTTGTTGTTATTGTTGTTGATGATGATGATCATTATCATCATGATATGGTGGTTTATACCACGTGTTGACTCCTATCATTGGAGATATTGAATGACTCTGACATTGATGGTTACATTAGATTACACAGTTGTATAGGTTACTGTACCGTTATAACTCCTGATCGTGAGGTGAGATGATCTTATTACTAATAGGAAAATATGTTTCTAGTATTTTATGACATGAAAGTGATTTGATTGATTGATTTATATTCAGTTGCTATATCTTTGTGATATCTGTGAATTTTGATACTGTTCAGTGTGATTATATTCTGTTTTGGAAAGTGGATTCTGACAAATGTACTTGATTCATATATTATTTTTATATTATGAAGATAGTACACCGATAAAATATTTTATCTCAAGTACCTTAGCTAGAGACGGATTCACTACTGGCGTTAGGTAGAGTCAGAGGATGGTTTCATTTTTTTGAGGTTGGCAGGATAGATGTGAATCACAAAGGGTTTGGTTTTTGTAATTTTGTTATGGAATAGTCAGTTTTGTATAACCGCCGAACTTTGAGTTGATAAAATATTTATATATGTTTTTAAATCTATGTCAGTAAATAGTTTATATATACTTGTGGTTGGTCGGGTAATATCAAGTCAAGGTCACGTCTGGCCTCGAACGTTAAGGCCCGGGGTGGGATGTGACAACTCATTTAACACACTTCAATTAACTTCATAGGATTACTTTGAGAGAATTTATCATTCAATTTTAAATGATCTTTACGAAATGAATATTTAATGTTCATCTTCTCGCTAAGAACGCATTGACATATGAAAATATCTCAATCAACGATTAAATCATATAAATAATTAAACTACAATAATCCAAAACTATTTTTGTCTAGCTAATGTAACACAACATTACTGTAAGCATCAAATTTTGACCTCATTTCGGGTTTTCTTATTGTTTTTTTTTTTTTTTTTTTGAAAAAATAAGTATTTGTTGATACCCGTCGGTTTATATTAGGGATGATAAAACAGGTATTTACATAATAACATGATACGATACCGGCACGAAATCATTTGGTATGGATTTAGCTTATTAGGTAACGGGTCGTTATCGGATTGGACACGATAAACACAATAAGAAATAAGTCGAATTTCAAGTTTACCAGATAACCCGATAAGCGACACGAATAATGATAATAAGTAATTAGGTTTTTAGGCTACACGATAAGAAAAAACATAATATGTTACATGATAACTTCATAAATTATTTTTAAAATAAAACTATACTAATAAATATTTGTAAAAATACAAAATTTGTCTAATATTATTATTGAACCCTAGGTTTTGATGAACAATTAAGTATTGATGTTTTTTGTGGAACTAATGATTTTATTGAGTGCTTCAGAAAATATTTTCATACAGTTGGTTAAGAAGAAGAATTGATCAATAAAATATAAAGGGTGCAAGATGGATATAATGAAGACATAAAGAGTTTTGAAGACGCTGCAGAAAAATAGGTAAAAATAACTCTTTACTTATATGTTCTTAATGCAACCTGAATTAGGATCACAGACAACACTTTAAATGAGTTATTTTTATGTGTGTCTTGATATAAAATGATAGAGTTTGAGATTATAATTTAAGATATTGAATGTGCTCCTTATATGAAATAAATTTGATAATTGACCTTAATAGAAAACATGTTTTAAAGTATAAAAAGTAAAGTATTCTGGTCAAATCGGTCAACCGAGAAAAGCAATCAGTCAATGAAATTAAATAGTGAGTTTTGAAGCTGAAATGGGGTGCCACTGATCCAGTTGGTCATTCGAATTAAAGAGATCGGTTAACCGTTTGAAACAGTGGTTAAATTAGCGAAGGAAATGAGCATACTGATCCAATCGGTCAACCAAATGAAATGGGTCGGTCAACCGTTTGAATCATAAGGAGAATTGGAGGAAAATTGGATCGCTATAATCCAATTGGTCAACCGATTAGAGGCAGTTGGTCAACCGACTGGCCTACAGCCAACGGTTGAAATATGGTGCAAAATCGATCCGTTAATCGATCGTCAGGGCTCAGTGAACCGACTGAGTCAGTTGAGGTTTCGTATGATTTGGTCTCTTAGTAAAAAACTATCAAGTTTTTAGGATTTCAAGGGAGAGATTTGGGGGATTTGAATCTAATTAAGATATGGTCTACCGATTCTATTATCCCTATTGATTTGGTCCACGTACTTATGGATTATTTTAATTTAAATTGATTAAAACTTTTCATTTGTATGGTTTTAAATTTAGAATTGTTTTATGGACTTATATGAGAGAATTGAAAGATATTTTAATTTGAAATACACCTGAAATGAAAGGTAATATTATATGGGGTCTAAGAGTGTCTTTTAGAGGCATATCTTGATATTTGTCTATTAATATAGACCTGCGGGAATTGAGATCAATACATCAAGAACAATCAGTTCAAGATTTTCTAAGAGTTATATTTACGCTAAGATTTCTGTGAGAGATTTATTCTACGTTCTTGATCTAAAGTGCTTATGGTTTGGCGTCACCGACTTGTGTTCTATTGTAATACTATCATTATCTTCGGTATTTTCCAATGAGATCTTTCTAAACTTTGTTATTTACTTTGAAGTTATATTCTTATTGATTACTTGGTGTAAGATAGTTTAGAAAATCATTTTAAACTTAAAAGCCTAAAAATCATTTTAAACGTTTTTATTTGATTATCTGATTACGTGCTTAAATTGTTCTACCTACTTTGTTAATTAATCATATTTTTATTTGTCTCACATTGTATATATCATATTGTAATTATTCATAATATTAATCTAGTATATTCGTATTGAGGTGGTAGAAGCTCCTTGTGGGAAGAAACTTACATTTTTTTGCATTTATGAGTTTGAGCAGATTAGACACGTTTGGGACGGTGTCTAGTCAGGGTAGCTAGCTTTCGATCTTTTTCATGTGAAAAAAATTAAGGTTTGATCTTTGTCCTGCAAAAAGATTAGATTATTCTTTTCTTTTGAAAAGAATTAGGTTTTTATTCTCCTCGTAATAGAATTGAGTGATTGTAAATATTCTTCCTAAACCTGATAAAATTAAAAGTGTAAAAGTGTGAGGGAGTGGTAGGTTTGATCTTTAGCCTGTTGAAATTATTAGGTTTTTATTATTCTTGTAATAGAATTAGGTTAGTCTTGAGTCTGGTAAAAAAAATAAGGTTCTTCCTGATCCTAGGAAAATAATAATTGTAAAGGTTAATTCGTAGCCTGTGACAAGGATCGAGATTGTAAGAGTTTGGTTCCTATCTGGGAAAGGAATAAGAGGTTTAGTGGATTGCGAATCTCCGTGGAGCTCGGAGGGCTGGATGTAGGTAAGAGTAGCTTACCGAACCATGATATATTATTGTGTGCTGTATTGATTTATTCTTTATATTGTGTTTGGGTGTGCACTTAGTATTAAACATATATCCACTGCGTAACAAGATAATAATTTATTTAGGAAAATTGATTATTTCTGTTTAAAGGAATAAATTATTTATTTTTAGGAATTACCCAATTCACCTCCCTTTTGAGTAACTTTTTAGGCTTACAATTACAATTTAGTCTGCATTATATATATTAGTGTTACTAATATTTTCTCAAACCCTAATTTACTTCATTGATTATGAATTATGGAATTGTTGACAGTCATTTTAAGACCTTTCATATTTGATGGTTGTTCATGTGAATGTTGTTTGGAATGTTCTATTATACTAGTGGAATTTTATTTTTATTTTTTTCATTTTGTTCCATTGTATTGGTGGATTTTTTTTTTTTATTATTATTATTTTTTTTTTTTCTTTGTTTGGTTTGTTTTTCTTGAAGTTGTATAATTTTATTATGTTTTGTTATTTAATAAATCGTGTCAACAAGTTTTTAATATGTAATGAGTTAAATATGTTTTTATTAGGACATGATATCTTATTGTGTCGTATCAATATTCCGTATAATCGTGTAACACCATAAATTATCGGGTTGTGTTGTGTCGTGTCAATCCGATAAGTTTCGTGTTTATTTGTAACACGACAAATTATCGTGTCGTGTCAACCCGATAAATTTTGAGTCGAGTTCGTGTTCAAGTTTTATGACACTATTACTTACCATGTCGGGTTCATGTTACAAGTTATCGTGTTTGTGTCAGAATATAACACGACATGGGACACGACCTGATGACACGATTTTTCAGCCCTATAAACTTTGAGGACCTCGAAAATATAAAACAAGAAAAATAAATATGGGAACTAATTATAAATATGTTTCTTCCGTGTTCTATTTTTTAGGATAATTATTCTTTAAACGGAATATAATTATTTACATAATTCAATTTTTATTTCAAAATCTTGAAACAGAAACATAAAGTTAGAGTTAGAGGAAAAAAGACTAAACAAATGCCACCTAAACCATGGACCGGTCTTTACCCAAAGCAATAGAAACAGTTGTTTGATCGCCAATATTTTAGAAACCCTTTCAAATTGATCTTTTTTTTTTTTTTCATAGAAAATATTTCATACGTCAAATAAAAATAATAATAATTTTAGTTCAATTATTATAAAAATTAATTTTAATTCAATTACTATATTAATTATTTTTTTAATATTTTAATTTCACAAAAAGATTATGAATATTTAAAAAAAAAAAAAAAAATCCGTTTTCAAATTTCGTTTTCAAGCTCTGATTTACGGCCCTATCCCAATCAATGAGTACCAAAGTGCAACTTTCTGGCATTTGAAGACATCTGACTGGCCAACGTAGTCACTTTCCCAGGCGTATGTTTCTTCTTCATTAAAAACATCTATGCCGGAAACAATGCATCATGATTTGCCAAAATGCCGACTGCAACAAGAATCTTCTTCTTCTTTTTCTTCCCCCTTCAAGCATTAATATAATTGCAACAGAAAACATCGACACTTCCGACTTGTTTTCAGACCCAAAAAACAGAACAGAAACAGACCATGAAGATGACTTACCATTTTATTCTTCTTCCTCTACTTCTTCCATTTTTTTTCTGTTCTGTTTCATGGGGATCCTCCGATTCAGTCTACCATAGTTTTCTTCATTGTTTATCCAACCATTCTCACCCTTCCGACCAAATCTCATCAATTCTCTACTCTCCGACCAATTTCTCGTACACTTCCGTCTTGCAAGCTTACATCAGGAACCGCCGCTTCAATTCATCGACAACCCCAAAACCCACCATCATCGTCACCCCACTGCACGAATCCCATGTTCAGGTGGCCGTTATTTGCGCCGGCGACATTGGGATTCGACTCAGAATTCGAAGCGGTGGGCATGATTTCGAAGGGTTGTCCTACGTTTCGGACGTCCCTTTTGTCCTCCTCGACATGTTCAATCTTCGGTCCATCAGTATCGATATCGGAAACGAAACGCTTGGGTTCAAGCCGGAGCGACGTTGGGAGAGCTTTATTACAGAATATCGGAGAAGAGCGACGTTCATGGCTTCACCGCCGGAGTTTGCCCGACGGTGGGCGTTGGCGGACATATCAGTGGAGGTGGGTACGGAAATATGATGAGGAAATACGGTTTGTCGGTGGATAATGTGGTCGACTCAGAGATTGTCGACTTTAAAGGAAGAATTCTGAACAGAAAATCTATGGAGGAAGATCTTTTCTGGGCTATAAGAGGCGGCGGTGGATCAAGCTTTGGGGTTATATTGTCATACAAGATCAATTTGGTTAGGGTTCCGAAAATCGTTACTGTTTTCCGGGTGGAAAGAACGTCGGAAGAAAACGTGACGGAGATTGTCCACCGGTGGCAATACGTCGCCGATAAGATCGACGATCGTCTCTTCATCCGGTTGACTGTGAAACCTGCAACTTCGAAAGAAGAGGGCACGGAGAAGAAGAAGACGACGATCGGCGCATCATTTGTGGCGATGTTTCTCGGCGACTCCGGCGACCTAATTCGCGTCATGGACCATGAATTTCCGGAACTGGCTGTCCGGAAACAGGATTGCCGCGAAACGAATTGGATCGAATCCGAGCTTTTCTGGCAAGCTTCGGCGCCGGAACGCCTATCAGCGTCTTGCTCGATAGAAATCCCGGCGCTGTGAAATTTGCGAAGAGGAAATCGGATTATCTACAGAGACCGATCTCCATTGATAAATTGGAGCTCGTATGGAGGAAAATGATCGAATTAGGAGACACAGAATTGGTGTTCAATCCGTACGGCGGGAAAATGAGCGAGATTCCCGACTGGGAAATTCCGTTTCCGCACCGGGCCGGCAACATATTCAAAATCCAGTACTCGGTGAATTGGAACGAAGAGGGCGATGAAGTGGAGAAACTTTACGTGAATCAGATAAGGATGATGTACAGATTCATGACTCCATTCGTGTCGAAAAACCCGAGGGGGGCATTTTTGAGTTACAGAGACCTTGATCTCGGCGTCAATGGCGGTGGTAACAAGAGCTATGTTGAAGGAAGACGGTATGGAGTGAAGTATTTCAAGGGTAATTTTGATAGGCTGGTTAAAGTGAAGAGTTTGGTTGATCCCGAAAATTGCTTTAGGGATGAACAAAGCATCCCAACTCTACCTTAAGATCAAGAGCACGAATTGAAAAGTGAGCAATATGAAATTCGGTTTTCTAAATTATTTTATTTTAAGAATTAGTTGGTTTTGAATAAATTAATGTATAGATTTATTTATTCAAACATAACTTTAACTAATAATATTTAAATTAGAAGTAAAATAATCAAAGTAACCAATTTAAGTGTTTTTAATTCTTAAAAATAAATATTAAAATATAATAAATACCATTTTGAGAATTAAATAATAAATATCCCATTTATAAATTGTATTAGAAGTAAAATAGTTAGAGTAACTAATTTAAGTGTTTTTAACCCTAAAAATAAATACTAAAATATAATAAATACCACTTTTGAGAATTAAATGATAAATATCCCATTTGTAAATTGTACAATTTAATATCTAATCATATTATAATACTTAAAAGCAGAAGCCTACCATCTGAATGAATGAGAGACAAACATTTGTCATCTCTTTAATCTAATTCCTCTATTAGAATGAAGGGTAAGGATTAAATCTTATAATTCTCTCTTAACTATGTGGGTTACAACTGTAACGACCCGATTTTTCATGACCGCCACGCGATTTCTACCCTTGGAGAATTGAAACTAAAACTGAATAATTCATTTAAGAAACTAGGTCGACAATTATATTTATCAATTAATCGAATCAATTTTACAACAATAACAATAAAAAAAGTTAATCTGAATTTATGTGAATAAACAACCATATGAGTATTAAGAACCAAGTAATAAATGGTTTCTTTCAATTAATGTAACTCATATGACTTAATGTGCTATCAAACTACAGCTTGTCAATAATATATCTTGCAATTGAAGTTGACCGGCTCATATATAAGCACACCAAGCAAGCCTCATAGAAAAAAATTCAATTCTTAACCGATCGGAATGTTCAGGAGACCAAATTGTTAATTAAACAACTACTCTGAGGATCAAACATAATATTTATAGTCCGTGACCAATAATTCATTAGGAGAATTAATTTCGATAATTATAATTATCGATTTATCGAGTCAATTTTACAACAGTAAATAATAAATACAATTATTATAAATTAAATAGAAATTAAAATTCCCAGCGTCGTCTCACTCTCGTCGGCCCTGCAAATCAACACTGTAGGGTTGTGAGCCAACGTTTAGTAGAACTCTAACCCCTCTAATATGTGCATTTAATTAATACGAAAAATAAAATACATTGACATGATTTTCACATAATTTTCACATAAATATAATTATTTCATGCAAATTAACAGCTATAATTTGACAACAAAAATAACACAAATCTTATAATAAAAAAATTAAATACATATAGTAAAAGAGTTAAAATTCTACCTGAAATCCGAAACCGAAATCCGAATTGGAATTGTTTTCTTGCCCAAAAACCATTCAAAAATTTTCTTCCCATATATATATATATTTTATATATATGTATAAATCCAAAGTAGTCACTTAACCTCCATTTATTATTATTATTATTATTATTATTATTATTATTATCCTTATTATTATTATATTATTACTTTTATTATTAATATACATATATACATGTGTTGTCTATATATACACACAACACATAATATGTGTTGTCTTCTTAAAATGAAGACAAGGCATATTTTATATATATAATATTTATATTTACACAAAACACCCACTTAACTTAAAGAAAATATTAATTATATCTCAAAAATTTTAAAATTATATTTTAAATAATATAATAATCCCAAAACATTTAAAATCAATTTAAAATAACACTTAACTCCCAAAAATTCTCAAATATTATTTATACTATAAATTTATAAAACTGTCTCAAAATATTAAACTTACATAAAATATTTTTTTTTAAAAATATAGTTTTTCGGGGTATTTCAATCTACACCCTTAAATAAATTTAGTCATCAAAATTTCGTTAAAAATAATAACAATTCAGAATCGCATCGCATGATCATGTTAGTCACACTCGATTCTAAAATAATGGTTCTTTATGTACGGTCCCATAACGGAAAGTCACCCGTAATTCATAATCGTCAAAATCCATTCCACATATCGCAACATTCTTATTCGTAGTTGTCCACATTATATCCAACAACCTACGGACTGAGTGCACTTTGGTTGATAACACCTAGTACAGATAACCAATTGCCAAAAAATCTTATATTTCTAAACGTTTCCGCTGCGCTACTCTGATAAAATTAGCAATAAATAACCATATAGTTTTAAAATATCATGGTAGTCTCACTGGATTAGAGTCTATCTCAATTCCGATAGGTCTACGACTTCAATAATTTTTTCACTTAGCATGACTTTTTAAGTCCACTGCCATATTCCATAACCCGTATTTACTGATTCTATCTAACATTTCAACCAACATGTTCGCAACAACATTTTCCATCTAACATTTCAACCAACATATCGCAACCAACATTTTATCCTACAGATACCCCAATTCCTTGTGGACTGCCTTGTGAGACTAAAATTGACTATCTCCAATATTTACATTAAACTTCCAATAATTTCGTAAACTTTTTTCATAAAATCAAACAATACAAATTTTAAGTAATAATTTTTTTTCGCGCAATATGTCAAAAACACATAAATATTTCTTAAGCATATAAATACGTCAAAATCAAATAAATACCCATCAAAACACATAAATATCACTGAACCACATAAATACGTATCAAATTACATAAACACATCTCCACCACAGGAATATGTATCGAAACACATGAATACATATGAATCATATAAATACGTGTCAATCCCGTAAATACATCTCAAAATACATAAATATATTTTAAACCACATAATTATCTAGAAACACGTAAATATGTCACCAACACGTAATCATGTCTCAACCACACAAATACGTTTCAAACACCTAAATACGTGTCAAACTATAAAAACCAAATACATCTCACATTAGATAATTACGTCTTCAAAGTCACGTACCATAACAAGTTCAATACTGAATTCTATACTCACGTGAAATGTATATAAAAAAATATTACATAAAACCCCAACTTGCATTTCTACAACACCAATTAAGCTCAAAAATTCAAATTAACATTTCAAAATAATAATTGGCTCTCGATATTTCACAATGACCCAACGCTCCGCCTCTACCAATCCTTAGTAATGGACTAATATCTATCCAAATTATTTTTATTGGTGTACTGTCTTCGTAGTATAAAAATATTTTATAGATCAAGTATTTTTTTTTTTTTTTTTATCAAAATCTATTTTCCAATAAAATATGGCCACATTGGGCAGTATCCAAATCTCAACATAAATATCACTATAACAGAACAATTGAATTTAAATCAACTAGTCAACTTACTTGTCTATAATAAAATAACATACTTTCTTGTCAACCATAGGATCGTTTTACCTCACAATCGGGAGTTATCATATCCACCCTGTAGGACTTGCCTAACAGGTAACAACATATATAATATATCCACCCTGCAAGACTTGTCTGACAAATAACAATATATATAATATAACCACCCTACAGGACTTACCTGACATGTAACAATATATATAATATATCTACCCTGCGGGACTTGCTTGACAGGTAACAACATATATTCACATCTCGCAGGACTAACCCTCTTGAAGAGAAAACAACTATGGTATAGTAAGATAATAAAAATTATTTTTCACCTTTAAAATTTTACTTGATCCATTAATTATCGTAAAACAGTCAATTTCCATCAGCACTTTTTTTTTTTTTTTTTCACAATTTAATACGAAAATACAATTTAACGATTTATATAGAAGACAGTAAACACCTTTTAAGCGAATCCTTTCAATTCGACGACATATCTTATGGTCTACAACTAACACGGCACTCACCCAGACTTATTTAACTTACTATTGGTAAGTTGCATTAATCAAACGTCACCTAAAATGGAAGTATGTTCAATTTAAAACTTACAGGGACCAAAGTAAAATAACGGTAATAACACATGGGTGCAAAGTGTCAAACTACACAAAAACATAACGGAGACGTCAATGCATGCAAATATGGACCAAACCCCAATCCTTGCACATAGGTATAAGCACCATATTACATCTTGTATTCCAGTAAGCTTAATTTATTACACCACCATTCCAGTACGTAAAGCGTCCCAATGTTGTACAAAGTTTATTAGTAGAAAACTCAACCAGATATACAATGATTTCTAGTTGAAACCCAAGGTATATTAGAAAACTCAGCTACTTACCAAAGAATTCACGAGTTGGGTATATCACTTAATGTTAAAATGAAAAAGCCAAGCCAGTGCGTGAATATGAAGGGCGACCAAGAAGTTGGTTATTATAGGATTTCCATTTATTGTTTGTAAGATTGTTTTATGGTAGACTTCACAATTGAAGCTACAACGCTCTATCTTCTGCAAGTTACTCACCCACATTTTTATTTCCAAAATGTTTAATTCAATCTTCAAAGGCCACTAATTTTCAAAGCAAGTACCTTAAAAAAAAACACTGTTTCTAATTGGAAAAAAATAAGCACTTATATTCATTAACATTTTGACAACCGGTCCATTACTAATAACAAATCAACACACCGAGCTCTTTCCTATTTGAATATAATATACTTTTTTTTTTGAATTAACTGATTATACTATTTACGACAAAACCTAAGCTGATGTTAACAGTAATGGGCCTTGTCCATTACTGGATACCATAATTATGTTTCCTAAAATATATATTTGATATATATAATAATTGTGCATAATTGTTGACAGTGCATTAATAATGGTAATGAACTGGATTCATTTAATTTTGTAGGGCATGGTAATAAGCTCAAATATCAGTGCATTCATTACCAGAAATTAGGTCGATGTTTGTGACAATTTTTATAATTGCCATTAGGCGGTGACTCAATTAAACCGGAATATCTTAATACTACTTCACTTATTAATAGTAATGAGTACTATAATCCAAGTCTAGGGTGGTTCTAAACCCGCTCTGATACCACCTGTAACGATCTGGTTTCCCAAGGCCGTCACGCAATTTCTCTCCTCAGAAAACTAACACTAAAACTGAATAACTCATTTAAGAAATTAGGTGGACAATTATATTTATCAATTAATCGAATCCATTTTACAACAATAACAATAAAAAAAACTTAATCTGAATTTATGTGAATAAACAACCATATGAGTATTAACAACCAAGTAATAAATGGTTTCTTTCAATTAATGTAACTCATATGACTTAGTGTGCTACCAAACTATAACTTGTCAATAATATATCTTGCAATTGAAGTTGGCAGGCTCATATATAAGCATACCAAGCAACCCTCATAGAAAAAAATTCAATTCTTAACCAATCGGATTGTTCAGGAGACCAAATTGTTAATTAAACAACTACTCTGAGGATCAAACATAATATTTATAGTCCGTGACCAATACTTCATTTAGAGAATTAATTTCGATAATTATAATTACCGATTTATCGAGTCAATTTTACAACAGTAAATAATAAATACAATTATTATAAATTAAATAGAAATTAAAATTTCCAGTGCCGTCTCACTCTCGTCGGCCCTGCAAATCAACACTGTGGGGTTGTGAGTTAACGCTCAGTAGAACTCCAACCCCTCTAATACGTGTATTTAATTAATAGGACAAATAAAATACATTGACATAATTTTCACATAAATATAATTATTTCATACAAATTAACAGCTATAATTTGACAACAAAAATAACACGAATCTCATAATAAAAAAAAATTAAATACATATATTAAAAGAGTTAAAATTTTACCTGAAATCCGAAACCGAAATCCGAATCGGAATTATTTCTTGCCTAAAAACCATTCAGAAATTTTCTTCCCATATATATATATATATATATATGTATAAAGCCAAAGCAGTCACTTAACCTCTATTTACTACTACTACCACTACTATTATTATTATTATTATTATTATTACATTATTATTTTTATTATTAATATACATATATACACGTGTTGTGTATATATATACACAATACATAATATGTGTTGTCTTCTTAAAATGAAGACAACGTATATTTTATATATATAATATTTATATTTACACAAAACACCCTTTTAACTTAAAGAAAATATTAATTATATCTCAAAATTCTTAAATATATATTTTAAATAACATAATAATCCCAAAACATTTAAAATCAATTTAAAATAACACTTAACTCCCAAAAATCTCAAATATTATTTATACGATAAATTTACAAAATCGTCCCAAAATATTAAATTTACATAAAATAATATTTTAAAAAATATAGAGTTTTTGGGTATTACAACAATTGTCATTTAATACATCGTCTCCTTGGTCACCCACCTCAAGAAACAAATTGACAACATCAACCTCATTTCACTACTCTTCAAACCCTCTCTCAGGCTCATTCTCTTCCCAAACACCCAGCTGCTCATTTCATCTTTTTTTCTCTCTCTCCCCCTACAGCCTCATGGTTACTGCCTCTACAAAACCATCAATATCGTTGCTCCATCGCCGGGAATCGCCACACACCGCCATAGCCGTCATGCCTGCTCCATTACCGGGCATCGCCCCGCACCGCCATGGTTGTCACTACTGCTCCATCGCCGGACATAGCTGCGTACCATTGAATGACCGTCGCTCTCCCTCTTTACAGATCTGGACAAATCGAGCACCAATTTGGCCCGATTTAGGTTTGGTTTAGTCTAAACCAGCCAAATCTGGTGGAGCTTCGAAGTAATCGTCAGTCGTCGAAGGTAATTTAGCCAAATCTAACTCCAATTTGGCTGGATCTAGCTTTATTTTGACAATATCTATTTTTGATTTGGTTAGATATCTTTTAATTTTTTACATTTGATTTGGAACTAGAAGAAAGTATTGATTTGGGGCACCGAAAGGTGAGGCAAATTTGTAACAAGCAAATATGGGTGGATCTATTTATTTATTCGATCATATTCGTGGTGTGGTTGTGGATTTGTCGGGGGTTTAAATGCTACGAAAGATGAATATCAACAAATATCTGTATATCTGGTGCGTGATGGTGCATGCTTTTCTCAACTTTGGAGGTATTTTTTGTGTTGATTTTGTTGGGTTTGATGTAAACAACTAAATAATTTTACTATCAAAATCTCAAGAATCGCCTTCGAAACAATCAAATAATGAATAAAAAAACAAACAAACATGGACTAATGTCAAGTTTTTTTCATTGTTTTAGGATTGTCGAAATCTTCAGTCTGTTTACAGTTTGGTCTTCCCATTCAATTATTGTGCATTGCCAAAATGAGGTTTTTTGCTAAACAAGCAGTGGTAGAGTGCTAGGTCTTGGGAAAAAAATGTCTTAAATATTTAATTTAGGAAATTGTATATTGAATTTTTCATGGATCAATTCTATTTTGAAGCGTTATCGATTAAAATGTGTTATTTTTGTCTTGAATAAGTGTGTAGTGTTACATTTTTTCTCTCAATCGCGGCCGAGTCTCATAGATCAGCCTATGGATATTTTTAGGATATGGATATGCAGGTATAGCTCTCGCTTAATCTCTTTTTCAAGTTCTATTAATCTCTCGCTTAATCTCGATTATGTTATGAACCATATTACTTTGGTTTTTTTTTATTAGCTTAGGCCCCGTTTGGTAGTTGTTTCCATTCCAAAAATTCTCATTCCATTCCCAGATTTTTGGGAATTCTATTTGGGAATAGCGTTTGGTAATTTTTGTTCTCGTTCCCATTCCATTCCCATTTGAGAATTATGCCCATTTGTTTTCTTAAAAAATGAGAAACAAAAAAAAGTTGTTTCTCAAAATTCCCATTCAATTTCCAGTTACTGTTCATCGTTGCCCGACCACCAGCCACCGTCACCGGCCACTGCCCGCCGCCGCCGGCCATCTTCGGCGACCGTCGCCGGTCACCTCCGGCATCGCCGCCGCCGGTCACCTCCGGCATCGCCGCCGCCGTCGGCCCGTGACAACTTCCGGCGCGGCTTACCGCCCACCGTTTGCTGTCGACTATCTGCTACCGTCACCCACCCGTCTTCACCATCGCCGCCCGGCCAAAAAAAAAAAAAACTCAAAAAAAAATAAAATAGTTTTAGGATAAAATCGTTACCAAACGCGATTCTCTTCCCAAAACAAAAAAAGAATTATCGTTACCAAACACGATTCTACTCCCTAGTAGGAAACAAAATTTTCATCCCATCCCATCCCATTCCCATCCCACTGTTGGAATGGAAACAGAAACGGTTACCAAACGCCACCTTAATATTCATAGAATAATAGATTTCTTTAACACAACATATGTAGTTTAAAAATATTTAGTTCTATTCTTGGTTATCAGGAACTTTCTTGGTTTGTACGTGATGCATGATTTTGGTATTGGAATTTGAGGCCAATTTTTATGAACTTGACTTTTGTTCTAGTTACAAGTTTGATTTCTTAATTTAGCGAAATTTAAGTTTGATTTCTCTATATCTGTGTTCGATTTCACTTGATATGAGTTTGATCGGTTTCTAACAGTGATTTGTTTAAATCTGACCACAATTTATTTTTAGTTCGTAGATTTCTAAATTTGTTAGAACCATTTGAGAAATATCAAAAGATGCAATATATTTGCTTTGTTTGTTCTCCATTTAATTGAAATAAGAAATTAGAGTCAATTTAATATAATTTTTGAGTTTGAATTATTAGTGATCTTAGTTGAGTTTAATCTTTTGTTTTTTTCATTTCTGCTTCTCGGTCCATGTCGTTTGTTTTGATCCATCAATTAAGGAAAGATTGTAGAATTTTCATAGATTCTTCATTCTCGTTCATGTTGTAAACAAGAGTTTCATATGATGTTAGGCTCACGTTTTGCAGTTTCTACATTTTACGATTACAACGAAGTAATTTTGGCAATTTCAGGCAGAAACGGAGCTTTATTATATTTCTATTCTAGAGGTAACAAATCTACACTTAATTCCATGTACAAAAATATTACCGCACTACTTTTATTTCATTATGCATAAATTTCATATATTTATTTTCTGATTTCACTGATTTTTTTTTTCATTCTATTTTAACAAGGAGTCACATAATTGAAATTTAAAAAGGCTCTATTTCATATATATATATATATATATATTTGGAGATTCTTGGAAACCTTATAACTTATTATAATTTGAGGATTATTATAACTTATTTGCCATTATAACTTATTGTTTGGAGTATTGATTATTAACTTATTAATTTAATTTAATTTATTAAATTATCACAATTATAACTTGTGGTTTGTATATGTTGAAAAGTCTTTAATAAAAACTGAATTCACGATTATAACTTCAATTATATTTGTATTTTGAATTTATAAAAATTGTACCTATTATTTGCCGTTGTAAAAATTGAATCGATGAATTCGAGAATTATAATTATCGGCATAGCGGTGTTAAAAAAAAATAGTTTATCGGATTTATAGATAATAAAATATTGGTCGTTCGATTCGCTGTTGATTCTCCTTAGAGAGAAACCCCAGGGCAGCCCCGGCAAAATCGGGTCGTTATATTATTACTAAATAAAATCTCATGTAAAGACTTCACCGAATAATTCAAAAAAAAAAGGGAATTAAATGAATAAGTTTATATATAAATTTTAAATTTCATAAATAAAAAAAATAAAAAATTGAAATTGAAAATGTATTACACAAAGAAAAAAAAAATTCTCAAAATAATTTTAATTTTTATAAATTCAACACCAAATACTCTTTAAATTCTCAAAAAAATATAACAACCATCATTTGATCTAAAAAATAATAAAAAAAAAGTTCGAATTTGAATTGTATTGCAATAATTTAAAAAACAAAATCAAACTAACTAAAATCATAATTCTTTTAATAGGGTTATAAAAGTAATTTTTTTTAGATAGTTTTAATTATTTTTTAATAGTACAGTGACATTGCAACATGAACAAATAAATAATTTTATATTTAACGTCAAAGGAAAAAGGTATTGAAAATATTTTTCAAATGACAAGGGATATCGTTATAAGTTTTCAAAATAACGAGGGATATTATTAAAATTTATCCATATTTTGGTTAATGATTTTTCTATTATAATGAATTATATATCACCTTATTTCTTCCTCATATTTTTTCTTTCTAATAATTTCACTGTCCATCTTTAATTACATATAAATTTATTCAATTTTAAGAGCTCCAAAGAGTATTCTAATAATTCTTAATCAATTAATCAAATAATGGAAATTATTGAACAACATAAAAATGATCTATTAGATTATTTTATGACTATTATTTAAAATAAAAAGTTACAATCATTGAAAAAACCCTCGAGAAGCTTATTTACTAATTGATTTACTATTTTTCAAAAATAAATATGAATGAGAACATTAATAGTCTTAAAGATTAGTATTAATTATTTTCTAGGTTATAATTTTATTTTTATTTCTCGATATTAAAATTTATTTTTGTTATACTTTAATAAGATATCTTATATATAAAATTAAAAGTTCAATTGTGGATCATGTGTAATGTTCAAATGAAAAATATATATTGATATATATTTTTTTAGACCCGCATAATATGCAGGTCTAAAACTAGTATAATACTTAAAAGTGAAAGAAGAGAAAATATTTAATGAGGTTGGAGAATGACTTTTTCATGACTTTTGGTGAATTCTCATATTCTTTTTTCATTTTTATTTTTTTATATATCAAATAATTAGTGCCCCACTTAAATTTTTTTTTTTAGTTATATATATATATATATATATATATATATATATATATATATATATATATATATATATATATATATATATATATATTTCTATTTAATACACAAACGCGTGATAAATTTTCTTAATGGACATTTTAAATTACTTAAAAAATAATTGCAATTCAAAAAATATTTCCAAAAAAAGAAAGTAGATACGAAATAAATTAATTAAATTAGAATATGTTGACTTGTGAAAATTGATAAATTAATCCTAATATATAATTATTTATTTTTTATTTTATAGTATATTAATAAAAGTTCATTTATGGAATAGCAAATTACAGTTTTAGTCCTCGTATTTACACACGTTTTTCTGTTTGGCCCTTCAATTTTTTTTTTGTTAACGTGGTCCTCGTATTTGCACATGTTTTTTTAAATGACCTTTCTATCAAAAAAAGAGGTGAAAACTAACGAAATTTATGCATGTGCTCAAATTAAAACTATATGAATCAAAATCAAATAATAGTCAAACTTTAGGGTGCAAGTGTCAATACTCTTTCTTCTCTTTCCTTCTAAAAAAAATAGAGTTAAGAAAGAGAAAGAGACTTCACCTAATCGAACAGATAACAATGGCCATCATCTTCATCGAACTTCACTTGATCATCATCGTGATCCGGCCCAATCTCCATGGCCTTTAATAATTTGAACCACCTTGATATGACCCTGGTTTGGTTGAGCACAAGCTTTCTCCATAATCTTGGAAGTTTCTATTCTTTTCTATTCCTTTCTTGTTAGTTAATATTTGTTTGTTATTTGTTATTGTCGGTTAATAGTTTGTTAGTTTTGGCTCCTAAAGTGGCTATAAATATTGTAGCCCTTTAGTCATGAAATAATAAGAAATTGATGGATCTTTTCTCTCTAGTTCCTCTTCTTCCTCTCTAATTCTTTGATTTTTTCTGAATTTCTTCTTTCTCTTCTTGTAATTGGAGTAGACACTCGCTCAAAGAGTGTTCTACGCCTTTCTAACGTACTAATTTTGTGGTTAGGGCGTATCATTGGTGCTTTCATTGAGAGTTTTGATTGCTAGTTCAAATGTTCTTTTGGCGATTAAGGCATTGCAGACTCAATTCAAAGACCACACCATATCCTTGCATCATATGCTGCAACAATTCATGGCTACAATCAATTCTCGCATCGAAGATTTCTGTTCAGAGATTCAATTCTCGCCGCCCCCCATATTCGATCCATCGATGGCTTCTCTTTCAGTTCTTTGCCCTCAAACAAGTTCTGCATCGGTTCTTGAGACTAGTCCCAAAACCATGTATGCACTACTTTAGTTGCCTTTTCCACAGGCAACTGCGATTTCGATTTCCTCATTCTTAGTTTCATTGCCAACTCAGAATTTGTTGTATGAAGCCCAGGTCAGAGCTAAGGAGCAGAAAGTTCATGATTTAGTAGTTCTTATTGGTAAGTTTTCTGATAAAGATCCAGAGTTCTTAAATGTCATGAAGCCTATTGTGCCATGTGACAAAACCACCAAGAGTAATGAGGCTTTTTCGTTTCGAAAAACTTTATTGCATGAAAACATGATGGTGGGTAGAGGAGACATGTCAGATGATGCAATTCAAAGAAACAAATGAGAAGTTGCTCATGACCATTCTGGTGGCAAGCCTGCAGAAAAAAAGGAGCAGTTGCTCCTAACTATTTAGTTAATGATGGCACACCTGCAGAAAATAGAAATTTAATACTTCAAGAAGATGGTTTTAAGCTTTCAATTTCGTCAAATGTGGAATCTATAATTCTTGAGAAATCCCAAACAACCAAGAAACTCTATGAGGAATTACGTAAGAGTAGTACAGTAGAGGAGAGCAGCTTGTCCCTTTATGATGAAAAATGGAATATCTTAGCAGATATTTCTAGCAATAGGAGAAAAATGTTGAGGATGCAAGTCTTTCCAAAACTTTACTTGGAGATGACAATGTGAAAGTCAAAATTAGTGATAAAGATGAAATTCATTCCTATAATGTTCCTCAACACATCCTATCAACCAACGTGGACATTCATACGGAAGAATCCTTGAAAGTTGATAAATTAGTTATCGTTGCTAAAGATTTGAATAATGCTATCGAAGAAAGTGTGTGCATGACTAGCGTATCATCCTCAACACTGCATGGCTCCAAAGGCTAACGCTAATCAACGTGAAATTCAGCTCGTCGTGGGTGACCAGGTGCTGGTTTGCCTCCAACCACTTTCGGTTCCTACTTTGGTTTGGGACGAAGTCCCTATGGATTTCATTATGGGCCTTCCATCATCTTAGGGTTATATTGTCATTCTCGTCGTGGTCGATCGCCTCACCAAGTCAGCCCATTTCAGAGCACTTCCACCTCAGTTCACCGTTCTGAAAACAATGGAGTTATTTGCGGATATGGTCGTCCAAATCCATGGATTCCCTATCTCCATTATCTCCGATCGAGACCCCATCTTTCTGAGCAATTTTTGGTAGAAGTTGTTTGTGCTAAGTGGCACTTTACTCTGCCATAGTACAACCTATCACCCGCAGATCGATGAGCAATCTGAGGTCGTGAATCGAGGCCTTGCGCAATACTTGCGCGCGTTTACCCAGGAGAAACCTAAATCGTGGGTCTATTTTCTATGCTAGGCCTAACCTGATCTGCACCTTGAAGACAATGTGGTTTTTCAAGACCTGAGGAATGATACGACCTTGGTTTGGTTGAGCACAAACTTTCTTCATGATCTTGGAAGCTTCTATTCTTTTTTATTCCTTTCTTGTTAGTTGTTATTTGTTATTGTTGGTTAATAGTTTGTTAGTTTTGGCTCCTAAAGTGGCTATAAATATTGTAGCCCTTTAGTCATGAAATAATAAGAAATTGATGGATCTTTTCTCTCTAGTTCTTCTTCTTCCTCTCTAATTTTCTGATTTCTTCTGAATTTTTTCTTTCTCTTCTTATAATTGGAGCTGACACTCGCTCGAAGAGTGCTCTCAATAAAAGCACCAATGATACGCTCTAACCACAAAATTAGCACATTAGAAAGGCATAGAGTACTTTTCGTGCAAGTGTCAACTCCAATTACAAGAAGAGAAAGAAGAAATTCAGAAGAAATCAGAAAATTAGAGAGGAAGAAGAAGAACTAGAGAGAAAAGATCCATCAATTTTTTATTATTTCATGACTAAAGGGCTACAATATTTATAGCCACTTTAGGAGCCAAAACTAACAAATTATTAACCAATAATAATAAATAACAAACAAATAACAATTAACAAGAAATGAATAGAAAAGATAGAAGTTTCCAAGATCATGAAGAAAACTTGTGCTCATGATGCCGTATTGTGTAATCTGAAATATACCGTGGCTTTCTTTTATAATCGCCCGCAACCTCCAACCGCATCCATGCAGGCATTTAGCCACCCAAATCTTCTTGGTCGTTTGCACCATACCATACGCTTTGTTCTTCATGATGTGGTAATACTTCACGGTATGCTTGACATGTTTCTTATCTTTAAAGATGATACCTATACGAAATTTGTCCATTTCCGGTGTCCAAATTTTTTTTCGCAACTTCGGCTCATATTTCACTATGTCATCTTCATTGCTCCACTCCAAGTTATTGAAAAATGGAATAACTTATCCAACTCAAATTGCTGACTCTCACACCCTTGCCTGCTAGGCCCAGCATCTAGATCTTCGTCCCCATTCCCATCATCCTCGGGCTCCAACGCAACATCTACATCTAACTCTTCTTCTAACACACCATGACTATCAAGGGTATCAAACTCACCACCATAATTACTTGTATTGTATTGCGGGGGACTACTTGACGAAAAATGGTGATGTGGAGGAACAGAACTAGTGCCATGATCACGGTCAATCACACTATGAGAATGCTCTTGTTCTGGAATGTAGGGGTGGGACGGTGTAATCAGAATGATATTGTTCTGGGATATATAGGGATGGAACGGTGTAATTAGACTGGACTGCTTGGGGGTACGACATGGGAATATTATAGCCGAAAAATGTAGGATCCTATTGGGTACTGTATAGATTAAAACTTTGAGTCATTAATTGAGTAAAATGACCAGTTTGGGGGAAAAAAATCGGATTATGATCAAATCCTCATTCTACTTCAACATACACCTCAACAGCAAGAAGCGATGATATGTAAAGAGGTAATTCACGCACTTGGTTTAATACTAAGTCATCCCTAATAGAAAATAAGGTATATTTAAAAGTTCCCCCCAAAAGAGCCATCGGCATCCTACACTTTAATTTCAAATTTCCAGCAGCCCCATCCTAAAAAATACACGGTTTTAGCATATCAATAAATTCATTCAAGGTTGTTCCCCTACGAATAATTAAAGATTTTACTGATGATGTACTATAAGAAACCCCGAACTCGGTACCTTCTAATATTCTATCACCCCAATATAATAACAACCGAACGTGATCCATTTCAAGCGGTTATCATTTCACAAGTTATAACAAAACAAGAAAATATTATCATCGAACCCACTAGTATTTATACAAACTATGAACTGCAAACTAAAGAGATCAGCAAAATGCATTTATAAAAAAATAATTAATTAAATATTGTGTTCAAAATTAGTTGAATGATAACTCTGTTTTATGTAAGGAGATCTATTTTGGTGAAATGATTCTTACTTAATAAGGGTAATTTATTTATATAAAAATGAGAGGAAAAGTAAAAAACATAAGAAAAGTTACTTTAACTATCTACAACCACATAAAAAAAAACGAGTTAAAAATTAATATTTTTCAGTATTTTTTTTAAAAAAAATAAAATAAAATCGTAAACAACTCTTATGTGTTCAAATTGCAACTACAGGGACCAAAATGAAACTACGTGGGATGATTACAAAACTTTTAGGTGTTATGTGTTCAAATTGCAACTATAGGGACCAAAATGAAATAATGGTCAAACTTCAAGGGACCAAAATGAAATAATGGTCAAATTGCCTATCTAAAGCAGTTTCTTCTATGTTTTTTCATTTTTTCATTATGCAGAAATAGTTTTCACCGATAGGCAAAAATTAGGGAGATTTAGGGAGGGAATTTTTTTAGGGGTTCCCCACCAAAATCTCCTTATATTTATATTTAGTGTTTCTGTTCCCACAAAACTGGAAAACAGAAATATGGGTAAGGAACATATGTGTCCTTGATATGTGCATGCTAAATTATCATTTAATTAGCATGTACACATATTAATCAGCTAAATTATCATTTAATTAGCATGCTCACATATTAACTAACTAAACTAATTCATTAACTAATTTATATTATAATATTTTTTAAAAATTAATTAAATTAACATTTAAACTAAGTATGTAACAATAAGTAAATTAAACAAAACAAAACTATCTAATCAAATTTAACTAATAAATAAATTAAACAAAACACATAAAAATAAACTTACCTCTAATAGGAAGAAGAAATTTTGAAGTGTAATTACAAAATCCTTGATGAATAACTCCTGGGAAAACCAATTGCTAATGGCTTAGTGAAGAAGAAAACAAAAATTGTCAAAAGAACAAATTTGGTAGAGGAAGTCGTAGGGTAGCAAACAATCGGAGTGAAGAAGAAGAAAAAAATTGTCAAAAGAAGAAATTTGGTAGAGGAAGCAGTGGGTAGCAAATGAAAACACTGGGTAAAAAAAAAAATTAATAGAAAAGGGATTTATATAGTCCCCGATCCAAAAGCCACAATCAAAATGAGATGACCATTCACTGCTGAACGGTCATCTCATTTTAGTCGTTCAGCAGTCGGCAGCTGACAATCGCTACAGCGGCTGTCTCGGGAACGAGCGATGTTTCGCCCGTTCCCCAAAAAAAAAAATTAATTTTTTTTTGGACCCGAGGATCAAATCCCCTGGTCCTTTGTATACCCGGGGATAGGATCCCCGGGTATAAAATTAAAAAAAAAAAATTGTATACCCGGGGATCTGATCCTTGGGTATACGGTTGCTCTTTTTTTATACACGGGGTTCAGAACCAGAGTTCAAATACCTGGGGATCCGAACCCCGGGTAGCATTAGAATGGTAAATAAGTTCAAGATGATGCTATTTCAGTATTTTTTTTAAAAAAAAAATATTAAAAGCGTAAACAACTCGATATATATATATATATATATATATATATATATATATATATATATATATATATATATATATATATAAGGGTATATTTGTCTATTCATTAAATTGGTCAACGGTCAAATGACTAAATACTAACAAAATTTCACAAAAGATTTATATTACAACATAACTGTTTAAAAGGATTTTTTTTTTTCTAGATGAACTTTAAAAAAGGGTTATTAAATAAAAACCTCATTTCTAATAGTGTATTCATTTTCGGTATATTCATAAAACACTATTACTCACCAAAATTTATGCATCTATTCTCGAATATTACTATCAAAGTAATCAAAAGATTTCTACATATTTCATACTTTAATACTGAGAATTTGTTATAATTTTTTTATAAACCCATGCAATGTATGGGTCTAAAACTAGTTTGTGAAATATACCCAAAAGAATTCTTAATCTTTTACAATTTTAAAATTTTAAAAATATAAGAGATTTCTCGTGCCATACAATATTTTATTGATTTTTTAATTTATAAATACAAAAATATAATAAATAGTAAAAAAATTACCAATTAAATATAAGGGATGCTTACCAAGCAATCCCAAAAAGGTATCAAAACTACCAATTAAACCCAATTTTTTTTATTTTTTTTTGTGAACCGAGCAGTCTGTATGGAAATTTCGTGACTAAAATGCCCCTATTTAATACGTCGCTTTATAATATCATATAATCAACACCCCATAATACAAAACTTATTTAGGTAACATGCGATCATAAAAAGTGGAACAAAAATGTTTGTTTAATCTCAATCTGAACAAGAAACGAAAAAAAAATTACACATCAATTATATGCGAATAATTCTCTTTAAAATGAGATATCAATTACATTTTTTAGAATTGTTTATCGTCATGAGCATGAATGTTACATGTAACATTTATGATTTAGACCATGTTACATGTAACATGTACTTACGATCGTCGTTCTTTAGAATGTTAGTGTGTTGAATATAATATCTTAATAAATTAATATTGAATCGTATTTCATGCAAATGTTACATGTAACATCTCATAGTTTGTGTGACACTAATGTTGAGTGTAACATTCGGTATTTTATATTAATTTTTTTTTTTGAGTTCTAAATTGGGATACATGTGGATGTCATATATAACATTAACTGTGATGTTATTCTGTGTGCTCGGTGATTGTTGAATATAATATCTAATATAATAGAAAACTAAAAAAATTTAAAAGTGCAATGTTGAATGTAACATGAATGTGAAAACTGAAACTAATGGAAAAAAAATAGTGAATTTGATATTATTTTGAAGATCTTATTTAGACGAATCTGCATATATAATTAGATTGTAAAAAACAATGTGTACAACAATAGTTATTTTGGTTTTAATAAAACGATTTGTTGAATATGAAAACTCTCAATACTTATTATCTTTTGTAAGAAAATCAAATAATACAATTTTGTTGACTATGTGTAGATAGGGCATTTTGACGTGCCACAAAAATGTTATATTTTATTTTATAATTCAATTTATTTTTTATTTTACTTTATTTTCAAAAAAATACAAAAAATAGAGAAAAAAAGAAGAAAAAAATAAAGAAAAATAAAGAAAATAGAAAAAGCAGGAAAAGCAGGAAAAAAGAAAAATAAAAAAAGGAAGAAAAAAAAAAGAAAAAAGGAAAACCCGAGCATCAAGAATCATGGCCAGAATAGGTATATTTTTTTTAATTTTTAATTTTTTTTCATTATTTCTTTTGTTTCTCACAATTTAAATTTCTGCAAGTTTATTTTCTTTTGTAATTGTCTGATGACTCTATTAAAAAATCGGGACGAGGTTTCCCCTTCTCAATTTGAACCTCTGGGCATTAGACGAAACCACCCATATTTCGCTTTTTTACTTTTATATTCTGAATTCTTTTTTTATTTATTGCAATTCATATAAAACGAAGAAAAAAAAAATAAGTCGTCCGATGATCCGATAAAAACACCGGGGCGGATTTCTCGTGCTTAAATTTAGTCCCCGAGTGTTAGGTGAAGGATGTTTAATTCTTTATTTCTCTATTTTTATTTCCTTCTATTTTCTTTCATTTTCTTTTATATCTTATAAAAACCCTAAAAAATAAAAAATAAAAATAAAAATCCAAAAAAACAAGAAAAGTAATAAAACCTTAGTTTGTAAGAATTAATCCTTACAAACCTTAGGACGAATTCAATAAATCGTGGGAGAGTTTTCCATGACCTCGTTTCAATTCCCCAAGTAGAGTAAAATCTAAAAAAGTTTAGTTTTAAGAACCTTTCCCTCGGTAAACCTTTTCGTGGGATTCAGCCCAAGTTTTGGAAAGATTAATTTTGACAAATTTAATTTTCATGATTTTCCTGTGATTTTCATCTCTATAGAATTTGAGAAAATTTCAAATCGGGATTTTCTTGAATTAATTGGGTAAACTTAAAATAAACATCATTGGCATCTTTCTCACATAATTATCATTTAGACGGCATGTTTAGGACACTTTCACCATTTACATTTTTTTTTATATTTTACTACATATAGATTCTTTTAGATTTCATAATCCCTATTTATTTCTCGTATCATTTAGACGACATGTTTATGACATTTTCATCACTTACACTTTTTTTTTTTTATATATATATTTCATCACATATAGGTTCTTTTAGATTTCATAATCTGTGCCACTTTTTCTCATTTAGATATGACACGTACACCACTTGCACTTTTCATATATATTAGATAACTAAATCATTGTCATGCATAATCACATTAATTCATATAGTTTTCTTGATTTATTCCTGTATTCATACCATTTTGTATTGGCACGTTTAAATGGAACTACTCTTGCATAAAAATCATATAAGTAGTTTTTTAGGTCACTTTTGCATAAATAAAATAAAATTCATATCATGTTAGTTTTTGTATTCATACTTCCATTTTTTATTTAATTTAGTTTTCCTATTTAAATCATAAAAAATTCCTCAAAAACATACATAAAACTACCATCCCAAGAATTATTCTTGTCAAATCCCGTAATATTTTATAAGATGTTCTGCCGGGGGGAACATTCCAAAAATATCCAAAATTTGTTTCATCTTAATTTGGAAAATACCAAAAAGATTTCATCAGAAAGAAAATATTTTCAAAATAAAAATAAAACATTAAGACTTGGACTAATTGGACTTAATTGGATATAAGCTAACATTTTCAGACCGGTGTCTTGGGGTGCCTAACACGTTCCCCTAGCGTAATCGACCCCTGAACTCTTCAAATGAATATTTGGTTTGACCGTGTTTTAGAGTCAATTTTACTTAGGCATTTTAAATTTGTTTTCTAAAAATTTGATGACCTAGCACACCAATTAAATCCAATACTAGGTGGCGACTCCTTATTTTTTAAAACGGCCTAAGTACATTTTGAGAAAATTGGCGTTTTTAAAAAACCCCTCGCTCTTTACACTCTATTAATATTTCATATCCTTTCTCCTTTTAGAAAATTGAGGTACGCTAGTTGGTGACTCCGCTGGAGATACTTAGAGGGTCAAGCCTAATATGTCCAACCAATTCATGTCCAAATGTTAAATTTTATTTTGTTACCTTTTTCTTCCATTTTTTAAATAAGTTGTAATTTGTTTTTTTTGTTTTTTTTCTCGAGCTCTTATATTGTTGTAAACCTCTTACACGAGTATGGTAGTCTTATATCCATATTCTACCCTCGAGATTCTATGATACAAGGCATGGAAGAGGGTTTTATACTTGATGGATTGATGATATCTTAGAAAGTCTTTGAAACCAAATGAGTTCAAAGTTTCCAATACCGATTAAGTAATGAAATAATTTTTATAAATCATTATCTGTTTTGATTGGTCATTATCAGAATTGAGAGCTTCGAACTCAAATGGATTTTAAGACTACGTAAAATCCACGTGGACTAATAAATGGTTTTGTTGTAAGAATAAGACGAGAAAGAAAAATTGATCCCAAAAAGCAATTCATGTTCCCCCCATCCGAAGTCTGGTCTTCACTCGCAGTTGGGCCTAGAATCATTTTAGTATAACATCATAAGGTAATTTTGAATCTCCCTGCACGGCCCAGATAACTCAGATGCAAGAAACCATTGACACACTGATAGAAAAGTTCAATGAACTAAGCCAACGACCTTAGGGGGTGCCTATTCCCCCGTCTAGTGGAACTTCTATGATTGAATCCCTGAATGAAAACCCTCTAAGCTACAAGACAGATAATTCGGTGCCAAATCAAAACCCTGTTGGCCTAAACTTCTCGGTGTTGGTCTACTATGGACCTCATATGGGCCATCATTCCTTCTCTTATGGAGTACCAGCATCCCAGCTTGGGGCATGTCTATCAAACCTCACCCGAAGGTCTAGCTTCTCTACATCACAAATCATCATTTACCCAGAGAGAGTCATTGTTCCTCGTAACAATCCGAACGCTAATCAACCGGCTCCAACTGGCGAAACCAAAAATAGGGAAGAAGATAATGAACCCCCTTTAGACTAGGTTTTGAAAATAGAGGAATTGGAGAAAACTATGGAAGAATTGAAAATGGAGAAGCTATCTAGAAAAGCGATGTACAAAAAGATGTCAGCACTGCCTCGGGTGGTGTATCTGGAGAACTTTGTAGTCCTAGAGCTCACAAAATATAACGGTACTAGCCTCCCTAGAATGGCATGTCAGCAACTACAAGGAAGAATAGAGAGTCCATGCTCGGAACAAAGGCTTTTGCTTGAACATGTTCCAACGATCACTGACGGTACCAACTCTCAGCTAATATATGACTCTAGACCTATCACAGATCAAGACCTTTGAGGATCTAGTCAAGGCCTTCTGTGAGTAGTATGTGTACAACAAGGATGTTGTGCAGGATCATAATACCCTATACTAGATACTAAAGAGAAATTATGAGAGCTTTCGGAGGTACACCGCCCGCTGAAAGGATGAGGTTGCCAAAGTCATCTCTAGACTGAACGAGGAGGCTCAGTTAGAGATATTCAAGTCAATTTAGACGCTTTCGTTCCATCAAGGCCTTTCGAGCATAGTAGTGGCCTCCTTTGACGATGCGATCAAACAAGCCAAGGTGATGGAAGAAGAAGTAAGGATTGGAAATATCGAAGGCACCACGCTTGATCCAACAAAGCAATCAGCTCCACCAAAAATGAAAGAAGATGAAGTACCCGTCGTTGTTTCCCCCAGCAAACCTCTTACCAAAATAACCCCCAAGTTTCCTGTCCTCAAAATTACCCAAACTAAAGCAACTAATACCGTAACCATCCTGTTCAAAATTGCTAAAATTAGAATTACTCCCAGAACCAACCATATTCCCAAAATCGTCCTCGCTACTATCAATTTGAGAATGATGTACCTCCCTTTTACCAAAATTACACTGCTCAATACTATCCCCAAGTCTACCAAACACCTACTTACTATACGTCATCATATCAGCTAAACCAAAACTCCCCACACCTGTAATTCCTAACCACACCCTAAAACCAGGAACCCAATACTACCCGGGCTATCCACCGCGTGCTATTGGAGGGAACTTTTGGAACGATAAAAAGGAACCACTAGACCTTTCGGTCTCAATCACCGAGCTATCCCAGAATTGTTTGAAGTAGAGGATGCTGACACCTCTTTCATCCTACAAGCCTAATCTTGGAAGTAAAAGTACTTCTTCGAATCTTTTTTGTGAGTACCACTTAAGAGCTATAGGACATACGACCGAGTAGTATTATCACTTGAAGGATAATATCTGAGAATTCATACGGATGGGGTCCATCACTTTTCCTAACAAAAAGATTGAGGCCACTACGCCAAATTGCCAACTAAATCCGTTACTTGAGCATGCACCTTCGGGAAGTGGTGAAGTTGACCTTTACCAAAAACGTTGGAGATAGGAGCGAGTCATGTGCCCGAGGCTCGTGTGAAAAAATCTAAGGGCTACAAAATTAGGGTCCTTGTTCACATTCAATTTTCTAGGTGTTTTAATAAAATTTGAACATTTTCTTGTACTCACCTTTCCATTTCGTTGGTCTTTTGGATGGAAAGAAATTTGCTCTATAATGGCTTTTTAAATTTTAATAAATGCAATACTATTTTATCCAAACTATGATCTAATATTTGAATCTTACTCTTTCAGGTACCCAAAATTGCCAGCATATGTTGTAGGTGATGTGATTGAGCGAGAATGTGAAGATATGATATCAATATAAAGTTAGACCACGATCCAATGAGAATAGAAACAAACAAAGATTATGTTATGCCAAATGAAAGTGAGATCTAAAAGGTCGTCGATCGAATCTAGCGACAGTTCCAGAGTACCGGAGGATTCAAAAGTCAAGATTGGCATCCATTTCCCTGAAGATGTTCTGATATATCATTGCAAGTTGATCACGCTGTCTCCAATGGTCCTTTAGTGATCTGATAAAACTGAGTGTAAACATCCTGACTCACCTACTATCGAACCCAATGGTGGAAAAGTACCACAATCATCCCAGAACTATAACGCAATGAAGAAGGTCTCACCAGTATACAATCATTCGATGAAGATCGAAGCTGGAAAAATGAGAATTTGTCACCATTAACCAATATTGTTGGACACTAGATTTACTCCTTCATTGATGGATCCTTAAGTTGTAAGAAGGTCTCGATTTGCAAAGAAGACCAGGTTGATTTCTAAACTCGGTTGCCTCCAAACCATTGTAAGTTCGATCATCAATTTCTAAAAAAAAAAAAAAAAAAAAAAAAAGAGGAAAAAAAAAATGGGGAAAAAAAAAAAGGAAAAAAGAAAAAGAAAAATGAAAAAAAGGGGGTAACATAGTCAAACCACTAACCGAAAAACAAGCGTCAGTGCAAATATACAAGAGGTTTGAAGAGAAAAGAAATGGGATAGATTGGTTCTCTCAAAGTTTCTGCTTCGAGCCAATTTAGTAGGCAAATGATATTTGTTTGGATCAGAACTTGATAGATTTGAATGGAATCAGAATTTGTGAAAAGAAATATTAGACATGGTCTGGAAATGTATTAGAACCATGTTCCTGTACAATCCAACTCAAAATCTCACAAAAAAATCATATCGGGCATTGAAGGTATTCGTTTTAGTAATTTTTGACATTTTGCCCATTTCTTTTGGATTAAATCAGTTTTGTAGGACTTGAGAAAATACAGAGTATACAGGGGTATTAGAACCCCAAGAATCGAAGTACCTATCTGTAATGGCTTTTCATTTTGCATTATACCTCTCTGTGATTTTTTATTTTATTTTTATGCTTCTCCGTGATAGTTTTTTATTTTTTGCCTCTCCATGATGGCATTTCATGTTGCATTCAGCCTCTCCGTGATAGTTTTTTATTTTTGTCTCTCTGCGATGGCCTTTTCATTTTGCGTTTTTGCCTCTCTGTGATGACTTTTCATTTTGCATTTTGCCTATCCATGATGGATTTTCCTTTTTACATTTTGCCTCTTCGTGATGGATTTCCATTTTGCATTGTGTCTTTCCGTGATGACTTTTTTCTTTTTGTATTTTGCCTATCTGTGATTGCTTTTCATTTGTATTCTACCTCTCTGTGATAGCATTTCATGTTGCACTTTGCCTCTCCATGATAGTTTTTCATGTTCCATTTGGACTCTCCGTGATGGCATTTTCATTTGTATTTTGCCTCTCCGCGATAGAATTTCATGTTGCACTTTACCTCTCCATGATGGCTTTTCTATTTTTGTATTTACCTTTTCGTGAGTGCTTTTTATATTTTGCATTGCCTATTCATGAGTGTCACTTTATTTCGTATTCATTTCTTACCCTAAAAGGGACATCCAGTGAACTATGCTAAATCTGATTATCGGCGTAATGAGGTGCATAAGCAACCTGTAAAGGTTCAGTTATCGGATAATCAGATCCAACCGCAAGCTGGGGCATATTTTATTTATTTGATTTCTTATTTTTTTTCCCAGCCACAAGTTGGGGCATATTTTATACCTTTGGACTTTCTTTTGTCCCCCCTCGAGCCAAGAAGGCTGGGGCATGAGTGTCATTTTTATTATTCTACGGACACCTGTTGTTATGAGCATCGTCATGAGTTATTATTTATCATTTTAAACGATCCTCTAAATGGACACGTGTTCGTCATGAGTCATTTTTAAATACTCTAAACGATCCTCTAAACGGACATGCGTTCGTCATGAGAATCATCACGAGTCTTTGTTTTATTACTTTAAATAATCCTCTAAACAAACATGTGTTCATCATGAGTATCACCATGGGTCGTTTTCTATCACTCTAAATGATCTTCTGAAAGGACACGTGTTCGTTATAAGTATCGTCGTGAATAATTTTTATTACTCTAAACGATCCTCTAAACTGATACTTGTTCGTCATGAGTCATTTTTATGTTTTATTTATTTTGTTGTTGAAAAATGTGCTTTCAAAAATCCAGAAATTGAGACGATCAAAATGACGTGGTCTCCTATATTTGTCAAGCAAGTGAAACTTGTATGATAAAGAGAGGTAGTTGTAAACACGACATTTTGACCGTCCCGCAAAAAAATTATACTTTATTTTATAATTCAATTTATTTTTCATTTAATTTTATTTTCAAAAAATACAAAAAAAAAAAAATAGAGGAAAAAAGAAGAAGAAAAATAGAAAATAGAAAAAGCATGCAAAAAGAAAAATAAAAGAAAAAAAAAATTTCTTTTCCTTGTCGAAATGGGAGTAGGTTTTCTTTTTTCCCCTTATTTTCTTTTCCATTTCCTTTCGGGTTTTGGTTTTCTTTTCTTTGCTGAATTAGGAATAGCGTTCTAGGACTTTTCTCTCTCCATCATTCCCTATACTTTTCTCTCTCCATCATTTTCTATAAATAGAACCTTCCTCCTCCTCCTAGTTTAGACACAAAAATTTAGAGAGAAACCCTTCTAGGAGATTCAAAAATTGAGAGAAAAACCCTTAGAGAGTGGTTCTTGGAGAGAACTTTTTCGAGAAGTCGTCTGTGAAAGAGAAAAAATCTGAGCATCGGGAATCTTAGCCAGAAGAGATATGTTTTTTTTTTTTGTTTTTTATTATTATTATTATTATTATTATTATTATTATTATTATTATTATTATTATTATTATTATTATTATTATTCATTGTTTCTTTTGTTTCTCACAATTTAAAACCTTGCAAATTTATTTTCTTTTGTAATTGTCCGATGACTCGATGAAAACGCTCGGAACAAGGTTTTCAATCTAAACCTGAGCATTAAACGAGAACACCCATATCTCGTTGCTTTTTTTTTTTTTTCCTGATTTCTTTTTCTACTTATTGCAATTCATATAAAAAAATAAAAATAAAATAAAAAATAAAAAGTCGTCTAATGATCCGATGAAAACGCCGGAGCTAGTTTTTCATGCTTGAACTTAGTCCCCAAGCGTTAGGTAAATGATGTTTAATTCTTTATTTCACTGTTTTTCTTTCTTTCTATTTTTTTTCATCTTCTTTTATTTCTTATAAAAACCTTAAAAAACCAAAAAAAAAAAAAAAAAAACAAAAATACGAGAAAAATAATAAAACTTTAGTTTGTAAGAATTAATCCTTACAAACCATAGGATAAATTCGACGATTTGATAAAATCGTTGGAGAGTTTTCTATGACTTCGTTTCAATTCCTCAAGTAGAGTGAAATCTAGAAACGTTCGGTTTTAAAAAATCTCTTCCATCAGTAAACCTTTTCATGGGATTTCGTCTAAGTTTTGGAAAGATTAATTTTGATAAATTTTGTTTCCGCGATCTTCCCTCGATTCTCATATTTATAGAATTTGAGGGAATATCAAATCAGAATTTCCTTGAATTAATTGGGCAAACTTAAAATGAACATCATTTGCATCTTTCTCACATATTTATCGTTTAGACGGTATGTTTAGGGTACTTTCACCATTTATACATTTTTTTAAATTTCACTACATATAGGTTCTTTTAGATTTTATAATCCCTATCTATTTCTTGTATCATTTAGACAACATGTTTATAACACTTTCATCACTTTCATTTTTTTTTTTTATATTTCATCACATATAGGTTTTTTAGATTTCATAATCCATGCCACTTTTTCTTATTTAGTTACAGCACGTACACCACTTGCATTTTTTTTTATATATATTAGATAATTAAATCATTGTTATGCATAATCACATTAATTCACATAGTTTCCTTGATTTTTTCCTATATTCATACCATTTTGCATTGGTACGTTTAAATTAAAACCATTCTTGCATAGAAATCATATAAGTAGTTTTTTAAGTCACTTTTGTATAAATAAAATAAAATTCATATCATGTTAGTTTTTGCATACATACTTTCATACATTTTCATTTAATTTAGTTTGCCCACTTAAATCAAAAAAATCCTTCGAAAAAATATATAAAACCATCCCCCGGGAACTATTCTTGTCAAATCCCTTAATATTTGATAAGATGTCATGCCGGGAGAACATTCCAAAAATACCAAAAAAAATTCTCATCTTAATTTGAAAAATACCAAAAAGATTTCATAAGAAGGAAAATATTTTCAAAATAAAATAAATCATTTGGACTTAGACTGATTGGACTTAATTGGATATAATGTACCATTTTCGGACGGGCATCTTGAGGTGTCTGACACCTTCCTCGAGCGTCACCGACCCCGAGCTCTTCAAATAAATCTTTGGTTTGACCACGTTTTGGAGTCAATTTTACTTAGACCTTTTAAATTTGTTTTCTAAAAATCCGGTAACCTAGCACACCAATTAAACCCAATGTTAGGTAACGACTCCTTATTTTTTAAAACGGCCTAAGTACTTTTTGAGAAAATTGGCGCTTTAAAAAAAACCCTCTCTTTTAAGTTATTATTATTTCATATCCTTTTTCCTTTCGGAAAATCGGGCCACGTCAATATGAAAACTCTCAATCCTTGTAAATCTAGTGAGGGTAAATTTGTCAATGAAAATATGTAGATTTAAATTTAGGGATTACACCGTGCATGTAAAATATCTTCTAGGAGTTCTTGGTTTATTATCAAATCAATGGAATTAGCCAGTAATTTTGGTGTCCAATTTGGGTCCTCTCGATAATTTTCCCAAAATATAAATGTAAAATTTAAAGCATGTCTTAGAAGTCAGAATGTTAATTTTTTGGGCGAATTCCCCCCTTCCCCCTCCAATTTTTTATAATCTAATTCCGTCCAGCAACTTTTTTCAAATCAATTCCAAATCTTAACAAAAAGACATTTTAAGAAAATAAGCATAATTTATGATATAAACAAACTGCCTAAAGATACTATCTTGATTTTCTAATTTACAAATAAATAAAATATCAAATAACACAAAAAATAGTCAATTAAATACGAATATAAAACTTAAAGGGTATAAAATATAATTTAATTTATTTGTCTTAGAAATTAGCTTGTGATTTTTTATTTATTTATTTTTTGTGGACATTTTCTTTCCAAAGTTTCTATAATTCAATTTCATTCACCTAGACATTCTTAAAAAAAACATAGCGAAATTTATTATATAAATGAATATTAGAAATTATTAGAAACCTATTGAGTTCAATGGAAGAGAAGTAAATTACATGGTTTTCTGTTCGAGGCTCCCAACGTAAAAAAAATAAAAATAAAAATAAAATAATAATAATAATAATAATAATAATAATAATAATAATAATAATAATAATAAATTAAAAAAAATCTAAAGACTAGAAAAAAAAAATCCTATTCCAAAAGTAATAAAAATTGATCATTTCAAAATTGTCCATATTTTATATATGAAATATTAGTAACAACTTTTGCAAGATTTTTTATAATTACACTAGGTTATACTTTTAAATAAACTTTTTACTGAATTTTATTTGTTATTTAAAAATAAATAATTTTTTCAAAACACCATAAATACTTTTATGTATGTTCCAGGGAGTTTATTTATTTTCATACATGCAAATTTTAAAACAATAAAAATTTAGATGAATGATATTCCACTTACAAAAAAATTAAGAAAATACATAACAAAGTTCAAAATTCCAAAAATACCACTTAATATATTCTTGATAACAATTCTACATAGTATTATTTTTTTTATAACAATTCTACTCAAAATTGTTTTATGAAAATATTTCAAAATTTCAAAATATTAAATAATTTTTATAAACAAATTAATTACAAGTAATTAATAAACATTGTTCCAATGAATAATAATAGTTCCATTGTATTTTATAACATACAAAATCTCATATATCTATATTTACATATAATCTAAAATTAAAAAATGAAATATTAAATAAAAAAATTCAATTAATCGAAGTGAAATTCCACTTAAATAAATAAGTAAAATATACTATACATACGTTTCAAAATTTCAAATTCCATTTAAATTTACTCAATCAATAGAAATCCACTCACAATAAAATTACTCTGCCCTTGTCCAGCGTCTATGCACTCTCACAATAAATTTTCCTGTAATGAAAGGGCTCACAAAATTCAATCTAATGCGACACCTAAATACTGCTTTACCAAAAAATACATTTTCTGATGATCCTTACATCTTTGAAACAAACAATAAATTCATGCTCTACATTGTAAAAATGATAGTCTATCCATTACTCTTATTGAAGGAACCGTATAATAAAATCACTACATTAATACAAGGAAATATAAAAAAATTAAATCACATCTAATATCATGTTCCTCTAAATTGGATCTATTCATATTAACATAAAACAAAGATAATAGGCATAACTAAATTGCATTTAGTTAGATCGCCTTTTTCGGTGCTTCAGCCTTAAACTTGGTACTTCCCGAGGCATGATATAAGAAGACTCTTTCAAGAGTGGTTGAATTCGATTAGGAACTGACGACAAAGAACGATTCTCTTGGAAGCAATACAAGAGTATTGCCTCTAACAATATCCACGTAGAACTCAGAAAGGATATTGTTCTTGAGATGTATAAGAATTTGATTCTAATTCCAAGAAGTTAAAGTAGTTTTGATTTGAATATAGGTGATAGTAAAATTCAAATCAATAATTTATACAGGGAAAGAAAAATGAAAATCTCAGACATAAGAGGGTGTTGCCAAAAATTAATAGTGGTTGAATTTTTCTTCAAGAAAGCACCCATTCTTGGTCTTCCCCTAATATATAATATGTCCAGGGTTTATAGCCCTTGATTCTTTTCTTTATGTATTTGCACATTGGCCCCCCCCCCCCTTTTTTTTTTTTTTTTAAATTAGCTTTACTACCAATTCATTTTTAAGGACTTTCCTAACTTCTATTTTTTATTGTGTGTGACTTATTAAGTTTATACCAAAAGTTGTATGATGAAAATAATTAATTTAATTAATTAATTAATTTACTAATCAATCAATCAATTAAAATTAGAATAATTATAATTTTGCCTTTTAAAAAGAAAACACATTTTCCCTAAGACATTTCCTTCGACTGTGAGACACATCTACCGACATATCACATTCATGTCCAGTTGGTAAAAATCTCACCAAGAGAACCTTCTCTAGTACTCTTTTTGTATCACATGATCTTTCTATCATATATTCCTGAAATGACTAATTGGGTATGGATAAAGTCAAAAACCCTTAATTCAATCATATATGTACATTGTTGATAATACAATTTTTGGAAAACCAATTGGAATCTCATTGCAATTGTTATACTGCTCTAGCCAGAGGTTTAGGTAAATTATATTAAATCAAATCAAATAAGACACGTCTATCTTTGCCGAGAGTGATAGATCCTATCTTGTGTACTCGTATATTTACAAGTATGTCCAGTTATACCTAGTGAATACCTTTGAAATCTCGTAATTAGAGTACAATATTTAGTATTGTCAAAGTATAGCAATCGACACATATAACATATCGCATCTCAAGTCAAAATATCACAAATACAATCGTATCTTGGACGTTCTGTTTTGAAACTGAAAAAAGTTATTGTTAACTCCAAAGTTATTTGATGGTTTCGAGGATCCAATTAACTTGGATATTTGGTTGGACTAATGGTGTTATTGAAGATGTGATTACAGAAAATTACTCAGGTTCAAAGAAGAAGCAAGTTATTGAGTTGATAAAATGAGAAACATCCATGAATGATCAAGATGGTATCAATAGAAGACATGATTAAGGACTCTTTTTTACGAATATTTTGTAACATTAACATATATAAACCCTCGATATAGCTTGACTATAATCACTCACTACATATAAAAAAAAAGGTAATTAGGATCGATCAATTCATTTTAAAAATCAGTCAATTGATTGTAATTGTCACACCCCCACCCTAGGCCCCCACAGACTGAGGCCGGGCGTGACGTCGATATGACACTATCTGACCAATCAACTAATATCCATACATACATACGTGTGCCACTGTACATTTTTTTCCATATATATATATACCTGTTTCAATAATATAGGAGCACTTATGTCCCCCAAATGTTCACAACCCGAATCACAAAACAACCTGAACCTTCCATGGTTCCCATCCAACCCGCTCACCTCCAAAATGATCTCAGTGTGCATGGATTTACGGCGGAGGATTCGATCCTCACGTATTGACTACTCTCAAGTGTATGAGGTTAAAGTTTTTGTATAGTGTGATCGTGAAAGATCGGGTTATCGTATCCACAGGGATTAGTGTCGTTACTATCAAGTATCGCATTTGTCATAACCTAACTTTATCTAGGCTAAAAACAAATGTAATTAATTAATTAAACTAATACTAATATAACCTAAATTAACTATACTAATATACTAATATGTTTTAGGGGAAAGAATCGCCTAGAGATTAACGTGTTTACAAATATGTGTTCGATCTTGATTTACTCACGTTTACGGTATTCAACCTATTTGATAATCTCGATACGTAAACTCCATCGCCACCTCTCCCGAGTGTAAGACGGGGGAATACATGACTTCGAGTCAACGAAGAAGTCCCCCTCAACGTCTTAATGATCCTAGGTCACATGAGTCTCGCCCAATGTCATTGATTGCACACAATCCAACTCCCGAACGGATCATTGGATCGTGCGTTGTATTTACCCTATCGACAATTTCCGTTCTAAAACTCACTCGCCACCTCTCCCGAGTGTAAGACGATGGATATAATGCAATTTCGTGTCAACGAAGAAGTCCCCTTCAATGTCTTAACGACCCTAGGTCGCGTAAGTCTTGCCCCAACGTCATTAATTGTCCACAATCCAAACCCCAACCGGGTTATAGAATCGTGGCATTTGTTTACCCTAATCCAAATCTGGGATTTGTCAAACCCTGTATTCTCCATGTATCTAACTAAGCATGATAAACAAACAATACGATAAATACAATCAAACTACGAAGAATAAACATAAACGCAACACTAAAATCATCCAAACACATATTCATAAATTTATTGTTAATCTCTATACAATCCATATTTAACTACGGCCATAACCGCATTTACAAATAAAGAATGAGCTCAACATGCTCACATGATCCTAAGTTAAAGAAATAAGGAAAAGAATTGAAGAACTTAGCCTTGTCCGAAAATTAGTCACTAAGAACGCTCAACGATCGCTTCGCCGTCTTCTCCACTTCAGGATGTGAGCTCCACCTCTAAAACTCCTAAACTTAAGCCTAAGTATGGCCTAAGATGCCCAAATGGACGGGGGAATCAAGAGGAGTGGAAAAGAGTGGGTATTTATAGACAAAATATCTCAAACATATATTCTAAAAATATCTAGGTTGTGCAGAAGGTCACCGCCCAGGCGAAGGGTAGGTTGATTTGTTGATCGCCGTGGCGGTGAAGATAGCAGTGGACTTGGAAAATATTATGCTGGTTTACCGCCTAGGCGGTAGTCCGTCAGTAGCATTTGTGTCTTCTCAGCATTTTCACCGCCGCGGCGGTGGTCTGGACACCGCGGCAGTGGGCTTGTTTCACAGTTTTGCCTCCGAGTTTGTTTTTCTACCGTTCTTCAACCGTTTTTGGTTCGAACTCATCGTTTTTGCTCTAATTTCCTATATTTTTGTCCCACATACCTGATTTATACAAAAAGTAATAAAATTAATTAAAACATAATAAAATACTATATAAACGCTCGAAAACTAACTTAATTCGGTTTGAAAATATGTAGGTAGATCACACTTATCAATGGATGTATATATATATATATAAACAAACTTTTCTTTCATAGGGAAGGAATGGATTAAAAGATTTTATTTAAATTACACTAATCTCCCAAATTTTTTTTTAAGTTATTAGTTAAACCTGAAATCTATAATTAATATTTTTAAAATTGGGAATTAACCCCTAAAATTTTAAATTACATAATAAATAACACAATCTACCCCTTTATTTTCTAAATGTGCTAAAATCCAGTTAAAATTATGCATACACGAAAATTAGGGTCTTACAACCCTTCTCGCCTAAAAAAAAATCGTCCTGAAATTTTAGTTACCTTGATCGAACAAGTGCGGATATTTATCTCTTATTTCGTTCTCTCGTTCCCACGTCGCCTCCTCCACTGAATGACTGCACTACAACACTTTCACTAATAGAATCGTTTTCGTTTGCAACACTTGTTCTTTAACTATTCAAAATCTGGACTAGCTCTTCAACGTATGTCAAATCTTCTTCCAACTCGATCGGTTGAGAAGTCAACACATACGAAGGATCTGGCATATATTTCCTAAGCATTGACACGTGAAAAACGTCATGTAATCTAGATAATTCTAGCAGTAAGGCAAGTTGATAAGCTGTCACACCAACCCGTTCTAAGATCTCGTATGGCCCGATATATCTCGGACTTAATTTTTCTTTCTTCTCGAACCTCATTATGCCATTCCATGGGGATATACATAAAAATACATGATCCCCCACTTCAAATTCCAATTCTCACCTACGTTTGTCAGCATAACTCTTTTGCTGATTCTGAGCAATTTTCAATTTTTCCTGAATCACTTTTTCTTTGTCTGCTGTCATTTGGCTATATCCGACATCATCAATTTTTTTTTATCCCACTTCAGTTTAGTCTGTTGGACTGGAGTCCTGCATCTCTTGCCATACAAGGCTTCATAAGGTGCCATCTTGATTGCCGAATAGTAGCTATTATTATAGGTAAATTCCGTCAATGTCAAATGATCATTCCAGCTATCAGAAAATTCCAGAACATATCCTCTCAACATATCCTCCAATGTCTGAAACGTACGCTCTAATTGGCCGTCAGTTTGAAGATGAAAGGCATTACTGAATTTCAACTTGGTACCTAAAGCAGTTTGAAGACTCGACCAAAACTTCGAAGTAAATCTCAGATTTCTATCCGACACTATGGAAGCTGGTGCACCGTGTAACCGAATAATCTCATCAATATACAGTTGGACATACTTATCCAAAGAGTACGTCATCTTTACAGCCAGAAAATGAGCAGATTTAGTAAGTTTATCAACGATCACCTGGATAGAATTATGCCCCTTTTGAGTATGGGGTAATCCCGAAACGAAATCCATCGTGATATGCTCTCATTTCCACTCCGGAATAGGTAGAAGTTGCAATAACCCACTTGGACGTTAGTGCTCGATCTTGACTTGCTGACAAACAAGACACTTAGAAACAAATTCAGCAATTTTCCATTTCATTCCATTCCACCAATAGTGTTCTCGTAGATCCCGATACATTTTGGTACTGCCTAGGTGCATCGCGTATGCTGAGTTGTGCGCTTCCTCCAAGATATCCCTCTTCAGATTGGCATCATCAGGCACACACAGTTTATTTCCAACCATCAAAGTTTCATCATTATCCTTGACACGATAGTCAGCTCTGTGACCGTTCTTTACTTCATCTTTGATCTTCCCTAATTGGGCATCTAACTTATGTGCTTCTATAATACGGTCGATCAATGGCGATTTCAAAGTCAAAGTCGCAAGCAACGCTGCCGTTTGACTAACCGCTAATCAAACTTACAAAGATCTCAACTAGGCATACAAATTAGTATAAACAACTTGAATATACACCACCGAACCCACTGATTTTCGACTCAGCGCATCCGCTACAACATTGGCCTTTCTAGGATGATAGTGGATAGTACAATCATAGTCCTTGATCAATTCTATCCAAAATATCTGTCTCAGATTTAGTTCTTTCTAAGTAAACAAATATTTCAAACTCTGGTGGTCGGTTTATATCTCACAAGTCTCGCCATACAGGTAATGTCTCCAAATCTTCAAGGCAACACAATCGTCGCCAACTCTAAATCATGCGTTGGGTAATTATGCTCATGATTCTTTAATTGCCGGGAGGCATATGCAATTACGTAACCATGTTGCATCAGTACACACCCTAGCCCTTGGTATGACGCATCACTGTAGATCACAAAGCCATCTCCTTCAGTCGGAAGGGAAAGTATTGGCGTAGATATCAGTCTACTCTTCAGCTCTTGGAAACTCTGTTCACATTTGTTAGTCCACTCGAATTTGGATTCCTTACTGGTCAATCAGGTCAACAGAGTAGTTATAACATAAAATCTTTGTACAAACCGACGGTAATAACCCACCAATCCCAAAAAGTTTTGAACTTCGGTCACACTTTTCGGCATTTTCTATTGAACCACAACTTCGACTTTCTTTGAATCCACTTGAATATCATCCCCTAAGATAACATGCCCAAGAACACAACTCTATCCAACCAAAACTCACATTTACTGAATTTCGTATACAACTGCTTCTCTCGCAAAGCCTGCAATACAATCTTGAGATGCTCTGCATGCTCGTCTTTATTTTGGAAATAAATCAGTATATCATCAATGAACATGATAATAAACTGATCGAGATATGATTGGAAGATCCGATTAATCAAATCCATAAAAGTAGCAGGGTCATTCATCAACTCGAATGGCATAACTAAGAATTCATAATGCCCATACCTCGTCCAGAACGCCATTTTCGTCACATCACTGTCTCTAACTTTCAAATGGTGATATCCCAATTGAATATCTATTTTGGAAAACACTCTGGCCTTCTGCAGTTGGTCAAACAAATCATTAATCCTAGGCAATGGGTTATTTATTACGAACCGTCACCCTATTCAACTGTCGGTAATCAATACATATCCTTAGCGTGCCATCTTTCTTCTTTACAAATAACACCGAGGCTCCCCACGAAGAAACACTAGGTCTGATAAATCCACAGTCTAACAGACCTTGCAACTGGGTCTTCAATTCCTTCAGCTCAATAGACGCCATACGATAGGGTGGGATTGATATCGGAGCAGTTCCTGGAAGCAATTCGATAGTAAATTCCATCTCCCTATCCACTAGCAAACCTGGCAATTCTTCTGGAAACACATCAAGAAAATCCTTAACCACTGGAATATCTACCACCTGAACTTCATTATGTATGGTGTCAATCACATGCGCGAGATATCCCTGACATCCCTTCTTTAGTAACTTCCTGGCCTCTAAGACTAAAATCAAACTGACAGGGATAATGATTCTGTCCCTCGAAAATACCAGCTCTGGGTCGCTTGAGACCCGAAAGATAACTTCTTTTTTAAAAAACAATCCACCGTGGCATGATAACCGGATAGCAAATCCATGCCCAGTATCACATCAAAATCGTGAATACTCAAGGATAATAAATCTACCAATCATTCTCTATCACCAACCCAAAGCGGACTGTCTGTATACGCGCTACCTATCAACACTGACCCACAGTTCTCGGCTGCTTCCCGCACATCATTCTCTATTAATTTCGCTGTGTTTACTAATTTTTGCATAAATTTTGATCTGCCTGCCCATAAACCTGGAACGTATTTCTAGATCGAGTCTATTTTGGAATATTCTACATCTTGCTTCTTCCGTTTCAACCAAATCAGGAACAAATTGGGACATGGCATCGAATTTAATTTCATATGCAGAACGGTTATCCTTTCCTGTTTCAATAATATGAACTCCCCCTTCAATAAAATCATAAAGTTTCCTTAGTATTGTCTAGAAAGCAATTTTATGCACACCATTGGATGTTGTACGCTAGGATAGAATCCATGTATATCAAATAGTAGCGCAATGTGTTGTGTAGTCCCATAGTATAAGGAAGTTGTTGTCTAATAATCCAACTTAAGTGTGCTCTGTCACCCTATTGGTTTACAACTAAAACATTACGTGCTACCAATAATGAATCCCAATGTCAAGTAATACGAATATGATTACTTATCAGTTATAATTTAACATTTAAAACCACTAGCACCCCCACAATCATAATCCATCCATCACCACTACTGACAACACCACCCATTCCACCAACTAGCAGTATCACCATTTCATCTTACCACTAATCGCCAACTTTATAGTTATTCCTGTTAACGGAAAACGAGTGTAGGAAAATAATGCAACAACTTCATTTAGCAGTCAGGCTCTCCGATTGTCTATTAATTAATTTACTATATATATTAAGGGAGGTCGAACAAGATAAACAACAATACACGATGCCAATATACTATCTAATGCAATACAATAACTATCACTCATGTGCCGAACCCACCTATCGACACCATATCTTATGGTTCACCACTGGCTCGATAAACTGACATGTCTATAGAACCTATAACCTAGGTTCTGATACCATAAATGTCACACCCCCACCCTGGGCCCCCACCGCCCGAGGCCAAGCGTGATGTCAGCATGACACTATTTGACCAATCATCTAATATCCATACATACATACACGCGCTACTGTACATTTTTTCCAAATATATATATACTTGTTTCAATAATATGGGAGCACTTCTATCCCCCAAATGTTCACAACCCGATCACAAAACAACCTGAACCTTCCACGGTTCCCATCCGACCCGCTCACCTCCAAAATGACACTACCCCCGGACTCTTCCTAGTCCCAGTAGTGGACCCACTCCTAGCTACAACACCTGAAACCAAATAATTTTTTTATCGATGTACTGTTTTTTTATAATAAAAATATTTAATGGATCAAGTACAATTATTAATTATCACCTTTTAAAATATAATGTTTTATAATCACATACCAGGTTGAGAATCCAATTCCACAGCCACCCATGTAAGGATACTAATATGTCTAAAACAAGTAGAAGTATTAAACACCACGTTTCAAAATAATAATATAACCGAATATTATGTTAAAAAAAAATCAGTTCCACTACCACCAATGAAATGAAGTAATATAATTAACACCTAACTCAAATATTTTAAGTCAACCCATTCAAGTATTTTAAATCCACCAATCCAAATATTTTAAACGTATAACACAATGCACTACACCTCCTCTCCAACTAGCCATATGATTGTTTTTACCTCACGATCGAGAGTTACAATGGTACCGTAACCTGTACAACTGTGCCATCTAAAGTGACTATCAGTGTCAGGGCCATTTATTGTCCCCAATGGTAGGGGTACCAACCGCAAAATTTGCACTCCTGACGGGTCAAATCATCCTGCAGGATTTGCCTAGCAGGTAATCTAGCTCTCGCAGGACATATCTTCTTGACGAAAAGAAATCCACATCTCATAGGTCATATCTACCTGACAAGAAGAAATCCACATCTCGCATGTCATCTCTGCTAGACAAGAAGAAAATTCACATCTCGTAAGTCATATCCGCCTAACGAGAAGAAAATCCACATCTCGTAGGTCATATCCGCCTAACGAGAAGAAAACTATGGCATAGTCGGACAAAAAAATCACCTTTCACCTTTAAAACCCACTTGATCTAAAAATTATTTTTCACCTTTAAAACCAACTTCATCCAAAAATCATTTTCCACCTTTAAAACCAAAACCAACTTGATTCATATAAGTTGTAAAATCGTCCATTTTAAATAAACACATTTTTCACAATTTATACGAAAATAATATTTGTAAATTTACATAGAAGATAGTACACTCACCTCGATTTTTCCACTACAAAACTATCACCATCCAAAACCTACCGGGACGCTGGCGCCTACGAACCTAATAGCGATAGGATCTAAATTAATATTTTATTTAAAATAGCCTAACATGCAATGCAGATCCTAAATTTCATAATTCTTCATTCCCCAAATTTCATTATGAAAAAAATTATTATTTCGTTCGTTTCACTACATTAATATTTATTGTACCAGGCTGAGAAGTTCTTTTTTTTTTTTTTTTTTTTTTTTTTTTTTCTTTTTCCTTTTCTTTCTTTTTTTTTTTTTTTTTTTTTTTCCTGTTCTTCTTCCCGCTTCTGTTTTGAGTCAGCCGCCGACTCCACCGACGACACCCCACTCTCATGCTAACCCTCCCCGCCGGCGCTCACTGCCAACAGAATACACACACACGCCGGAGAGAAACCACCGAACAGACAACCACACACACACAACTGAACGGTCACACACACACACACAGCCGACGCACTGCACCATCGCCACCGGTGACAGAGTAGCGACAGCTACCGTCGACAGACTAGCCCACACCGTCTGCACATCGCCAACGAACGACTTTCTCTCATCGTCACGTCGAATGAACAGCCTGCACACACACACACACCATACCGTCGGCAAGACAGAGCACCCACACCCACCCACTATCGACGAAACAGGGCACACACACACACACATTGCTACAGCCGGCCGGCATACAACTGTCGGCCGACCCTCCACACACGCACAAAATCGACGAACCCACACATACACATGTAACGAACGATCGCATATACACCCACATGAACCACACACTTACACTATTACAACCGATGAACGGACACACACGCCGGCAAACAGCGATGATCATGCACACACTGCCAGTGGATATAACACACACCCACACACTTACAACAAACCGACGACAACAGCCAATCACTCTCACTCACCTGAAATCAACGACAACACACACACACACGACGACACCCATACACACCCCCGTCGAACCGATCACCACAACCCACCGTCGACCCTCTCTCTCTCTCTTTGGTTTTTTTTTTCTAGGTGGTGATCTCAGTGTGCATGGATGTATATATATATGTGTGTGTGTGTGAGTAGTGCCACCTGTCCCCCCTCGTTAATATATGCACACCTGTGTATGTATATATATATATATAAACAAACTCTTCCTTCATAGGGAAAGAATGGATTAAAATATTTTATTTAAATTACACCAATCTCCCTCAATTTTTTTTAAGTTATTAGTTTTATTCGAAATCTAAAATTAATATTTTTAAAATTACAAATTAACCCTTAAAGTTTTAAATTACATAATAAATAACTAATCTATTCCTTTATTTTCTAAATGTGCTAAAATACATCTAAAATTATGCATGCACGAAAATTAGAGTCTTACAGTAATTGTATTTTAAAATTTGAGAAAACCTGAAAAAACACTCAAATGGTCAACTCAAAGAACATCTGGTCAACTGAAAATTACAAGTTCCTAGCAATTTTGAGAAATGAGGTAATCGATCGATTGATGGGTCAATCAATTGATGCCAAATCCTAGAAATCATGAAACGATCGACTGAAATGGTGAACCAATCGACCAATTGATCTTTAAAATTGTTGAAAATCAGCTACAAATGGTCAAACGAAGAAAGGATCGGTTGACCCATGACTTGAAATTTTTTAAACTTTCTGAACGTTATTTTGAGATATTTTTCCCTTCATATTTACGATTAAATATTTCTAAATCACTTTTGAATGGTTTAAATTTTTTAAAAATATTTGAAAATATTTTTCATTTTGAAATGAGGATTTTACTGAAAATGTGTTTCGGTCCCTAAACCTTCAGATCTCATGGTTACCGGTAAAATATATTTTCATAATCTTTGGGAATGATCTTGAAATATTTTGGTGGATGAATCTTCAATTAAAGTGAGCTACGTTCATTTTAACACTAGCTGATATTGGTTAGGTGAAACATTAAGGGTTTAAGGGAGAGAATTCAAGGTGTATCTCATCTAACTAGCTATTAGAACTTCTCTTTGAAATTCCTTTAAATAAATTTGAGTTTTCATACTTTATACATCAAGGAAAATCAGAATTTTGAGATCAAAAAGAATTTATTTTCTGAAATATTTTTTAGGTAAAAAGTTTTTGAAAATCTAGATCAAGCGTGTGAAATAAATTGCGCAAAAATTCTTTTAAAGATACTTGATCATTTTTGAAAAATCGAGATCATTGCATTCTTGTTCGAATCATTCTAGAGGTATTCTCAGTGAGATATTTTCAACTATTATAATCTATATTTATCTTTGCCATATCTGTGCGCTCAATTTTGTACTAAAACGTTATCTGAATATCTATCGTATTTTGAGTCTGTTTTACAAGATCTATTTGAAACTCTTTTGCAAAATCGTTTTTAAAGAAATCTTTGAATCTTATTATTGAAAATCTTTTTCAAAAGATAAAAGCAATTTGTGAAATCTGGTTTACTTGATTCTGTGTTTAACTGATACAAAATTCAGATTTATATTTTCACGTACTTTAATTTGATTATCCACTGTATCTTGAAAAAACTTCTATCATCTAAATCTGGCTATTAATTGAGTTTATTTGTGAGAAATTGTAGCTCGAACCGAAGTGTAATTGGTTTACGTGAGAGTGTGATTAGGTATAAAGGGAACTTACCTAATTAGAATTTTAAGGAGTTTGATTCTTACTTATGTAAAGAATCAGAATGGGTTTCTAGTGGATAAATTCTCTGCGAGAGCTCAGAAGAGTAGAGATAAGCAAGAGTAGCTCGCCGAACTACTATAAAATATGTGGTGTCAAGTTTTTCTAACCCTTACTCTTTGTATGTACACTAGATATAACGCTTCCGCATTTAATCAAGAATAATTTTGATTAGGGTTTAAAATTAATTTATATTTTAAACTACCTAATTATTGGCCCAAAGAGCTACCCAAGAGGGGGGTGAATTTGGTAGATAAAAATTTAAACAATTAAACACTTGAACACAAATTCTTCATTGTCCTAAATTGATTATTATCTTGATTAGCAGAGGAAATGTTTAAAATCTAAATTCACACCCAAACAATTCAAAAAAGAATAAACATTGCAGCACACAAGAAGTTATCCTGTTTCGGCAAGCTATTCTTACCTACGTATAGTCCCCCAAGCTCCACGGAGATTCACAATCTACTAAACCCCTGATTCCTTTCACAGGTATGAACAAAACCCTTACAATCTCGATTCTTTTTATAAGCTCAGAATTATCGTTCACACACTTGATTCTTTTACAGGCTAAGAACCAACCTACTGCTATATCATTTTCATAAGTTTAGGACGAACCTTTACAATCACACTTAATGCAATTACAGGAAAAATTAAAACCTAATCTTTTCAAGGTAAGAATAACCTAACATTTTTGCAATACAAAAATCAAACCCTAATTTTTTTACAGGAAAAATATCGAAACCCTAGCTACCCTAATTAGACACCGACCCAAATGTGTCTAATCCACTTAAATTTACAAATACAAAAATAAAAAGTTTCATCCCACGATAAGCTTTTACCACCTCAATACATATATATTCAATTACTAGTCTGAATAAAAACTATGTGATAGATACAATGTGAGAAAAAATAAATCTGATTATAAAAATAAACGGGTAACACAAAAGTAGCACGTAATCAGATAATCAATAAAAACTGTTTAAAAGTTTTTCAAGAATTAAGTTCAAAAATGATTTTTTTAATATGTCTTAATCAAGCAACGAATTATAAATAATCTAAGAAAACAAGAAATAGAGTTTGGAAGGATCTCACCGGGATTCACTGAAAGCAAAAAATTTAGCAATAAGAAATGCAAACCGGTAACGCAAACTATGAGCGATTTAGATTAAGAACTAGAATATAATCTCTCTTGGAAATCTCAGCAATAATATTTCTCTTAGAAATCACAAATCTAATTGTTCTTGATGTATTAAAATCCAATTCCGCAAGTCTTTATAAATAGACCTAAAATTTGGTCTCCAACGGCTAATTTTCAAATATTATGTCATTAAATGACACCCTAAGGCTCCATATATCATATATATTTAAAATAAATCTTTTTCATTTAAAAATATTCTTGAAAAATCTTAGTTTGGCCCTTAAAATATTTTTAAATCGACATTCGTTGAAATATGAATAATTAAATCATTTTAATTAAATGAATATTAAAATAAATGGATCAAATAATTAGGGATCATATAACACATTGTAGTTAGTGAAAATAATTCAAAATCCCTTAAAAATATCCCTTGGAATCATAAAAAACAGATAGGATTTGACCAAAACCATATCAATCAAAATTCTTAACTGGCTAAATCGGTCGACCGATATCATGCCGTCAGTTGACTGACCCTTGCACACTGATCAATGTAGTGGTATGATCGGTTGGCCAACTGTTTATTATCGATTGACCGATTGGACCAGAAGGTTCCTCCTCCATTCAATTTTGGCTACTGTTCTTATCAGTTGGCCGACTGTTCTTGCCAGTTGACCGAATGAACCAGTAGGTCTCCAATTCCTCTTCCAAAACACATTGTTTTGGTTAGTCGATCGACCTCTTTCATCGGTTGATCGAATTGACCCGAAAACTCACCATTTTAAGCATTAATACTAAGTTTTCAATTAGGTCGTTAACCAAAACCATATTTATGATTAACCATATTATAAAAACTCATTTTAGAATCTTAAACTTATTATTTCTTACTAACACATAAGATTAATTCATTTTAAAGTATCGTGCGTGATCTTAATTCAACTTGCATTAAAAGTATATAAGTAAAGAGTTGTTTTCACCTAATTGTTTTCAATATTTTTAAAACTCTTCACATCCTCATCATTTTCATTTTGCACCCGCTACATTTGCTTCAATGATTCCTCTTCTTAAACACATTACGTGGAACTATAAATCTAAAAACACTCAGTAAAAATATTAGTCCCATAAAAAACATTAACACTTAATTACTCATCAAAATATTATATTCAACAATCTCGACATTTTTGATAATGACAATTAAAATTGATGTTTTCTCACAAATATAATATAATCATGCTCTCCCTAAATCCAAGGATGGATATTTAAACTCATTTAAGCACCATTAGGAAAATAAAAAATTTAAATATCTCCAGCATAATTTCCAAAAGATTTTTTCATTTTTATAAATGCAATGCTTAGACGAACAAATACCCTAAACATCAACTTTTTTCCTTTTGTCATCTCAAAAAGCGGGGGTGGAGTATTAAAATACTACTCTAGGCATACATTATTATGCCTAACCATACTTAAACCTCGAATGATTTTCATGAAATGATCTTCAGTTAGATGTTTAGTAAAAATATCCGCAAGTTGATTGGAGATATCAACATATTCAATAGATACAAATAAAATGATATATAATCTCTATGTGCTTAGTTCGTGAATGCTGTGTTGAATTCTTAATTAAGCAAATAACACTTTTATTATCACAGTAGATAGAGACTTCCTCCATAAATATTCCCAAATCATATAATTGTTGCTTAATAAATAAAATTTAAGCACAACAATTACCAGCTGCCATATACTCTGCCTCAGTTGTAAATAAGGCAATTGAATTATGTTTCTTACTCAACCAAGAAACCAAAGCATATCCCAAAAAGTGACACGAATCCCTTGTGTTTTTACGCTTAACTTTGAATCCAGCAAAATCAGCATCGGAGCAACTAATCAATTTAAAGTCCACCCCCCCCCCCCCCCTCTCAAATTATTAGTAAAATTTCGGGGTCGGTTTGATAATGTGGATAACATTTAAGGGCGGTAGGTATAAATATTTATCATTTCCACTTGACAAGTAATTCACGCAGCTTCACAAGGTAGGTTGCTTCACCGAACTGGCCTGATTTGTGCGTCACGACGAAGTTGAAGCTTTTGAGAAGAACCTAATCGAATCTTCTCTCTCTCTCGGCGTGTAGTTGGAGGAGGAGGGGATGGATAGAGGAACAGAAGCACATAAATACGTATGGCAAGGTGCGATTCCGCTGCAGATTCATCTCCACGAATCCGAAGTCACCACTCTTCCTCCTCCATCACCTGCTCTGGTACCATTATATTCGCATTGTATTCTTCCAAAATTAATGCGTTCTATATATTTTTCTGCCCATAGCGTTCTCGTCGCTTGTGGATCGGTGGGGCATTCAAATATATCCGTTGCTTGATGCGAATGTTGTAAGAAATCGTTTGATTCTTTGAGACTTAGGTATTAATGGCTAAATTAGAACTTCTCAGTGTGATTATTTACTTTATTGGGTTAGTGTTGAAAGGAGGATAATTTCATAGCAACGTGGTTAATCGTTTTGGTCTGGTTACAACTTCGCCCGATAGTTTTAGGATGGGCAACTGTTTGTCCATTGTCCCATTAATGCTAAAAGTATCTTTATTAATACGGAAATGAATAAATGTTCTAAGTGTCTGTGCAGTTGCAAGTTGGTGGAGACTACTAAATTATTTGTAAAGGATTTATATTTTGTTTATTGCTTTCAGTCATGGAATAGTAATTCATCATGTGATCCATACCATGGAAGTGGAAATTGACCTGCATGGTACCAGATCACGCTTCTACTTGTATCCTGGAATTGTTTGTGGTTTCTTTCTTTTCTTTATTTATTTTTTTCACTCATCTTATTATGCATAATATAAACTGAACGGACAGTGATTCAACTCTTGATTACATACCTTGGGATTTGGATATCTTGGCTTGTTTTTTCGGACCTTCACATAACTAAATATTTAACCCAGAGTTACCTAGTTCTTGGTATCTATCCCCATGGAAGCATGGTATAGTTCATGCATACCAAATCGTGGTTCTTCAGCAAATTGATCGCTAAATTTGGCGATCGAAAGACAGAGAGAAAAGGCGGAGTGAAGGGTTGGTGAACCTCGCATTTGAGCCTGAATTATAATTTCCTAAAATTATGTGTCTGTTTTATGTGAACTCATGGACATGCATGGCATTTCTATCTGTATATTCATTTAAAAATTTATGGTTATATGTTGGTCTCTATGATTGATGCCTCATTGAGTTGTTATTATGTACATGTTGACTCCATTTATAATTTGCAGTGGAGTGGATTAGAAATGGTATGCTGTCTTGTTGCCTTGGTCCTTTGCGATTTGTTGATCCATGGGAAGGAGAGATTTGGGTTCAAATTCAAACATGTGTAGGAGGGTGGCTGTTAGAGATGGATGGAAAGAGCTAAGAACGATGATAAGTAGAAAGACAAGATATATTTATGATATAGTTAAGTAGAAAGTCTTGAATCCTCTTGCAATTAAAACTATTTGTAACAGACTTCTGCTGCCTCCTTCAGTTTGTTGTCTTAAATCCACTGACGAGACTCTCAGATCTATAGGTAGTATTGTACATGACATTTATGTTGGGAATGAACCCCAATTTTTCTAGTTGTTAGACTATCTCAAATTGATTACTCTTTAATCTATGAATAGGATCCTGATATCTGTATTAAAATATGTTCAGTTATTTCAGGGTAACGAAGTCTTGTCTTTGTTCATGCATGGTTTTTCATAAATCATGATATATTTCCTCATCATAGTGAAAATGAACGCCATTGTTGATGAACGCATTGGATTTTAATCTTTTATCTATACCTGCATACATACACCAGTAACCCAAATAAAAGAAACCATCTTTGGCAGCATATTTGATAAGAGGAAATCTCTGCTGTCTGTCCTGTTGTACCTTTTGGCACCTTTTAGAGAGTAGAAACCGAATCATCGAGATTAACTATGGATGAAAGAATGTAATTCATCCCATAACATTAATTATGCATGAAATTGTTTCAAATAGCTGAAAAAGCATGGCTTTCTATTAACTGTGTTTTTTAATTTTTCAAGTAGTTTCACGTAAACCTTTATCTGTTTCAGATTTTAGCTCCACGGCTAGGGTACCTGCCTCTGTTAGTTTCTCATATCAAGCCTTTCTTCAGTAGTGCACTTCCGCCTGGGTCAGACACTGTCTGGTTTGAGTACAAAGGATTGCCCCTCAAATGGTATAATATTCTCGCAAGATTTTCCTCTCTGGACAAATGCCACATTATGAGATTCTACTATTATATTTCTTGAATCATTACTGTATTTTATTATGGATGAGAGAAAAATTTCTGTTTGGAGGTTGAACTAGAGTGTGATTTTCTGCTTACAAGGTGAATAATTGCTCTTTTGGTAACTTAAAATTATTGTGGCTGATTTCAAGAAATTTTCGATTGGCAAAGCTATAATAAATTTTCAATGGATTCTCCTTAACACCCTTTCCGAGGTCCAAATTGATTAGTTGTGTTGTCTTTGATGATGCTGACTTCTACAGGTATCTTAGTGGTGTATCATGGGGTTTTTTAAGATCACGATTTCAGAAATGTATTGAGATGGGGGAGTGTGTGCTTTAGAGTAACAACGGCATTTGGTCCCTATTGCATGAAAGCATAGTTTGTCCAAAGATTAAAAAAACTATTATATTTACTTGTGAGCTCATTTATAGATATTTGCACCATCTTCTTTTTCTCTTCCATTTGATACAATATTGTACTCCTTTCAGGTACATACCCACAGGAGTCCTGTTTGATCTTTTATGTGCAGAACCAGAAAGGCCTTGGAATCTTACGGTATGGAAAGTTAGAGAAGCTTGTCTACTTCATTTTGAAAGCAAAAGAAAACTGAAACGAAAACTGTTGCAAATGAGATTGGCTTGAACTTTAGAGAAACTTCACAGTTTAAACTTGTCCATTGGCTTAACTGGGTTTGAGTTGAGATCCTCACAAAAAAAAAAAAAAAAGAAGGGTAAAATTGAATTGCAAAAGCTTTAGACAAGAATCCTAGGCTCCTAGCATATAAATTCAGACATAAGGCCGAGGCCTGACCCAAAGCAACAATTGTTTGAGCCCTAGGGCCCTAAAATTTTATGCATTCATTATTTGTAGTAGATGCTTATGTATTATCATTCGTTTTTCAGTGATAGGAACCAGTACAATTCTGAGTAGAAATGGTAGGGAATTTTTATTAAACACTGAAAGATTACAAGGGAATCCAAGCTTTCAAGAGGCTTGGGATCTCTCCAAAATGAGTAAAGTTCAATACAGTATAATTGATACCACTTCTACCTTAGATATCCCCTTATATTCTCTCTCCCTAACAGAATTGCAAAACAACTTCATAACAGAAATATGCCTAACAAATTACCAACAACCATTAATCTGCTCTACCCAAATTACCGTTTGCGCCTAGAATAGGTAAATCGGATCTGTGGCCTAACATTACCCCCCGCCCAAACATTCACCTTGTCCTCAAGGTGAAATTTAGGAAACTGTCTTTGAATCATGTGGAAATCCTCCTAAGTTGCTTCAAAACAATTCCGGGATCCCACTCCATTCTTTTAAACCGACCACGGTGATCTTTGTGAGCTTTAAGCGGTGCACTGTGGGAAGCAAAGTAAGAATTACGACTGTATACTGTTTTAGAACCATCCAAGATGAATCGAGTAAAAGTCCCATATTGTGAAAAACAACTCATATTGCTAGAATTAGAATTATCCATGGCCCGACCCAAATTTTTTCTTCTATCTTCTGGGCCAAAGAAAGAATTAGCAACCTCAAAATTTTCTTTTATTTTCTGGGCCAAATCCAAGTTGCTAGGCTGGAAAGAAGTGCTGGGCTTGAAAGAAGTGTTGGGCTTGAACGAATGGGCCTCCAGAAGTCTTTTTTCAATTTTCTGGGCCAAGTCCATGGCCCGGCGCAAGATATTAGGCTTCAAGACCTACAATTCGACCCGGATCTCTGGATTCAACCCGTTGATGAAATTCCCGAGAGCGACTTCATTCAACACATCCTCCAACGATGCCGAGAGCTCGATGAATCTCCGGCAATACTCTTATACACATCCTCCAATGGCGCCGAGAGCTCAATGAATCTCGGGCGATACTCTCGTACACTGCCCTCCTGCTCCAGAGCAAGACACTGCTCGTCGAAATATCCCGCCTGAGTAGTGCAAAACTGCTTTAGAATCAAGATCTTTGTCTCCTCCCACAGCACGATGGTTTGTCTCTTGTTCTCCCAATGGTACCATAGTAAAGCATCTATTTCAAAGCCGATGACCGCCACCTCAAGCTTCTCTTCGTTTGTGAACCGATGGAGAGCAAAATAGCGTTCGGTCTTCAAGATCCAGCCGTTGGGATTCGTACCGTCGAACAGCGGCATCTCCAATTTCCAAAATCGGAAATCATGTCGCGAACCATGAAGATTGGTGTTGCCGTCAGCTACATGCGATCCTCCCACCATCGGACTGAGAACCATGGCCTCCGTCACTCTGCTAGACGATGATAACGACGAAGCGATTCGAGCTGCTTATTCTTGAAGCTTAAGGAGCTGATCCAGTCGTTTGTTTATTTTCTGCACCTCCTCCTTCAAAGTTCCAATTTCCAGGTGAAATTCCTTTTGCATGGTGCTGACAATCTCCTCCATCGCATCTATACGTTGAGCAATATTTTTAGCTACCATCTTCCCAGGTACGTGCTTTGATACCAAACTGATAGGAACTAGTACAATTTTGAGTAGAAATGGTAGGGAATTTTTATTAAACACTGAAAGATTACAAGGGAATCCAAGCATTTGAGAGGCTTGGGATCTCTCCAAAATGAGTAAGGTTCAATACAGTATAATCGATATCCCTTCTACCTTCGATACCCCCTTATATTCTCACCATTCTCTCTCCCTAACAGAATTGCAAAACAACTTCATAACATAAATATGCCTAACAAATTACCAACAACCATTAATTTGCTCTACCTAAATTACCCTTGAGCCTAGAATAGGTAAATCGGATCTGTGGCCTAACATTCAGACTCCAAATATATGTAGGAATTAAAAAAAAAGAAGAGAAATTTAAAAACGTTCTCTAAGATGATTTTTATGTTAAAAAAGCTGGAAGTTAGTAATGTTGGTGAAGCTCGACTATTCAAGTACAATAGTAATTTTGCCAAAAAAAATATGCAAGAGAGTAACTTTAAGTAATATTTTGTTGCATGTCCGTTTCTTTCTTGTGTTCTTTTGAGAAGGAATTGTAATTTGAATTAATCTAAGAAAGTTCAGTTTTGTTGTGTTAACAAATGTGTTGTTGAAAGTTGAAACTTGCTAAACTAAATAAGAATTTAATTTTTTATGTATATAGGGCTCCATTTTTTAATTTATCTTAGGACCCTTCGAAACGTAGAGTTGGTCCTGCTGTACGTGACAGTTGTTAGGGTAGGAAAAAATATTGACTGCAAACTCTGAGGTTTGATCATTATATTTGTACTTGTTTTTATTACTTTTAGAATATCTGGATGTTCATTAATTGATTTGTTTAGCAATTTGTTATCTGTACAAATATAGGAATTGGGAACTTTACATGAATTATGTTATAGCATATGTTCATATGAGAACACCTTTTTTACAGTACAAAACCCCTAAAACAAGGAGCAAGAACTAGCTCGGGTGCCTGTGTATTTTTATGGAGCTTCTGCAAATGTTGTGGAATTAAAAGAATAAGTGAAAACCTGGTGGTCTTAGTAATATTTATTAATGATGCTTGATCAGGGAAAAATCCCTAGGAAGCATCTTTGGACTCATTGCTGTAAAAGTAGTCTGTAACATATGTTAAATTAATAGTATATTTCATCACTTCTGTCCAAAATGGAATCCTTTTCCATCTTTAAGGCTTTAAGCTAACCATGTATCGGCAATTAAAGAAAAACATTGTCAAAAATAGAAATCAGGAATTGTCTTTGCCAGAGATAAAAGGTATATTGATATTGTTTATATACCCAATTATTCCCCCTAGTAATATGTATGGTCACAGGTGTCAAACACACGGTGTTAGACTCAGGCATGTCACCGAATCTAAAAATTTATGTTAAATTACAGTTGTGGAAAAAAAAAGTGTGAAAAACATTCTGACTTGACCATGTGACCTCTTAGCCGTGGTAAGGGTGTGGTGGTAGCAACTTGCTATGTCTTTGGTAGAAGCTGCAACACCAGTGCCGTTTTGTTTTTTGTTGTAAATGGTTAATCTTGCTACTTGATACTTGGTTTTCTGTAATTGGTTGCAGGTGCATTTTAGAGGATATCCTGGAGACATCTTGACCCCTTGTGAAGGTGAAGATGCTGTTAAGTGGAGCTTTATTAATTCATTGAAAGAGGTTAGTTTTGTTTGCTGTCTCTTTAAGGGGGTTTACTAATTTTAAGTTGCTTAGTTAATTATAATAGTGCTTCACAAAGGCAAAAAAAAATACTTGTTTTAAAAATTAGAAGTCAATTTTTAATTTCTTAGGCAATGTTTTACGTTTTTTAAGTGAGTATTTTTTTTTGTTTAGTTAATTTTTTCTATTGTAAAAAGTACTTAAAAAATCATTGTCAAATGGTGCCTTGATGTTTTTTGCTTAGTTGTTGTCTCTTTGGCATTAGCAATCTCGATTCTTTTCAATTTTTCTGTGGCTTTGATTAGTTATGGCTAATGGTTGTGAACTGGAACCTAAAATCCAATAGATGAATTCCTTCAATCTTTCACTGTCTCCCTCCCTTATGGAAGTTCTTGGTGGTGGGGTTTCTAGATTGGTTGTGAAATTTTCAATTAAAGGGCCTTGTGTTGTCTGTAAAATGAAAGGGGTTGTCATGTTTATTTGCAATATAACAGGGTCCCCAGGGTAACGATGAAATTAACTTGCAATTTTACTTTTTATAGAAATTTAATTGTTAGACATTAAACTCGTATGGATATAACAATTGATAAATCCATAATCTTTAACAGACAAAATATCAAATATATTAACACAAATAGTGAAACTCGATGAACGAAAAGAGATAATTCATCAATAGGGTACCAAATAGAAAACAAGTTTCTCATTAGCATTGGGAAGCAAAGATGATACCACTATCTTTTTTGCCAAGTGATAATACCTCTACTTTAATTTCTACAAGGGAAAATACTACTAATACTAAGATTTCCCTATCCTCACATTTTATAGGATTAAATCTTGAGGTTTCGATCTATTTGTTGGTGTCATGTGTTTTCCTTAATTGTATCGATAAACGACAGCACAATTGAGAAAAGGATGACATTCCTTTTGCATTCCCACCAGAAAAAAAAAATAAAAATAAAAAATAAAATAAAATAAAAATAAAAATAAAAATGGAGAGAATACATTTTTGGGGTTCTGCTCAAATAAGTGGTAGTGTATACTAGAATTAGGTGTTTTCATATCACAACTGCTTTTTGGCCACTGGTTATCGTGGGGTGGCTCATACTTCATATCCCATTAACATTTGGATAATTGGATCATCATTCCTCTATTTGGTTGTTTAGTCTTGTTAATTATTTATGTAGATTATTCTTGTATTCTCAGTCCGCTTGGATTTACTTCAAATATCACTGCAGGCAGCATACATAATCAATGGGAATTGCAAAAATATCATGAACATGTCTCAATCTGATCAATTCGAGCTTTGGCGGTCCGTCCTTAATGGTAAGCTATTTAATAATTCTAGGTGATATGTTTATTATTTCTTTCTTTTTTCCCTCCTCTCATCAACATGGAGGCCATTTTTCAATGGATGAACTGCAACATGATATGTGTCGTCCAAACTCCAATTAGCACCAATGTAGTGACACCAATCTATTCTCTGACTTCTGACATGCGCATCACACTTTTTAACGGTTGTATTAATGTCCTGGTAAAGAGAAAAATGACCAGTCAACTGTGTGAGAATTTTCAGTAATATCTGATGTTCAAATACAAATTTTATGGCAGGTAACCTTGAAGCTTACCTTCGGGTTTCATCTAAGCTTAAACTTGGACCGCTTGGAGATGATTTTTCATTGAGACTAAGCTCATCCTCCTCAAGATCTCGACCAAGCGCTATTGATGCAGAGTCTACGGGACTGGTAAAAACAGGTGAGAAAAATTCGAAAACTATTCTCCAAGTTACTCTGTACGACACGTATTGACCATTGACCTTTACAATTATTGGTAACTAAGGCTCCGTTTGATAACGATTTGTGAGTATTTTTTTGCTTTCAAGCAAAAAAGTACTTAATTTTGAAAGTAGCGTTGTTTTGCAATTAAAAAAAATACTTCCAAAAATAAAAATAAAATAAAAATAAAAATGGTTTAAGTACTTCGAAAAAGTAAAGTATAGTTGATTTTTGTTTTTTTCAATTTTATAGTATAAGAGATAAATGAAGATCGATGGCCTAGGACCTCTACACATACTTTTTTCAATCAGCTATGAATATTTTTGAATTAAGAGATAATTTATAAGGATAATACCAAGATATTAGTTTCACACTATCAAGCCCGCATTCGATTTTTTGGCTTTTTTTTTTTTTTTTTTTTTAATTTTAAAAATTACTTTAAAAAGTGTTAGCAAACGAAGTCTGAATTCAAGCAGTATTTGCTTTTTCCTTTTTGTTTCTCAAGGCCACCCTGAGCAGCTCTCTGTTTCATCTAGCTCTAAGATTAGTAATCCTTGTATCAGCATTGGTTTGGTAAAGCTTTAGAGACCCTCACTGCTTATAGATAATATTCAAACAAATAGACACAGAAAACGATAAGTACTAACATGAGATCTGACATAAGTATAATCTCTTATAAACTATAGGTACCAATGTATGTGAGACACTCATCATCTCATGTCGCATTGGCAAAAATTTATGGTGTGTTCCAAAGAGGCTTTGAGCTAATTAAATTAAAACACGTGAATGGGGATCTTAAATTCCTTCGAGAATCGCACATAGGTAGGATGAAATCTTAGGATTACTGAAGATATCATTTCCACGAACATGCGAGTAGGAGTATAGGTTCCTTTGGGTTTTGGGCCATCTGCTTACAATTAGGCAAGGTTTAAGCATATTTTATGTCAATTATCTATGTTGGCCCAAAAAACTACCCAAGAGAGGAGTTGAATTAGGTAGTTACCAAAATTTAACAATCAAACATTTAAACATAAATAATCAATTTCCCTAAATCAATTATTATCTTGATTTGTAGCAGAAATGTGTTTACTTCTAAATGCACATCCAAACACAATATAAGAAAATAAACAATGCAACACACAACAATATATCCTAATTCAATAAACTACTCTTATCTATATCTAACTCCCCGACCTCCACGGAGATTCATAATCCACTAAACCCCTGATTCCTTTTCTAGGTAAGATCCAAATTCTTACAATTTCGATTCTTTTCACTAACTCATAATCAATCTTTACAATTATCCTTTTCACAAGCTTAGAAAGAATCATATCTTTTTACCAGGCTCACAAGACTAACATAATTCTATTATATGAAGAATCAAAACTTAATCATTTTAATAGGTTAAAGATCAAACCTACTATTCTCTTACACTTTTACACTTATCCTTTTCTCAAGTTTAGAAAGAATTTTTACAATCACTCAATTCAATTACAGGGAAAATCAAAACCTAATTCTTTTCAAAGGAAAAGAATAATCTACTCTTTTTGCAAGACAAAGATCAAATCATAATATTTTTCACAGGAAAAAAATCAAAACCTAGTTACCTTGACTAGACACCGTCCCAAATGTGTCTAATTCTCTTAAACTCACAAATACAAAAAATGTAAGTTTCTTCCCACAAGGAATTTTTATCACCTCAATTCAAATTTATTCAATTAATGTTCCGAATAATTACTACGTGATAGATACAATGTGAGGCAAATAAAATCTGATTAATGTAATCAAGTGGGTAGGACGTAATCAGATAATCAGGTAAAAATTGTTTAAATTTTTTTTTAGCATTTTAAGTTCAAAACGATTTTCTAACAATCCTGAATCAAGCAATCAATATAATTATAACTTTAGAAAACAAATAATAAAGTTTGGATGAATCTCATCGGAAACACCGAAGACAATTATAATATCACAATTAGAACTTAAATCGGTGACACCAAACAATTAGCGTTTTAGATCAAGAATTTGAATAGAATCTCTCGTAGAAATCTTAGCAAAAATATCACTGTTGAAATAGCTCAAAACTGATGTTTTTTATGTATCTAACTCAATTTTCGTAGGTCTATATTAATAGACCAATAACTAACCCTCCAACGGCTAGTTTTTCAAAGATATGCCATAGAATGACACTCTAAGACCCTATATATCATTACCTTTCATTTCATGTATATTTCATTTAAAAATAACTTTCAAATCTCTCATTTAAATCCATAAAACTATTCTCAATTTAAAACCATAGAAGTAGGAAGTATTAAATCATTTAAATTAAGAGAATCTCAAAATATATGGATCATATCAATAGAGATTACATAATATCAATAGGGATCACATAATAGGATGCTCATATCTGAAAAATATTCAAATCCCCCAAATCCCTCTTTTGGAATCATAAAAAACAGATAATTTTTTACCAAGAGGTCAAATCAGTCGAAATTCCAACTGAATCAGTCGGTTGACCAATCCATTCCATTCGATTGATCGACCTGTGGCAAGCTTCCAATTAATCGTTGGCACTACACCAGTCGGTTGACCGATTGGATCAATATCTTTCAATTTTTCACTATTTCATTTATTGACTCGACCGGTTGATCGACCCGTTCATTCAATTGGCCAATTGGATACTAGTTTGTTCACTTTCTTACCCATTTCAACTACTGTTTCAAACGGTTGACTGAGCTTCTTGATTCGGTTGATTAATTGGATCAGTAACACTTTGTTTTAACTCTAAAACTCATTGTTTGATTCATTGACCGATTTTTTTTCTTGGTTGACCAGATTGACCCAAAAACACAACTTTTTATACTTTAAAACATATTTTTCAATTAGGTCAATTATCAAAATCATTTTACATAAGGAGCACATACAATATTTCATTTGAGAATCTTAAACTTATTATTTCTTATGACACACATAGAATTAACTCATTTTAAGTGTTGTGTGTGATATTAATTCGGGTTGTATTAAGAGTATATAAGTAAGAAATTATTTTCACCTATTTTTCTTTAATGTCTTCAAAACTCTTCACATTATGTCCATCTTGCATCATTTATGTTTTTTTCATCAAATTTTCTTCTTAATCAAATGCATAGAATTCTAAATCTGAAAAACTTGATTAAAATTATTAGTTTTATAAAAAATATCAATACTTAATTATTCATCAAAATCTTGGGTTCAACAATCTATTAGATGAAGCATTTATGCCCGTAATTTTGTTGCCGTTCTAATAATTTTTAGTGTTTTAAATGTATTTATGCTGATTTCCACCCCTTCTCATGATTTATGACCTAATCAGGTAGAATTCCAGTTCGGTTGTATGTAAGAAGTATTAATGAGGATTTTGAAGATTTAGAAGATGTGTCTAATATTGACAGTTGGGACAAAATCTCTTATATAAACCGACCCGTTGAGATTCATGGTGAAGGTAATCCGAAGTTCTCTCTCTCTCTCTCCACCCCCCCCCCCCCCCCCCCCCTTCATTTTCTCTTTTTTCCATTTCCTCCAAGAAGCTGTGCATCTTTTTGTGATTTGTTCATTTGGAAATAAACGAAAAATTATCCATAAGGGTTTGTTGGTGAGAGAGATTTTGAGAGAGGACTTGATTTTGATGAGGGATTTCTGACATTATAAGTTAAAATTCTTGTTTGGCTACTTTGGAAAGTATTTTATAAAAATTTCTTACGGCTCGTTTGGTTGGACGGAATAGAATGAGGGTGGAATGGAATGGAAGAAGTAATGGAATGAGAGAATGAATAGAATGGAATCGGCAATGGAATCACCATTCCATTCTCTTGTTTGGTTGGTATGGAATGAGAGAAGTAATGGAATAGTGAAATATAGTAAAATTCTCATTATGCCCTAATGAAATTATTATTTCATTCTCTTGTTTGGTTGGTATGAAATGAGTGAATAAATGGAATGAAATATAATAAAATTCTCATTATGCTCTTATTACAAAATTTTATTATATTTCACTATTTCATTCCTTCCCTCATTTTATTATATTTCACTGTTCTATTCAATTTTAAGTTTCTGTTCTCTAATTTCAGTTTCTGTTTTCAATTTTCAGTTTTTATTCTCTAATTTCTGTTTCTGTTCGTAATTTTCAGTTTCCGTTCTCAATTTTCCGTTATCTAATTATTTTTTTTGTTCTCAATTTTCAGTTTATGTTCTCAATTTTTTGTTTCTGTTCTCAATTTTCTGTTTCTGTTTTTAATTTTCAGTTTTTGTTTTCAATTTTTCAGTTTCTGTTCTCAATTCTTTGTTCTCTAAATTTCTGTTTTTGTTCTCAATTTTTAGTTTATGTTCTCAATTTTCTGTTTTTGTTTTTAATTTTCATTTTTTGTTCTTAATTTTCAGTTTCCGTTCTCAATTTTGTGTTTATATTCTCAATTTTCTGTTTCTGTTTTTAATTTTTTGTTCTCAATTTCTGTTTCTATTCCCAATTTTCTGTTCTCTAATTTCTATTTATGTTCTCTAATTTTGGTTTCTGTTCTTAATTTTTTATTTTTATTCTCAATTTTCAAGAGTTTAAATATAAGGACTATTATGTAATTTAGAAGGTTGATTCCATTGGGTTGGAATCCCATTTCACCTTATTTCATTCTAATGAAATCATAAAAGTGATTCCATTGGAGAACCAAACAACGAAATAGGAGTTGAGGGTGGAATGCGATTCCATTCCGCTCTCGATTCCATCTAACCAAACATGCCGTTAGGGTTGTGTTTGGGTGAAAGATTTTGGGTGAGGATTTTATTTTGATAAGGGATTTCTGATGCTAATAAGCTAAAATTACTCGTTCGGTTACTTGAGAAAGGAATAAATTCCTTAGAATTTTGAGGCGGAATTTAATCTCCAAATACTAAGAGGTGTTCTTATCCAAATCCTTCTAAATTGGGGGAGGTGAACTTACATTTAATTTCAAAAAATATGCCCCAAGCAACGAGTTTGCTTCTATTTCATGAATTTATCAAATTCCTTATCCATACACACACTAACGTCTATAATGCCTTCTTATTGCAGATAAATGCTTAAGCTTGCACGATGCAATAAAAACTCTTCTTCCCGAATTCTTTGCCGACAAATCTCTGATCAACGATGATATATCCAGCAAAGCTGAAATTGAGGACAAAAGAGTAAATTCCGAAGACGCAAACAGCCCTAAAATCGCAGAAGTGACGTTCTCTGAGGAGGTTGAATCCAATGATGTTGAGATCAAAGTCGTACGAGTTCAAGGAATCGAACCCAAACTGGAGATTCCATTGGGTTGGGTGGTGAACAACTTGATGAATCCTGATCACTTTCTTCATATATGTGTTTATGTCAAATTTACAGAACCAATTACCATATGAAAACACTGTGAACTGCAGATTTTTTGGGCTTTATTTAATGTATAGAAGGTGTACATAAATACTTCATATTGTCAATTAATTCAAATTTAATCATTTGTAATTTCTTGACATCAGTTCTTTTTTTTTTTTCTCTTTATTTTTTACTAAAATACTGCGTTAAATACAAAATTAGGGCAGTGTCTGGTAGTATCAAAATGAAGGCTTTGAATTAGAATTATGGTATCGAGCCCAAATGTGTTTTTAACGCAGTGGGTACGCTGGAATGAAATGGAATAATAATAAGATTGGAATTAGTATGATGATGAAATGAAATGATTGTTTGGTGACAAAAGAGGTTATTGAATAACATCAAATGGTTAAGTAGTAATTTAATTAAAATTTTAAATAATATAATAGTTAATTTAATAAAATTTCATTCCAATTCAAATATTTGGTTAGTATTTGGTCTTATTTTTTGGTCGATAAATGATTAAAACCAAATTTTATGTAATTAGGATTAACTAATACCAAGTTTATCTCGATACTGGTTAATTCCATATTTTGTAGGATTAAAAAATTTTTGGTAATAGGAATGCGATTAAATTCCATATACCAAATATAAGAATGGAATGACCATTCTCATGGCTATTCCAATCCGATCTCTAATCATAATCCCTTGTATTCTTGTAGATTCACAAACTAAAGTATTTACTGAATGGGATCCACATGAAAAAACATTAATATTTTTTTTTTTGTCGTGTTTCACCTTGTAATATTCTATCATTTCCTTGTAATTTTCCAAGCACATGTCTTAGGGTGCAAAATGTGAAAATTAGGGATAACAATAGTTCGGTTTTGGATCGATTTTACTTGAAATCAAAATCAAAATCGAAGGTTTTGATTTTGATTTCTAATGATACCGGCCCAAAACCGTTAGCCATATACTAAACTCAAATTTAAAACCAAAATCGTCAATTTTTTAGAAAACGGTTTTAAAATCAAATTGTTTAATTTTTGCAAAACCAAAATCGCGAAACCGCGAAAATATTAAGGATTTTATATTTTAAATAAAATCAAAACTGCGAAACAAATTGTTGTTTTTAATATATAAATAAAAACATTACTAAAGTATCCGAAGAAATTATGAAAATCTTAAAATATCAAAATATAAATAAATAAAAAACTGAGACAAAAATATATAATAAAAATATAGGGACAATGGGTAGGAGGTCCTATATTTAAGTTCTAATTAGTCAAAAGTCCTATATGTGGTAAAAACTTTTGATTTAGTCCCATCTCTTTTAAAAGCGCGGAAACCTTATTCATGTGATAAACACGCGTTAGTTACATGTAACTATTTTCTGTATAATATTATTGTATTAATTACAGGTAACTAATTTTTTATTTTTTATTTTCGTTACATATTCCAATAATATGTAACTTTTTAGTAACATGTCTCTGATATGTAATTAAAAAATTTGATATTTTTCAGTTACATGTTTTAATAATATGTAACTTTTTAATTACATGTTTCTGATATGTAACTAAAAAGTTTGACATTTTTTCAGTAACGTCACAAAATATTATACATATATATATATTGTAACATGTAACTAATATTATATAAACACATGTAACTAAAAATACTCGAATATGTGTGAAAAGTAACAATTATGAAATTATAACTAATATTAGTTACATGTAACAGAATTCACTATAAAAATCGAATGTACTCACTAAAAGACTCCCTACAATCCCTGCAATATCCCTACAATTCCTGCAATGCGGGTCTAAAATACAAGTGGAATCTAATTTAAATGATTAAATTAAAACCTAATAACACAAAATGACTTTTCACCAATTAGACTTAAAAAAATGAATTTTTCACCAATTTTTCCAAAAATGTATTTAAAATACTGGTTAAATGGTTACTATCTCAAAACTAAAACCAAAATAAAAGCCGCTTTGATTTTAATTTCGAAACTAAAACCATAACTAAATCATTTAATTAGTTTCAAAATCGAACCGTTCGGTTCGATTTCGTTCAGTTATCCGTCGATTCGGGTTAAATTGTCATCTCTGGTGAAAATTAATCGGTTAGGAACTAGAACGCAAATCTGGTATAGTTGATAGATTAAAATATAATAAACCAAAACTTTATGGACAAGAATCGGTTAATCATGATTGGACAGCACAGATAATAGAGCAGCTACTCTATATGCTTAAAATAGAAACATAAGACAAAGACACAGCAGCAGCGAAGTGTTCAATTTGGTCGTTATTTTAGACGGACTGTCGCCTTATCGATTTGGATTAAAAGGATAAAACAAGCGTATGCTTTTTCATCTTTTCAAAATTCTTTCTTAATTAATTATTTACTTCGTATTCAGACCAATGAAGAAGCAACGATAAGCTTACTTTCGGCAATTGTTTTTAAGGTCTACATTATTCACATTAAAATAATTTAATTAACTACTTTCTTTTTTGTCTTTCCAACTGCTTTTCTGTTCTTGTTGTTGACGATTAATTTGACCCCCATGATTATTATTGACTAAAACCTTGAATTATTGGGAAATGTTAAATTGCATTTTTTAATCTTGAATGTGAATTAAATTATGACACCACTCAAATTTAAATTTAGTTGTTATTGATAATAGGTTTTAACTTTGAAATACGTTTCATATGCATTCTACTATGCAAATAGCAGGGTTGATTTTCATAATATTTTAGACATTTTTATCACATTTTATTGATAGAGACGTACTTGTAATTTTTTATTTATTTTTTACTCTATATTTCTTTATGTGTTTCTATTTTTTATTCTGTCTCGTAGTTTCTATTATATTTATTTTATTTTTATTTCTTTACCATTTGTATATATATTATTGATTTAAGTTTTACAATTTTTATTTTTCAAATCCTATTTTCCATTTTTCTTGTTGTTCTTTATTTTTTGCATGTGTTTTCTAGATTTTAAATTTCAATTTTTCCAACAAATATCATACCAAAAAAACAAAAAAAAGAATTAAAACAAATGAAATAAAAAATATAGAATAAAAAAATAAAATAAATAAAAAATCGAAAACATGCATGAGAGGGAGAGAAAGTAGAAATTATAAAATATGAAAAAATAACAAAAAAAATATATATATATTATTTTGCAAACGTATTTTTGTCAATAAAATATGATGGAGAGAGTTATAGGTACCTAAACTGAAAAAAATAAAAGCTATCCGAAATATTATGAAAATAACATAGAGTGTCATTGACATTTGTCAATGATAAGTTGTGTTTTAAGTTTAACTTAAAAATTAAAATTATGTGGTAATAATATTATTAGAGATCATTAATGCAACGCCTTTTAAGTCCAAGAATTCAACGATCATAATTCAATGTTTAAGATTTGCTCAACCATCACCTTCTTCTCCTTAATCTCTGATTGTGTACACACACACACACACATGTTCAATGTAATTATTATGTTATGAAAATAATATCATTATTATGTAATTCTAACATCTATTCCTAGCCAGCAATATTTCACTAATTCATCCATCGACTTATTTTTTGATCATCCAACTACAAATGTGACTGAGCCTCAACTAGATACTCCAGTTATTTCACTGACGCTCACTGATGTTCCTGATCCATTTACAGAACCTAAGCACAGACCCCTCGAGTTTATCCAAATGACATCAAAGTTTGCACCAACCAAGCATGCCCTAGAGAATCCCTATAGTTATACCAAAGCAACATAACTTTCCTCATATCTTTGTGATTTTTATTGCTTCTCTTCCATACTTAATCTGTATGAGCTTCAATCCTATAAGGAGGCCAGTACTTACCTTTTTTGGCAGAAAACAATAAATGAGGAACTTTATGCTCTAATCAAAGCTCATACTTGGGATTTCGTTGATCTTCATCCTGAGAAAACTCTTATTGGGTGCAAGTGGATTTTCAAACTCAAAACACTTTTTGATGGCTTCGTTAAACACTATAAAGCTCGACTTGTTGCAAAAGGATTCACTCAAGAATATGGCATTGACCATGAGGAGACATTTGACCCAATAGCAAGATTCGCATCTATCTATACTCTTTTGCCATTGTTGCCATTCGTAAATGGACTCTTTTTTTCATATAGATGTTGACGCGCCCTGATTTTTCGAAAAGGAAAAGAATAATAAATAATAAATAATAAATAAGCTTAAGAAGAGAGGGGTTTTTAAAGCGCCGATTTTCTCAAAAAATATACTTAGGCCGTTTAAAAAAATAAGGAGTCGCCACCTAGTATTGGATTTAAATGGTGTGCTAAGTTACTGAATTTTTAGAAAATAATTTAAAAGGCCTAAGTTAAAAATTGACTCCAAAACACACAGTCAAACCAAAGTTCATTTAAAGGCTCAGGGGTCGGTTACGCTTGGGGAAGGTATTAGGCACCCCAAGATGCCCGTCCGAAAATGGTACCTTATATCCAATTAAGTCCAATTAGTTTAGTCCGAGTGTTTTATTTTATTTTGAAATCATTCACTTCTTACAAAATCTTTTTGGTATTTTTCACAAATAAGGTAAAACAAGTTTTTGGATTTTTGGGAATGTTCTCCTGGTATAACCTCTTATCGAATATTAAGCATTCGAAAAGGATGGTCCCCGAGGGGTTTTATGTATATTTTCGAGAGACTTCTTTAATTTAAATAAGAAAACTAAAATAGGTGAATGAGATTTGGAAATATGAATACAAAACTAACGTCTAAATAAGTTTTATTTTTTATGTAAAAGTGACTAAAAAAATTAAAGAATTTAATTTAAATGTAGCAATGTGAAACGATATGAATAACGGGAATTGAATATGGAAACACTACATGAATTAACGTGATTATGCGTGGCAATGATTTAATTATTTAATATAAAAAATAAGTGGTGTACGTATAGTGACTAAATAAAAAAGTAGCGCGAAAAAAAAATAAAATAAATAAATAAAATAATAATAATAATAATAGTAGTAGTAGTAGTAGTAAAAGTACAAGTGGTGAAAGTGTCCTAAATATGCCGTTTAAATGATACAAAAATAAATATGCTAAACGAATAAAAATATTTATTCTAAGTTTGTCCGATTAATTTAAAGAAATCCTCGTTTGAAATTTCTTCAAATTCTATAGATATGAGAATTGAGGGAAGATTCGCGAAAACAATTTTGTTGGAATTAATCTTTCTGAAACTTAAACAAAATCCTATGAAAAAATTTACCGAGGGAAGAGATTTCTCAAAACCATTCGTTTCTAAATTCCACTCGAGTTGGGGAATGGAAACGAGGTCACGGAAAACTCTCCCACGATTTATCGAATTGTCGGATTCATATTAAGGTTCATAAGTGATAATTCTTACAAATAAAAGATTTTATTTTTTATTTATTTTTGGATTTTTTTTTTTTTTTTGAGTTTTGATAACAAGAAAAAATCAAATAAATAAATAAAAAATACAGAAAAATAAATAATGAAAACATTTTTCACTTAACGATCGGTGGTTAAGTTTAAGTAAGAGAAACTCACCCCGACATTTTCATCGGATCATCGGACGACTTTAGTTTTTGAGTTTTTCTTTATGAATTTGTAAACAAAATAAATAAAATAAAATAAAAATGCAGAAAGTAAAAAAAAATACAGCGATATGGTGTCCTCCTCTAAATGCTCAAAGGTTCAAATTGAGAATGGGGAATCTCATCCCGACGTTTTTCATCGAGTTATCGGACGACAATAAATAAATAAATAAATAAAACTTGCAGAAATTTAAATTGCGAAGAGAATAAAATTAACTAAAAGAAGAATTAAAAATTAGAAAACATACATGTTCTAGGCCAAAAATCTCGATACCCGGGTTTTTCTCTCTCACAGACGGTTTCCCGAAAGGGCTTTGAGAATCATCCTTCTAAAAGGGGTGACTCCTCTCAATTTTTGAATTTTCCCGAAAGGTTTCTCTCTGAATTTTTGTCTGTTAAACTATGAAGAGGGAGGTCCTATTTATAATAAGGATGGGGAGTAAAAAATCCTAGAAACCTTAGGAAACCCTAGTCCCAATTCGACGAGGAAAATGAAACAAAACCTAAAAGGAAAAGGAAAAGAAAACTTAATCTTATTTTAACAAAGAAAACTTTTCTTTTCCATTTTTTTTTCAGTTTTATTTTTTTTCTTTTTTTTTTTCTTTTTTTTTTTCTTTTATCTTTCTTTTCTTTTTTTTATTTTTTTTCCCTCTATTTTTTTTAAAAATAAAAATAAATAAAGCATAAATTTTTGCCGGACGGTCAAAATACCGTGTCTACAGCTGTCCCTCTTTGTCATGCGAGTTCTACTTGCTTGACAAAAATAAAAGACCACGTCATTTAGATCGTCCCATTTTATGAATTTTTCAAGGAATTTTTTTTTAAGTTTTATAACAAAAGGCAAAATTAGACAAAAACGATCATTTTCAGGGCATGATTGAAAAAGATAGGAATGAAATATGGATAAATTGCAACCAAACCCTACGAGGGTTGTCTACGTATTTCGACAGTACCAAGAATCAAGTCACACGTAATTCAGCATATGCCCCAAGTGGGGCGATGAAAGAATGCAAAAATAAAGTGGCTCTCACGGAGAGACAATACAGAATATAGAAAATAGTCATCTCAGAGAGGCCAAATACAAATGGAAAAGCCATCACGGAGAGGCAAAAATGCAAAAAATGAAAGGCCACCACGAAGGGGTATAATGCAAAAAAAATGACAAGCCATCACAGAGGGGCATAATGCAAAAAAAAATGACAAGCCACCACGGAGGGGCATAATGCAAAAATGAAAAGGCCATCACGGAGAGGCAAAAATACAAAAATGAAAAGCCACTACGGAGGGGCATAATGCAAAAAATAAAAAGTCACCATAGAGGGGCAAAATGCAAAAAATGAAAAGCCACCACAAAGGGGCAAAATGCAAAAAATGAAAAGCCATCACGAATAGGCAAAATGCAAATGGAAATAGCCACCACGAAGGGGTGTAATGCAAAATAAAAAGTCACCGCGAAGGGGCATAATGCAAAAATAAAAGGCCATCACAGAGAGGCAAAATGCAAAAATGAAAAGGCCATTACGGAGAGGCCAAATGGAAAAATAAAAAGCTGCCACGGGGGGGGGGGGGGGGAAGGGGCATAATGCAAAAAGAAACGCCATCACGGAGAGGCAGAATGCAAATGAAAAAGCCACCACGGAGGGGCAGGTGTGAACTAAGGGTATGATATAAAATGTGCCCTAGCCAGTGGCTAGGGCTGCCCAGTTCAAAAACTCCCTAAATGCAAAAATAGACAAATTCTATATAATGTGCCCCAGCGTTGGGCTATGGCGAAATTAACACTTTGATGACTGAACCTTTACAGGTTGCCTACGTATCTTAACATTATGCCGATGATCAGGTTTAGCATAGTTAACTGAATGCCCCTTTTAAGGAAAAACGCATACATGGATGCTCATTTAGAGCTTCTGAATTTTCAACAATAAGAGTCTCCAATTTGAGTCGGAAGGTAAGAAATCCTAGTGATAGGAAAATCCATGCTTCCAGTCTTTTTGAAATCCCTGTAATGAACAAAAAAACACTTCCAAAACAAAATCTTAGTCTGAAAAATTGTTACCTTTGATGACTCACAATTCCATTCCCCCATTTCGGGCGTAATTGCTTCGGCTGATGGTGCTTGGATCAAAGCGATATCGGGAGATTCTTCTGTTTGAATTTAGAGGCTTCTATTTCCAACTCAGGGCCCGACATGCCTCGGGGTAATTCAATGAGACTTTTTTTTTCTTCTTCTTCATCATTTTTTTTTTACTTCCGAGATTTCGCTTTTCAACTTAGGAGAGGGCTCAACATGCCTCATCAAAGTCTCCTTAGCTTGCTCGATTGGATTCTTATCTTTTCAAATTTCTAGGTACTTCGATTCTTGGGATTCTAATACTCCTGCATGCTCTGTGTTTTCTCAAGTCCTGCAAAACTGATTTAGTCCAAAAAAAATGAGCAATTGTCAAAAATTATTAAACGAGTACCTTTAATACCTGATATGATTTTCTGTGAGATCTTGTGTTAGATTGTAGAGGAATATGATTCCAATACATTTTTAGACCACGACCAATGTTTCTTTTCACAAATTCTAATTCCATTCAAATCCATCAAGTTCTGATTCTGAACAACTTCGTTTGCCCACCAATTTGGACCGAGGCGAAAAACTTGAATAAACCAATCTATCATCTTTCTTTCATCTTCAAATCTCTTCCACATTTGTAGCAGTGCTTCGTGCTCGGTTACCCTACTTTTCTTTTCTTTTTTTTTTTTTATTTTTCCCTTTTCTTTTTTTTTTCTTTTTTTTTTCTTTTTTTTTTTTTTCTCTTTTTCTCTTTTTTTCTTTTTTTCTTTTCCCTTTTTTTTTTTTCTTTTTTTTTTTTAAATAGATGATCGAACTTACAATGGTTCAGGGGCAACCAAACTTATCAATGAACTTGATCTTCTTTGCGAATTAAGACTTTCTTGCAACATTTGAGAGTTTCTTCATTGAGATCATTGGCCTGAGATGATTGTGTTCATTTTTCGCCATTGGTTAACTCGGACAACAGGCAAACCATGATATTTACACCCAACTTTATCAATCACTAAAAGACCACCAGAGATAACTTGATCAACTTGCAACAATATATCAAAACATCGTTAGGACAATGGATATTAATCTTGACTTTTGAATCCCCCGGTACTCTGAAATTGCTGTCGGATTCGGTCAGGGGGCCTTTTGGATCTCACCATCGTTTGGCTAAACAGAACTTTCTTTGTTGCTATTCCCATTGGATCGTGGTCTAGCTCTGTATTGAAATCATATACTTACATCCTCGCTCAGTCACATTACATACAACATATGCAGACAATTTTAGGTACCTGAAATAGTAAGATTCAAACATTAGACCACAATTTTGGATAAACAATATTGCAATATTGAAATTTTTAAAAAAGCCATTACAGAGCAAATCATTTTCCATCCAAAAGACCAACGGGATGGAAAGGTGAGTACGTGAAGATTTCCCAATTTTATCAAAAACACCTAGCAAATTGAAAGTAAACAAGAAAACCCAGTTTTGCAGCCTTTAGATTTTTAAAATTGAGCCTCAGGCACATGACTCGCTCCCATCTTTACCAACGTTTTGGTAAAGATTGACTTCAACATTCCCTAGAGGTGCGTGCTCAGGCAGCGAATTTAATTAGCAATTTGGCGCACTGGTCTCAGGCTTTTTAGGAAACGTGATGGCTCTTGTATGTATGAACTCCCAGATCTTGTCTTTCAAGTGATAGCACTACTTGGTCGTGTGTCCTCTAGATCCCGAGTGGTACTCATAGAAAATATTCGAAGAAGCGGCTTTACTTCCAAGTTTAGGCTCGTAGGATGGAAGGGGTGTCAGCATCCCTTGTTTCAAACAACTCCGGTACAGCTCGGTGATTAAGACTAGAAGGTCTAACAGTTTCTTGTCATCATTCAAAAAGTTCATCCCAATAGTGCGAGGTGGATAGCCTGGGTGGTATTGGGTACCTGGCTTTAAGGTGTAGTTCGGAATTTGAGGTGGTAGATTTTGGTTTGGTTGATATGAGGGTGTATGGTAAGCGGGTGTTTGGTAGGCTTGAGGGTAGTATTGGGGAGTGTGATTTTGGTAAGGTGGAGATGCGTTTTGGTAGTAGCGGGGATAGCTTTGGGAATAGGGTTGGTTCTATGGGTAATGTTGGTTTTGGCGATTTTGAGGGGAATAGTTGTGATATTAGTTGTTTTGGTTTTGGTAGTTTTGGGGATATGAAGCTTAGGGATTGTTTTGGTGGAGGGTTTGTTGGGGGGAAAATGATGACAACTACCTCATCTTCTCGTTTCTTTGGAGGAGCTGACCTTTTTATCGAGTCAAGCTAGGCCCCTTCAATCTTTTCGCTTCTTATTCCTTCTTCTGTTACCTTGGCTTGCTTGATCGCATCACCGAATGATGTCACTGTTATGCTTGAGAGATCTCGATAGAACGGCGGCGTTTGTATTGACTTGAACATCTCTAACTGAGCCTCATCTCTCAGCCTAGGGACAACTTTGGTAGCTTCCTCCCTCCAGCGGGCAGTATATCTTCGGAAACTTTCATCTTTTCTCTTCAGTATCTGGTAGAGGGTAATACGGTCCGGCGCGGGATCTTTATTGTACACATACTACTTACAGAAGACCTCTACCAGATTTTCGAACGTCTTAATCTGCGCCAAGTCCAGGGTCATATACCAGCTGAGAGCCGGTCCTTTTAACGATCGTCGGAACATCTTCAGGAAAAGGTTTTCATTCCAAGCATGAACTCCCAACTTCTCCTTGTAGATACTAACATGCCATTCTGGGGGGCCAGTACCTTCATTCTTCGTGAACTCTGGAACTACGAAATTTTCTAGATACACTACTCGGGGTGGTGCTGACAACTCATTATACGCCGTTTTTCTGGATGAATTTTCCCTTTTTAGTTCTTCTATGGTTTTCTCCAATTCTTCCATTTTCAGAACCCAGGCCAGATGGGGTCCATCTTCTTTTCTGTTTGTGGTTTCAACAGTCGGGGCCGGTCAATTGGCATTTGGATCGTTCGTTGGAGCAGCGACCCTCTTCGGGTGGATGAAGATCTGGGCTGCTGAAGGGGCCGAACCTTCTGGTGGAGCCTGATAGATATGCCACTGGCTGGGGTATACCAGTGCTTCATAGGCGAAAGGATAAAGGCCCATCTAGGGTCCATAGTAGACCGATCTCGCGAAGTTCGGGCCGACATAGTTCGGATTCGACACTGAGTTCTCCATCTCGGCACTTGGAGGGTTTCCATTTGGTGATTTAGTCACGGGAGTTCCACTGGACGGGGGAACAAGCGCTTCTTAAGGCCGACTAAGTTCGTTGATCCTTTCCCTTAGCATGTCAATGGTTTCCTGCATACGAGCCATCTAGGCCGCGTGGGGAGATTCGAGATTGCCTTTTGATGTCATCCTAGAGTGAGTCTGGGCCCGGCTGCGAGTAAAGACAGGACTTCGGATGGGGGGAACTGAAATTGCTTTTCTGGGATCAATTTTTTTGTCTCCTCCTATTCTTACAACAAGCCCATTTATTAGTCCACGGGAGTCTTAGGTAGTCTTAAAATCCATTTGAGTTCGAAGTTTTCAATTCCGATAATGACCGATCAAAGCAGATAATAATTTATGAATTTGTTTTATTTACTTAATCAGTATTAAAAATTTTGAACCCGTTTGGTTTATAAAACTTCCTAAGACATCATAAATTTATCAAGCAAAAACCCTTTTACACGCCTTGTATTCATAGAATCCCGTTGGGATAATATGGATACAAGACAACCATACTCATGTCGGAGGGTTTACAACAATACGTGAGCCCGATAAAAAATAAAGAAAATGAACCAACACCACAACTTATTTACAAAAATAGAAGGAAAAGATAACAAAATAAAATATAACATTAGGACATGGAATAGTTGGACTTATTTGGACATATTAGGCTTGACCCTCTAATTGTCCCCAGTGGAGTCGCCAACTGACGCGCCCCGATTTTTCGAAAAGAAAATAATATTAAATAATAAATAATACTTAAGGAGAGAAGGGTTTTTAAAGCGCCGATTTTCTCAAAAAAATATACTTAGGCCATTTTAAAAAATAAGGAGTCGTCACCTAGTATTGGATTTAAATGGTGTGTTAGGTCATCGAATCTTTAGAAAATAATTTAAAAGGCCTAAGTTAAAAATTGACTCCAAAAAACACGATCAAACCAAAGTTCATTTAAAGACTCAGGGGTCGATTACGCTCGGGGAAGGTATTAGGCACCCCCAAGACGCTCATCTGAAAATGGTACCTTATGTCCAATTAAGTCCAATTAGTTTAGTCCTAGTGTTTTATTTTATTTTGAAATCATTCCCTTCTTATTAAATATTTTTGGTATTTTTCACAAATAAGGTGAGACAAGTTTTTGAATTTTTGGGAATGTTCCCCCGATATAACCTCTTATCGAATATTAAGAATTTGACAAGGATGGTCCCCGAGGGGTTTTATATATGTTTCCGAGAGACTTTTTTAATTTAAATAAGCAAACTAAAATAGATGAATTTGATTTGGAAATATAAATGCAAAACTAACATCTAAATAAGTTTTATTTTTTATGCAAAAGTGACTAAAAAAATTAAAGAATTTAATTTAAATGTGTCAATGCGAAACGATATGAATAACAGGAATCGAATATGGAAATACTACATGAATTAACGTGATTATGCGTGATAATGATTTAATTATTTAATATAAAAAAAAATAAGTGGTGTGCATGTAGTGACTAAATAAAAAAGTAGTGTGAAAAAAAAAATTAAAATAAAATAAATAAATAAAAATTAATAATAATAATAATAATAATAATAATAATTGTTGATCCTAAGATTTTGATGAGTAATTAAGTATTGATATTTTTGTAGAACTAAGGTTTAATTGCGTATTTCAGAGATTTAAAGTTTCAGTGATGAAGACGTCAAATTGAATAGATGCTAAATGAACATATCAAGATGATGAAGAAGAATTAAGAGTTTGAAGAAATTAGGGAAAACAACACAGGTAAATCTTAACTCTTAATATCCCATTTAGGAACACACACATGACACAAAATAAATTTTATCTTTTATGTATGTTTTGGTTAAGTGAAATTATTTGCTCCTATGTGAATTGAAAATAAATAACCTTGAATGACTAAAATGAAATATAAGAATATTAGTACAGCTTATTTAAGAGAGAAAATGGATAAATGGGCGAAATCGTAAAAGAAAGTAAGTAAAAAACGAGATCAGAGAAAAGATTCAAAAGGGAGCAGTCGACTGACCAATGGTGGCTAAACTCTCTGAATCGAAGAGTCGACCGACAGGTCGACCGGTGAAAACAACTGAACTCTCTGGATCGAAGAGTCGACTGACAGGTCGACTAGTGAAAGCATGACAAACTCTCTGAATCGAAGAGTCGGCCGAGCAGTCGACCGATGAACTACATGGACTACTTCCAGTATCTTTCAGTCGACTAGGTAGTCAACTGAACGCATAGTTTCAGGATATTGTTTGATCCGAGTTCAAATCCAAAAGTAGTCGTTTTTCGTTAGGATTTGAGAGAGATTTTGGGGATATTCTCTATATTTAAGATATGATTTATATACTAATTAAATCTTTTCAATATGGTTCATTAAATATTAATGTTTCTCAATTTAATACTTAAAATGGATTCTATATTTATTTATTTTGATTGAGAAATACTTTGGGATTTAATTGAGTGTTTTGAAAGTTGTTATTAAGTGAAATTGAACATAAATGAAGTCATTATGTTATAAGGGGTCTATAAGAATTTTTTATTGTCATGACACTTGTAAATTAGCCGTTAGAAGGCTGATTATATGTTTTTTTAAATAGACCTGCGAATTTTATTAGAGAAGCTAATCACTCTAAGAGAGTTAATCATTTTATATCATTTTGAGAGAGCTTTTATAAGAGTTAGTATTCTACGTTATTGTGAGCTATTCTAAGAGTGATTCTGATAATCAATTGCAATCTATTCTTGCTGATATCGGATTTGAAGTTATACTGTTCTAATTATTATTTCTGTGGATTCCGAGTGAGATCTTTCCATATTGTTTATTGTTTATTATTTTATATTTTGGAAATTGATGTTAGAAATTGTTTTTGATTTTTGAAAAAAATATTCTTTTAAACAATTTCTTGAATTTGATTACGTGCTCCAATTTGTTATCCATATTCTTGTTAAAATCATATTTATGTATCTCACATATTTCTATTATTAGTTGGGATATTAATTGAGTTTTTATTTATTTGGGGTGATAGAAACTCCGAGTGAGATTTACTACTTTTCAATTTTTGTAGTGGTGAGTTGTGATAGGTTAAATATATTGGGGATATTTAATCAAGAGTAGCTGAGTTTCAGTCCCTTCCTGTAAAAAGATTGAGGCATTAATTTTTCCTGAATAGAATTAGTGTGAGTGATTTGTAAGGTTCCATCCCTACCTATGAAAAGGATAGTTGGAGTGTTTTTTGGTAAAATTTTGATTCTTGAGCCTCAGTGTTAAAAAGAATTAGGTTATTCTTTAACTTATAAAAAATAGAAGTTTTTCCTTAGCTTGAGAAAAGAAAATTGTATAGGTTGATTCTGAGCCTATAAAAGAATCGGTGTGCGGGTTTGCTTCCTACCTTTAAAGGGATCTTGGTTTTAGTGGGTGCGACCTTCGTGCAGCTCGGGGGGACTAGATTAGCCAAGAGTAACTTGGTGAACCGGTATAAATCTTTTGTGTGCTGCATTATTATTTTACTATTTTTGTTGTTTGAGTGTGTACTTAAATTGATCATATTATTCCATTATATTATAAAGATAATAATTAATTTAGGCTTAAAATTAATTATTTGATTTATCAAGTTTTATTCTGATATATTTTTAATTACCCGATTCACCTCCCCTCTTGGGCATTCTACTAGGCCAACAATAACAACAACAACAACAATAACAATAATAATAATAATAATAATAATAATAATAATAATAATAATAATAATAAAATATATATATATATATATATATATATATAAGTGGTGAAAGTGTCTTAAATATACCGTTTAAATGATACAAAAATAAATATGCTAAACGAATGAACAATATTTATTTTAAGTTTGCCCGATTAATTTAAAGAAATCTCCATTTGAAATTTCTCAAATTCTATAGATATGAGAATTGAGGGAAGATTTGCAGAAACAATTTTGTTAGAATTAATCTTTCCGAAACTTAAACAAAATCCTATGAAAAAATTTACCAAGAGAAGAGATTTCCCAAAACCATTTGTTTCTAAATTCCACTCGAGTCGGGGAATGGAAACGAGGTCACGAAAAACTCTCCCACGATTTATCGAATCGTCGGATTCTTCTTAAGGTTCATAAGGGTTAATTCCTGCAAATAAAAGATTTTATTATATATATATATATATATATATTGAGTTTTGATAACAAGAATAAATCAAATAAATAAAAAAATACAAAAAATAAATAAATAATGAAAACATCTTTCACCTAACGATCGGGGGTTAAGTTTAAGCACGAGAAACTCACCCCGATGTTTTCATCGGATCATCGGACGACTTTATTTTTTGAATTTTTCTTTATAAATTTGTAAACAAAATAAATAAAATAAAATAAAAATGTCAAAAGTAAAAAAAATATAGCGATATGGTGTCCTCGTCTAAACGCTCAAAGGTTCAAATTGAAAATGGAGAATCTCATCCCGGCGTTTTTCATCGAGTCATCGGACAACAATAAATAAATAAAACTTGCAGAAATTTAAATTGTGAAAAGAATAAAATAAACTAAAAGAAGAATTAAAAATTAAAAAATATACCTGTTCTAGGTCAAGAATCTCGATACCCGGGTTTTTCTCTCTCGCAGACGGCTTCCCGAAAAGGTTTTGAGAATCACCCTTCTAAAGGGGGTGAATCCTCTCAATTTTTGAATTACCCCGAAGGGTTTCTCTCTGAATTTTTGTCTATTAAACTATAAAGAGGAGGGTCCTATTTATAATAAGGATGGGGAGTGAAAAATCCTAGAAACCTTAGAAAACCCTAGTCTCAATTCGACGAGGAAAAGGAAACAAAACCTAAAAGGAAAGGGAAAAGAAAACTTAATCCCATTTTAACAAGGAAACCTTTTCTTTTCTATTTTTTTTTAGTTTTATTTTTTTTCTTTTTTTTTTCTTTTATCTTTTTTTTTTTTTTTTCATTTTTTTTTTCTCTATTTTTTTTTTAAATAAAAATAAATGAAAAATAAAATTTTTGCGGGATGGTCAAAATACCGTGTCTACAGATGTCAAGAATGTCTTCCTCAACAGTGATCTCCCATAGGCAGTTTACATGTATATCCCTTTTGCCTATCTGCTCCTCAGCACAAAATATGTCACATTCGTCGTGCCTTATATGGTCTCAAACATGCTCCATGTGATTATTACAGGGGATGATATACGTAGTATCTTTGAACTCGTAATTTTTCTCAATAGTCAATTCAAGATGAAAGATCTTGGTATGTTAACATGTTTCCTTGGCCTCGAAGTTTCATCTATTTTAGATGGATACTTTCTCTCTCAAGACAAATATGCCTCTAATTTTATTTTCAAGGCTGACATCACTGACTCTACTACTGTCAACACTCTTCTGGAGCCGAATATCCTACTTACTCCACGAGATAGATCTCCGCTCCTAGAAGCCACTCTTTATCATCAGTTGCTTGAAAGTTTGGTATACATCAAAGTTACTCGACCAAACATTGCTTATGTCATTGGTAGGGCTGCAAAATGCGCCGCTACTTACACTCGCAAGTATACGAGTTCTAAGTTTTAGTATAGTGTGATCGTTAAGATCGGGTTATCGTATCCACAGGGATTGTTGTCGTTACTATCGAATACCGCGTTTGTCGTGACCTAATTTTATTTAAGCGAAAAATAAATGTATTTAATTAATTAAACTAATACTAATATATCCTAAATTAACTACACTATTATGTTAATATGTTTTAGGGTGAAGAATTGTATAGGGATTAACGTGTTTACAAATACGTGTTCGATTCCGATTTACTTGCGTTTACGTTGTTCGACCTATTTGACAACCTCGGTACGTAAACTCCGCCGCCACCTCTTCCGAGTGTAAGACGGGAGAATACATGACTTTGAGCCAACGGAGAAGTCCCCCTCAATGTCTTAACGACCCTAGGTCACGTGAGTCTCGCCCAGCGTTATTGATTGCACACAATCCACCTCTCTCCCGGGTTATTGGATCGTCGCGTTGTATTTACCCTATCGACAATCTCCGTTCTAAAACTTCCTCGCCACCTCTTCCGAGTGTAAGACGAAGGATATAACGCGACTTTGAGTCAACGAAGAGGTCCCCCTTATCGTCTTAACGACCCTAGGTAGCGTGTGTCTTGCCCAACGTCATCGATTGTCCACGATTCAAACCCCGACCGGGTTATAGAATCGTGGCGTTTGTTTACCTTAATCCGAATCCAGGATTTTGTCAAAACCCATTATTCTCCATTTATCAATCCAAGCATAATAAGCAAACAATACGATAAATACAATCAAACTATGAAGAACAATCACAAACGAAACACCGAAATCATCCAAACAACGTATTTATAAATATAGTGTTAATCCCTACTACAATCCATATTTAACTCGAGGCCATAGCCGCATATATAAGAAAATAACGAGTTAAATATGCTCACATGCTCCTAAGATAAAGAAATAAGGAAAAACGATCGAAGAACTTAGCCTCGTCCGAAGATAAACCGCTAAGAACGTTCCACGATCGATTCGCCGTCTTCTCCACTTCGGGATGCGAGCTCCACCACTAAAATCCCTAACCCTAGGCTTAAGTAAAACCTAAAGGGCTAAAAAATGCAAGAGATGGGAGAGAGGTACCGGCCAAGGGGGAGGAGATGGGGTATTTATAGCAAAAATATCTCAAAAATATCTAAAAATATCTAAAGGCTATGCAGGGCAAATCCGCCTAGGCGGTGGAAATTGAGCCTAGGCGGAGTTAGGTCGGTTAAGTCTGATCGCCTGGGCGGTAAAGTAGGCAGTGGACTGGAGAACATTCTGTTGGATTTTCGCCTAGGCGGTAGAATTTCCGCCTAGGCGAGAGGCTGTCAGTAGCCCTTCTTCGTCCTCTGCTGGATTTCCACCTAAGCGGTAGAATTTTCGCTTAGGCGGTCGTTTGTCAGTAACATTTTGCTCTTCTCTGCATTTTCACCACTTAAGCGGTGGTCTGGACGCTTAAGCGGTGGGCCTGTTTCAGCTTTTAGCCTCCGAGCTTGTTTATCCACCGTAACTTCGAACCACTTTGGTTCGATCTCATCGTTTTAGCTCCAGTTTCCTATCTTTTTGACCTACATACCTGAGTTATACAAAAAGTATGAAAACTAATTAAAACATGATAAAAATAACTATAAACATATTAAAAAACTAACCAATTCGGATTGGAAATAGATAGGTTTTTCACACCTATCAATACCCCCAAACTCAAAATTTGGCTAGTCCTCAAGCCAAACACACACACTAAAATGAAAAATACACAAACGGAAATAAATAACACACAACCTAAAACAATCTAAACATAACAACATGCGAGTTTTAAATTCGTCGAACGGCCTATTTATTTTTTCCTCAACAACCGCCAGTAGTATCGAGTTCAGGCGGTAACACACAACATGTAATGTTCTAGAATTTCAACATGCAATAATGGTGAACGCTATTCTAGATCCTTTAAACGTGTTAGTGCAAGACTCAATAATATAACTATACAACGATCGGATTGGATTATCCACCAACGAAATTCATGAGTTAAGGATTACCATAAGCTTTATTGTGGTCCACTCTCCACTAATGTAGGTTTAGTAGTTCATGAAGATCATTAGGGCTTGGTTTGGTTAAGGTTAATTTGGCCAAGGGTAATTTGGAATAGAAAACCGGGTTAACGTTGTTAACTTAATGTTACCCAAGGCTCAACGCTTGGCACATTCACTCTCGAATCCCCATAGAAAGATTGGAAACAATCCTGAACATGCATTTAAGACCAACGTACTCGCTTGTCAAAAGAAACGGAAATAAAAATCGTATTTACATTTGATTCTCTTTTTTTTTTTTTCCATCCAAACACACCCCTAAACTTATTTGATTGTTACAATTGAAGGGGTGTGTGAAATACAAATAAAAAAAAACGACAAGTGAGTACTCAAATACTGAACCAATTAGAAATTCGCCCAAAACCCAACCACTCACATCAAGAAGCCTTTGCAACGACTAACTTGATTCACTCAAATGTGCCTTTAAATCCAGCGATTAAGGACTGGAAGGAATTCAATTGGCCATGGTATTAGTTTATGTGTTCTGAATTGAATTTGCATTTAGGCTTCGACAGGGTGACGAGGGATAATCATGTTACAAGGTAGGCTTCAAAGGCTCAAGCGACAAAGAGAATGCCTAAATCACGTCTTCTGAACTACCTCGCCTAGGATTTCACCTCAAGCTTGCCCTCAGTCAAGTTCTAGAATCCTTAATGTGTCATGAATTTGGTTAATTGATATTCGTCCTCAAATCAATTGAATAACTATACATTGAGTCTATGTGCTCGTGCAAATTAGGATCTACAATAATTTTTACCAAAAAGCATAGTCAAGCACACAGAATCATACACGCATAGGTATTACCCTTGACTTCGAAAATAACCAGGGGTAATTTTCATCATCGGGTGACGGCCCAGATGAATGCAAAACTCAACATATAACAACAACACACAAAAACATAAACACATTCTAACCTAAACACACATGCAATACGGAAAAACAGTAACACATAAACTAACATACTACACATCACCCCCAAACTCAAAGTGGACAGTGTCCTCAGTGAACCCAATTATCATTCTCAACATATATGGAATTAAAGCATGTTGACGAAGGGTGTTTAGAACACTTACCTGGGAGGCGAGAGGATCTCGCCTCCGGATCAAGTCGGATGTGACGGATTTAACTTATTTGACCTTGGGTTGCCTCCTAAGAAGCGCGTGGTTTAATGTCCTCGGCCCAACATTTAGAATGCCCTCAAGATTGGCGAGGTTATGCCCTCAAGATTGGCGAGGTTTTGCTTTGGATGGCTCAATCTCTCAACGAAACGCCTCACCGGCTTATGTGCTTGGCCAAGCACAATAAACGGCTTAGAATCCCATCAAAAGGGATGCATCAATACCCGTCAATCTAACATCGGCACGTACCCTGCATAAGAAACAAAAACAAAACTACAAACAAAAATTATATACAAAGAAATGCCTAAAATAAAATTAGGTCATTTACACACAATATTGACAATGAACGACATTGTCAATCCCGGCAATACGAAACACTTGCTTCTCCTATCTAAAACTTAAGTCTAGAGCCGTTACCACATTTTTTCCGACAAAAATATCAAAACAATCCCCGGCAACGGCGCCAAAAACTTGGTAGCGCGAGAAATACGCCGCTACTTACACTCGCAAGTATACGAGGTCTAAGTTTTAGTATAGTGTGATCGTTAAGATCGGGTTATCGTATCCACAGGGATTGTTGTCGTTACTATCGAATATCACATTTGTCGTGACCTAATTTTATTTAGGCGAAAAACAAATGTATTTAATTGATTAAACTAATACTAATATATCCTAAATTAACTACACTATTATGTGAATATGTTTTAGGGTGAAGAACTGTATAGGGATTAACGTGTTTACAAATACGTGTTCGATTTCGATTTACTCGCGTTTACGTTATTCGACCTATTTGACAACCTCGGTACGTAAACTCCGCCGCCACCTCTTCCGAGTGTAAGACGGGGGAATACATGACTTCGAGCCAATGGAGAAGTCCCCCTCGATGTCTTAACGACCCTAGGTCACGTGAGTCTCGCCCAACGTCATTGATTGCACACAATCCAACTCCCTCCCGGGTTATTGGATCGTCGCGTTGTATTTACCCTATCGACAATCTCCGTTCTACAACTCCCTCGCCACCTCTTCTGAGTGTAAGACGAGGGATATAACGCGACTTCGAGTCAATGAAGAGTCCCCCTCAACGTCTTAACGACCCTAGGTAGCGTGTGTCTTGCCCAACGTCATCAATTGTCCACGATTCAAACCCCGACCGGGTTATAGAATCATGGCGTTTGTTTACCTTAATCCAAATCTGGGGTTTTTTCAAAACCTCGTATTCTCCATTTATCAATCCAAGCATAATAAACAAACAATACGATAAATACAATCAAACTATGAAGAACAATCACAAACGAAACACCGAAATCATTCAAACAACGTATTTATAAATATAGTGTTAATCCCTACTACAATCCATATTTAACTCACGGTCATAGCCGCATATACAAGAAAATAATGAGCTAAATATGCTCACATGCTCCTAAGATAAAGAAATAAGGAAAAACGATCGAAGAACTTAGCCTCGTTCGAAGATAAACCGCTAAGAACGCTCTACGATCGATTCGCCATCTTCTCCACTTCGGGATGTGAGCTCCACCACTAAAATCCCTAACCCTAGGCTTAAGTATAGCCTAAAGGGCTCAAAAATGCAAGAAAGATGAGAGAGGTACCGGCCGAGGGGGAGGAGATGGGGTATTTATAGAAAAAATATCTCAAAATATCTAAAGGCTATACAGGGCAAATCTGCCTAGGTGGTGGAAATTGCGCCTAGGCGGAGTTAGGTCGGTTAAGTCTGATCGCCTGAGCGGTGAAGTAGGCGGTGGACTGGAGAACATTCTGTTGGATTTTCGCCTAGGCGGTAGAATTTCCGCCTAGGCGAGAGGCTGTCAGTAGCCCTTCTTCGTCCTCTGCTGGATTTCTACCTAAGCGGTAGAATTTTCGCTCAGGCGGCCGTCCATCAGTAACATTTTGCTCTTCTCTGCATTTTTACCACTTAAGCGGTGGTCTGGACGCTTAAGCGGTGGGCCTGTTTCAGCTTTTAGCCTCCGAGCTTGTTTATCCACCATAACTTCGAACCGCTTTGGTTCGATCTCATCGTTTTAGCTTCAGTTTCCTATCTTTTTGACCCACATACCTGAGTTATACAAAAAGTATGAAAACTAATTAAAACATAATAAAAATAACTTTAAACATATTCGAAAACTAACCAATTCGGATTGGAAATAGATAGGTTTTTCATACCTATCAGTCACATATCAAGTTAGTCACTTCATATCATCTCCTTGGCCCCTTCACTATTCAGCTATCCTTCGAATTATTCGGTATGTGAAAGGAACCTTATTTCACAAGCTTCATTTCTCTGCTCAAACTTATCCCACCTTACAAGTGTACTCAAATGCCTAGACACTCTACCACTAGTTATTGTTTCTTCTTGGACAACTCACTCATTTCCTGGAGAAATAAGAAACAAATTGTAGTTGCCCGCTCCAGTACTGAAGTTGAGTATCTTATCATTGCTAATGCAATACAAGAACTAATTCGGCTTCATTGATTTCTCTTTGACATGGGAGACTCCTCCCCCACATCTATTGTTCTAAATTGTGATAATCAAAGTGTCATTCAAATCGCTCACAATGATATTTTTCACGAGCGCACCAAACACATTGAGACTGATTGTTATTCATCCATCATCACATTCTCCAAAATACTATTCATCTTCATTCCGTTAGTTCTTGTTGATTCTAAGATTTTGATGAACAATCAAATGTTGATTTTTTTGGTGGAACTAACGATTTTATTGAGTGTTTCAGTATTAAAGTTCCATTGATGATTTATCATGAAGAATTGAGTAAATAGAGTTATGGATGCTAAAGAGACTGACAAAGACGATGGACATTAATAGACCAAAGATTTTAAAGAATCTAAGGGAAAACAACTCAAGTTAATTTTTACTCTTAATGTATCCCAATTAGGATCACACACGACACGAAAATGATTTTATGTTTATGTGTGTTTTTATAGGATCCTAATTAGTTTAATTATTTGCTCCTATGTGTAATTGAAAAAGAAATAAAGATAATTGATTAAAATTGATTTTAAGATTTTAGTGGATCTAACTGAGAAAAAAAATCGGTTAAAAGGGTGAAAATGTCAAAGAAAATAATTAAGGAGAAGAGTTCCAACATAGGCAGTTGACATGTAAGTCAACTTGTGCTTAAAAGAAGAAGTCTTTGAATCTCCCGATCGATAGGTAGGTCGATCTATGCTTAAAAGATTAACTTTTTGTATCTATAGGTCGACAAGTGAGTCAACTTATGACGATGAAATTTTGGCTTGGGCTACATCCTGAATTGGGCGGTTGACCGATGGATGTGTGTCTGCCGACTGATGGCTAGTTTCGAATTTTGAGGATTTTGATTTAAATATTAGTCATTAACTAGCCATTATTTGTTTACTTGATTAAAAGATTTTAGGGATATGGATATTTTAAAGATATGATTCTCCTATTTGAATATCCCTATTGATATGATATATATATTTTAAGTATTTCTCAAATTGGTATATTTAATTATCTCTATCCTATTGATTTGAGTTTGAGAACTATTTGAAGGACTAATTTGAATGTTTTGAAAGCCATAATTAAGTCAAATATACCTAAAATGAAAGGAATCAATATATGGGATCTATAGGTACTTTTTAGATATTTATCTTGTGGAAACTAACCGTTATAGGACTTGTTTCAAGTGGCTATAAATAGACCTGTGGATTTCACATGTTAAAAGAATATATATCAAGAACTATTCAGTTCATAAGCTTTTATAAGAGTAATCATTCTGATATTATTTTGAGAGATCAAATTGTGAGATCAATTATTAAGGAGTTCTTGAGTTAAAACGCGGATTGTGCAAGTGTCACTGAGTTGAGCTGTCTAGTGTTTCAATCTATAATTCTTCGCTATTATCCAGGTGAGATCTTTCCAAACTATTAATCTTTATTGCATATTTATTTTTTATATTTGCTTGATTGATAAGATCTTGATAAAATCGTTTTCTTAACTTTAAATCGCATAAAAATATTTTAAAACGATTTTTGGTGAAAACTTGATTGCATACTTATTTGTGTGATTTTATATTTTCTTGGTGAAAGTGTTCCAAGTATATTCTTAATTGAGTCTATTGCTACCATTGCTTGCTTGGTTAATTGATTGTATGAGAAATCGTTTTTAAACTTTAAAAGCATAAAAATTCTTTTAAAACGGTTTGTGTGATAATCTGATTACGTACTCAATTTTGTGCTACCCGTATTATTTTTATAATCAGATTTTTGTTTCCTCACTTAATTCTATCACTAGTAATTATCGGGACATTAATTAAATTTAAATTGATTTGAGGTGGTAGAAGTTTCGAGTGGGAAAAACTTATCAATTTCTTATAATTGGTGAGTTATGTGCGGATTAGATACTATTAGGAGTATCTAATCAGGGGTAGCTGAGTTTCAATCTCTTCTGATAAAGAGATTGAGGTGTTAATTCTTTCTTGATTGAATTTTTGAGTGATTTTGTAAAGGTTTCATCCTTACTTGGGAAAAAGATAGTTAGAGTGTTTCTGTGAGGTTTTGATTCTTTAGCCTAAGGTATAAAAAAAATTAGGTTATTTTTTAACCTGTAAAAAGTAGAGGTTATTCTTGAGTTTGGAAAAAAGAAGAGGTTATACCTGAGCCTGGGAAAATGAATTTGTAAATGTTGATTCTGAGCCTGTGAAAAGAATCTTTGTGAGGGTTTGGTTCTTACCTTTAAAGGGATCTTGAGTTTAGTGGGTGCGAATTTCCGTGAGACTCGGAGGACTGAATTAACCAAGAGTAGCTTGGTGAACTAGAATATATTGTGGTGTGCTGTTTTATTTTACTTATATTGTTGTTTGGTGTGCACCTAGTTGATAACACATATCCGTTGCTATAAAGATAATAATTAATTTTAGGATAAAATTAATTATTTAATTTTTGAAGTGTTATAAACTCTAATATTTTTAATACTACCCAATTCACCTCCCCTCTTGAGTAGCTCACTGGGCCAACAGTTCTGCTGATAAAATATTAGATATTTTCATTAAAATACATCCACCAGGATGCTTTCACACTCTATTTTCCAAACTCAAGATGAAATCTAGTCTATTACCTTGAATTTGGGGGATGTTAGATATCATTAATTGATGTACCACATGCTAGAGATCATTAATGCACCAACTCTTCCGTTCAAGAATTAAACGATCTTCATTCAATGTTCAAAATCTGTTTAATGACCACCTTCTCTTCTTTAATCTCTGATTGTGTGTGTGTGTGTGTATATATATTCATTAATTCTTATGTTAATGAAAATAATATCATTCTATATTTCTACAAATGTAAACGTGGGGAGAGATGCATAGTTAAAGAAAAGTGAAAATGAGTCCGATTGGATTCAATTAGTAATCGAAAAATTACTAACTTATTATATATGTCATGAATTTATTTTAGACCATTTAATTTGTTTAATTGCAAATCAGCCCCAATAACTATTGTCCGCCACCAATTTGAAAACATTTCATAAACAATTAATGTAGTGCCATTTTACTAATTTGTATGTGGAGTTACAATTAAATATTCTAAAAAGAGAATTACTTGCAATTAACAGAAGGGGTGTTAGTTCAGTTGGAAAGGGAATGTATCATTTTCCTTATCATTTAGGGTTGGACTCTCGTGAGGAGCAACTTCCCCAAATGCATCAATCCAATGAGTGCACCTTTAAGGTTGTCTGGAAAGATGATTAGTCAAAGTATGCGTAAACTAATCCGGAGACACATTACCGTTAAAAAAAGAAGTTTTACAATTAAATTTTGGGAAAATTACCAGTTACTCCCAAAATGCGTTATTATTTACCGGTTACTCCCACCTACTTTTTCTTGCACCGGTTACTCCCATCGTCGGCCTTTTCTTGCATCGAAAACTCCCATCGCGGGCAATTCTTGCACCGATTAGTCCCATTTCCAAACATGACCGACGATGAGATTACTAAAATGCCCTCCGGCTTCAGGCTTCGTCTTATTCTTTTCTAGAATTTTGAGATCGAAACTTATCGTCGGTTGATGAATCGATTGGCGATTCATCGTCAAATCGTCGGCTTCGTCTTCTTCCTTTCCAGAATTTTGAGATTTAAACTGTGATGGATGACGCAGTTGAGGGGAACAAGTCGGAGAGGAGTCGAGAGAATGAGAAAGAACCAGATTGCGAAGAGGATGTTGATGAAAATGGGGGCGAAAACGAGGTTCAGAGATTAGGGCTAGAACTGAATGAACAAGTGAAAAAGGTCCATCTCACGAAAAGGACGTTCAGAAGGATATCAAAAAGGGAGATTTTGGGAGCGAATGGGAGATAATCAATGAAGAGAAGAACAATTGGAGTGAGATTGAGAAGTAGGAGGTTGATAATGGAAACGATTATCAAAATCTGAATCAAGAAGACATTGATAAGGAAAACAACCGGAGTGAGAATGAGAAATCCTTTGTGCATGAGAGAAGGCTCTGTTACCACTGTTTGTGACAGCTGGTGAAGATATTTTCCCATTGATTTAACTATTTATACATTACACCTTGTAATTGATGTTACATTCAACATTCACAGATATTGAATATAATATCATATGATTTTATATAACCATGAATATAAAGACAAAATAGCTTATATGTGACAATTAATGTCACATTCAATATACACTGGTGTTGAATGTAACATCATATGAATTTTAATCGGTATTCAAAAACAGTAGAACAATTAATGTTACATTCAATATTCACAGATGCTAAATGTAATATCGTAAAAAAAAAATGATGTTACATTCAACATCCATATAAAGGGTATTTTGGTCAGAAAAAAATAATATCATTAAAAAAAAAAAATCAACACCTAGAAGTGTTAAATATTACATTCAACATTCACATGAAGAGTATTTTGGTCAGAAAAAGACAAAATGAGTTATTGGTGCAAAAAAAAATATGATAGACTTAATCGGTAATTTCTTTCGCATTTTGAGAGTTAATGGTGCATGTCCCTTAAATTTTCCAAAACATGATTATTTTTATGATAAATAGAACATATATGATATAGCCAAATACAAATTGATGGTCTGATAAAAATGTAGAATTCTCATATATTTTTATTAAAAAAAAATGAACTTCAAATCTATTCTCGTAAAAAATGACTATATATAAACTAAAATTATGTTTTTATATTGTCTGTGGACCTCTCATCATCAATTTTAATTTTTTAATTTTTTTAATTTTGGATCCACAAAATAAAAAATATAAGCATATGAATATTAGTGAGGTAGAAGGTAAGGTGTTAAACTAGTAATATCAGAACGTGAGGAGAACCATCAAGTCTTAAAAAAGGCAAAAGCACAAAAGATTGATTGGGGAAAAGGAAAAGTATGAGAGTGAGAGAGACAGTATTTTGGCAGCAGCCTGCAACAAGTGATCCTGCCACCTGTTTTGTCACGTGGCAAAAGTGGGCCCCACGACAATGAACTACTTGTGGACCCCACATCTCATTCTACGCGAGCCTCCTCCTTTTTCTCACTCGCTTTTACAAATCAGCGGGACCCCTCATATTTCTTTATAATACTAATATGACCCAAAATATTTATTATTATTTTAATTTTTTTTCATTTCAAAAGTATTAATCTGATCACCAAAAGAATATCAATAGTAGATCGATCAACATTTGATTGTTTTAAATGAAAAATCATATTTAATGTGATATTTCTAAATCAAGGTGAATTAATTATTATTTTTATTTATGCTTTCTAAAATTTTAGAATTTATTTTCAAGTACCAGTTGTACTTTTCTTTATATATTTGACTGTTATTTGAAAAAAAAAATCATAGATTAATTTAAATTTTGAATTTAAAATTTAACTTTATTTATTTTTATTTAAAAACTAATTGTTCCAGTTTATGTTGAATATAACATTCAAATACTGTATTGCATTAAATATTATCAACAATGCACGTATAATCAACTCTGCAAGTATGATCAACGTCAGTGTTTATAAAAATATTGTTCAGAACTATAATTTCAAACAATATCCATTTATACAATTTGGATTTGTTGATTCAACACAACATGGTGTTGAATTCAACAACATATGTTGTTGTTCAATCGAATTACCCAAAAACCATAGATATGGAAAAGAAAATTTTGAATGAAGTACAATTATGAACTATGAGACTTTCCATATTTTTGAATTAAAAATAAATAATTGATTTGAACACAAGTGGAAAGATAAGTTGGAATATTAATGACCTCATTACTCCACATTTTTAGGGATTCAAATACAAATTTCTAATGTGAGAAAAAATAACAACCTACTATGATACAATGTTGATTTTAATGATCCAAGCACACATTTATATTCTGCATAAACAACATCTATTTGTACATAGTTTGTTATATAATGTAGTATTTGTTCAATTCAACACATTTTTTTCTTCACCTTGAATTCAACTCAAACTTTTTAACTAATAAACAATTATTGATTTGGTACAAATGATCCCATATCATAAATCGGTAGTCAACTCAAGAAAATCATATATCAAAAAATGTTAATACTATTTTAAGAACATAAAAATGGTTTACTTTTAATTTGGTAATCATCAATACTTTTATGGTATATTTATATCGGGTAAATTAATCGATCACTATTTAGTTTTAAAAAAAAATGAGATATCAGTAAATAAGGTAAGTTTAACATAAAAATAAAAAATGAGTAGAATAAAACCTGCAAAATAATAATAACTTGATAGTTTCTATCCTCTAATGGGAGTTCTCAGTAACTATTCCTTTAAACAATCCATTCCAACGTCTACTTTTATATTTAATTTATAATTTATAAATATATCCTATTTTTTATTTATTTAATTTGTAGTTTTATAATAAATTATAACGAACAAAAATTTTATTTACAAAGTGGTTGGTGTTCAAGACGGCAACGACACTGATTGGCCGTGATCGCCAGTAACGAGTGAGTTTTGACAATAGCGATCCAGCTACATGGTCAACATTGGTCAATCAATTGTGAAAATTGTTGGTATTTTCACGTTGAAATTGTATATTTCTTCCTTAGTAATTATCAAAAATTTAATTGTTTGTGGAAATTTATATTTTCTTGTATCTAAGATTCAAGAATTAAAAGGCTAATCAAGAACACAGCGAATTAAGCTTTGAGTAAGATCATATTTGATAAAGAGTTTTTGCTATAAAAGAAACAAAATTGGGAGTTTCTTTTTTAATTAAAAAAAATAAAAAGAAAAAAATGGTGTCGGTGGAGAGAGGGAGGGAGGAGGCCTATGTGAAAAGAACAACATTCTTTGCAGTTTTAAGTTGATAATTCCGGCCGCCAATCGCCTTCCTACAGTCTCTTTAACATCCGAAACGAAGGTTGTATTGAAGCAATCGCATTTGAACACGTGGACATTCTCTCTCTCTCTCTCTCCGATTCTGAGAAAGGACAATTGCGAAGCATGGGATCATTCATAACATTAATTGGAAAGAGAGAGATAGAGACGTACAACGGACACATGTTGCCATGCATACTTCTACACAATCTAGACGAGAGAAAGACGGAGAGGGATGGGACATTAGGGTTCTTTTATACATTTGTTTCTCATAAAAAAAAATTACAAAAATTAGAAATTTAACCAATAAAAAAAATAATAATTTCAATTCGGTTCTTAGAAATTTATAATGTGAAAACAGAACCAAAACAAGTATTTTTATTCCCAAAAAATTTGATGCAAAAATACTAAATAAATGCCACTAGTTAGAGCATGATTACTAGTTGGAAAGAAGGAAAAGAGGGGAAAAAAAAATAAGAAAAAATATTTTTATTTATTATGAAAGAATTTTATTTTTTTTCTAATATTGTTTGGTTAAGAAAAAATAAATAATTTATTTTAATATAATTTACTATTTTACCTTCATATACTGTAAAAATAAATTAAACATTATATTATCAAGAGTATAATTATATTTTTCTTCTCTTCTTCAAAAATTCTCTCGCATTTTCTTTTATTTTCTCCCAAATTAGTAAAAAAATTACTTAAGAAATTTTTCATTTTTCTTTCTGCTTTCATTTTCTTTCCATTCACAATAAACAATTTTTTTTTTTTTTCCATTTTCTATCAAATATTTTTTTTATCCATTTTTTTCTACCCTGACAAACCCACCATTAAGGCGAATTTTTTATTAGTGGGGTTCCTTCGCTTTTTTCTTCTGTGTCTGAAAAGACCTAATAAAAAAAAAATAACTCTTCTTACCCCCCAGAAAAAAAAAAAAAAAAATTCAAGAAAAATACATAAATAAACACACACACATATATATTTCTTGATTTTCTGTTTCTTTTCCAAAATTTAAAATTTCCATAAAAACCATATCTAAACATCCTCTGTGTGTGTGTGAGAGAGAGAGAGAGGCTTAAGAGGAAAGATTAACAAAAGCATCATATGATGATGTGGAAAAAAACAAATTTAAAGATAAAGTGGCAATGGAGGTAGGGGGGGTGGCACCCTCCCCACACCCGATTTTTGCTTTTCTCTTTTTGTCCTTTTCTCTTCTCTTCTCTTATCAAAACCCCCCCAACCCCAACCTCTCAACTTCCCTCCCCCTCTCTCTCTCTCACATACACTCTTCGTTGATTCTTCTTCTCAGGTGTCCCCCACCCCTTCCTTCGTCACTGAAATGATAGTTAAAAACAAGATCAAGGAGTAACTGTATTAGGGTTTTCTGTGCAAGCTTTGATTCAAAGGCTCCTCTGTCCCCCTAGCTTGTTTTTCCCCCAGGCACAAGGCTAGCTGTGTCAAATTCCATTTTTTCCTTATTCAATATTCAGTTCGTCATCATTTACAAAGACAGTCATAAAGAAGAAATCAATTTTCCAAGGATATATATATATATATATAGAGAGAGAGAGAGAGAGAGGTTAAATGGCACCAGTTTCATTGCCACCTGGTTTTCGGTTCCACCCAACGGATGAAGAACTCGTTGCTTACTATCTCTGTAGAAAGATCAACGGCCGCGAGATAGAGCTCGAGATCATCCCTGAGGTTGATCTTTACAAGTGTGAGCCATGGGATTTACCAGGTACTTTGCCCTTTTCTTTTTTCATATGCAACGAATAAAAAAAAAAAAAAGGAACTAAAAATCTTAATCATTGGCCTTATAATTTGGTAGTTGTTACTAGACTTACTCGAATTTTAGGTTCAATTGATTCATCAAAATTGAACCATTAATTAATTTTGTTGACATGTATTTGTATCTTTCATTAACTAATTAATGAAGATTGAGAACGACCCATCACCCAAATTAAAATGAAAATGACTACTATGAATAGAAGTATATTATTTTTCAATCCTAATTTAGATGCATTACTAAGTTACCCAGGTGGTATTAGTCCGGTTGACAAGGGTGATATTTCTTTTTCTTGTCAACCAAAATTTAACTCTCCTGAGGAACACTTGAGAAATTAAATTATGAATTTAATCATAAATGTATCATGCTAATGTGGGAGAGTGCACCATTAAGATCGTTCGGGAAAGTGATTAGTCGAGGTGCGCTTAAACCGACCCGAACACACCTTACATTATAAAAAAAAAAAAAATCCATTCCTAAGTTCAAGTTATTATAAATTATTACTTAATTATAAAATATTTAAAAAAAAAAAAAAAAAAACCCCAAAAATTGATATAATTTGGGAAAAATTCTGGGCCAATTGTTTTTCACATGTACTTTCACTCCTTTTATTTAGTGTTTTTTTATGTTCCTTAACGCGTGGTTGGCTTTAGTTTGGATAAATTATTAATTAATATACTTTGAGTGTGAAAATAAGATACAAAAATATATTAAATTGATCAAGATGCTTTAATATATATATATATATATATATATATATATATATATATATATATATATATATATATATATATATTACTTGATATAAAATCAAAAAGAGCCACGGGAACCCCATCTCCCTGCCTGTTCAACGCACCTTTGTATGAAACTTCTGCGTTGTTATTGGTCCGTCCCTTTTCAATCCATGATAACTATCATGAATTATTGAATCCTCATTCTAATCTAGGTAGTCATCCACTGAAAAAGAAAGAAAGGTGTTCCAGGGGTAGTTTAGGGTGATTGGTCCCCACATCTTTTGGGCTCCTATTACTATAGAACACAAAGATCTGTACTTGGGAGATTGTAGTCAAAAGGTCATGAGAAAGAATATCGGGATTGCATTGTTTCCCTCACAAAATTAGTAGATTTTTTTTTACTAAAGTGTCTCTGGACCAATTTACGTGCACCTCAAATAATCGCCTCACTGGACGATATTAAAAACATACTCTCCCACATAAGTTTGATGCATTTAGAATTAAATTCAAGATTTAATTCTCGAGGTGCTCCCCAAGAGAGTACAGACAATCTTATGTTTTTTTGTTTTTTTTTTTTTATGATTTTAAAACTTTTTTTCCCCAGATTTTTCCTCCAATTAAAAATTATGCAAAATTTTTATTTTCAAAAAATTAATTGTAGGGTCTGTTTGGTTGCAAATGCAAAAGAATTTTCTATTTTCTACTTAACTTTTTATTTGTTTTAAGATTAAAAAAATATTTTTTTCTTCATGTAAAACTATATACTCGGAATCTTCATTTTTGCAAAATAAAAATAATTCCAAATATACCCTTAAAAACAACTTTGGTAAAAGTTTCATGGATATTTGTGATCATCCACACATCTTTTGGCTCCATATTAAATCTTGATTTCAGCCATCACGAGTATTAATTTGAATACTTTACTGGAAAACTCCAAAGTTCTTTGAATCATTGAACAAACGATATGGAATCTTGCTGACTGAAAAAAGCACACAATAATATCATTATTCCATTCAAAGTTAATAATTGAAAAGTTAAAAAAAAATGTAGGGAAATCTTTGTTGCCGAGCAAAGATCTTGAGTGGTATTTCTTCAGCCCACGAGACCGTAAATACCCAAATGGATCGAGGACAAATCGGGCAACAAAAGCCGGCTATTGGAAGGCTACAGGAAAGGACCGGAAAGTGAGCTCACAGTCCCGGACGGTGGGGTCAAAGAAAACCCTAGTTTACTACAGAGGGAGGGCACCACATGGAGGTCGAACAGATTGGGTCATGCACGAGTACCGGCTCGATGAGAGAGAGTGTGAAACCGCCTCTGGCTTACAGGTTTGACCTCATTATATATATACTCATTTTATTTTTAGGTTGAAATTGCGTTAGTTGAATTAATATATTGTATTAACATTGTTTTCTGGTCCAAATATTTTCCATGCAGGATTCATATGCACTTTGTAGAGTATTCAAAAAGGGAACTCTGATTGGATCCAAGACAGAAGTGAAATCGGTGACAGCCACAACTAGTGATCATTCATCAAGCATTGACCTTTACTCAGAGGGCAAATGTGAAGATTTTGAGAGCCCTAATTATCAAATTCCCAATTTACCCCCCACTACTTCTCCAAACATCATCACAAATAATGGGTCTCCACTTGATCAGATGACCACTGACTCAAGTATTGATCATGGGAGTTGGATGAATTACTTATCAGATGAAGCCTTTAGCTTCAACAATACTGCTTATCCCCCATCAAAGGTACCTCTTCTATAACTAATAATGTAATTGATGAAAACGGATATATATATATTAATTATTTATTTATTTATAAGCAACAATTGATTAATCCCACATTCCTTGTGTTACCTCATCTTGAGATAAGGCTGGGCGCAATCCTTCTCTCTTAGGGCATGTTTGATAAAAAAAAATAAGTGCTTAAAACTAATTATATTAAGTACTTAATTAATTAAATTTGTTTGATAAATGTAATTAGTATCACTTAATTAATTAAGTTAACTTAAAAATTAAGTCAAAATGTGAGTAAAAAATTAAGTCAAGACCCCTTCACTTATTTTATTTTACTTAATGCACTCCATTATTTTTCACTCAAAAAAAATATATTTTGACCATTTTACCCTTGATTTCTTATGAGGGTTTAATTAGGGTTAGGTTTAATAAAAATTGGATTAACTTTGAATTATTTTAGGGTTTTAATTTTATTTTATATTTAAATTATTGTTATAATTTAATTTAAGTAATCAAACTGCATAAAAAATACATAATATTATATATTTTTGGGTTAATTTTTACTTTTACTTTTAATATATATATATATATATATATATATATATATATATATTTTATAATGATATCTAATTTTATTATTTTGGTCTCAATTGTTTTTTCACTCTATATTATTTTGATTCAAAGGTAGTTATGTAAATTAAACAATTTTTAGCATATAAATTTTGTACTTATCAAACAAAAAAAAAAAATCAGCATTTAAATTTTCAGCACAATTTTATCAAATAACCTTATAATATTTTCAGCATTTAAAATTTTAGCACTTAAAATTAAGTACTTAAATTTTCAGCACTTAATTTTTAAGTAGTTATCAAATATGCCCTTAGTCTTAAAGTGTCTTTTGAGAGTGAATTAGTCCCATTAGATTTCTCTCTCTATATATATATATGTCTTTCATTATACTCAATTTTCATTTCAGTCCCTATATAAACTTTTGATTTTGATGATTTACTCCTGGAGTCTAATTATTTGTTAAGTTCATTGTGGGAGAGTTAGATTTCAATTATTAGAATTAAAACTATTTTGGGATTTTAAGATTTTTATTTTGGGTAGTGATAAATTTTGGTGGGGTTTGAGGGGTTATAATAAAATTTGGGGGGGTTAGTGTATATAATCTCAAAAAATGTATAATTTAATACAATATGGGCGTGGCCTTATGAGTTTATTAGAAATTAGTACTAATCTTTGATAGTAAAATCTTATTTTCATCTCAAATTAAAAAAAAAAAGAAAAGGAAAAGATGGAGTTAAAATTTTAAGTGAAGAAATTGAATACCTTGAAAAAATTAAGGGGTCCAAAGTGTAACTTACCAAATGATAAATATCAAGCAAAACTATGAATATTCACATGGGAAAATAAGTGAAAAGTCTATTTTTTTACTTCTAATTAATGAAAATTCATTTTGTGTTATTAGGTTTTGATTTAGTCCGTTAAGTTAAATTTTACTTGTATTTTAGTCTCGCATTACAGGAATTGTAGGGATATTACAGGAAATGTAGGGAGTCTTTTAGTAAGTGTATTCGGTTTTTATAGTGAATTCTGTTACATGTAATTAATATTAGTTACAATTTTATAATTGTTACTTTAAACATATATTTGGATATTTTTAGTTACGTGTACTTATATAATATTAATTACATGTTACTATTAAATATATATATATAATATTTTGTGACGTAACTGGAAAAATATTAAACTTTTTAACTATATATCAGAGACATGTAACTAAAAAGTTACATATTATTGAAACATATAATTAAAAAATATCAAACTTTTTAGTTACATATCATAGATATATAACTAAAACATGTTATTGAAACATATAATTGAAAAAAAAAAATAAAAAAAAAATTATCACATGTAGGACTTTTAACCAATTAGAACTTAGATGGAGGACCTCCCACCGGTTTTCCCTATTCACAAACGTCAATCACATGTCTTCTTGCTCTATTTTTTTCCTTGTTTTAATTTTTTTTTCAAACTCGGATTCAGGTAGACGTAGCACTGGAATGTGCAAGATTGCAGCACCGATTTTCACTGCCTCCATTGGAGATGCAAGATTTTCCCCAAGTTGGCCTCATGAAGATACCTAACCATCAGTATTCAAGTTTTTTCCAAGAAAATGAGCATAAAAAAGATGATGTTTTGCATGAAATACTTTCGGTTGCTCAAGCCTCACAAGAACTCATAAATCAAGACAGTACTTGGGCTTCAGGAAACTATTATGCTCCTCCTGACCATGATCATGATTTTTCTTTTTCGGTTCATAATAACACAAGATCCATTAATGAGATTTCTGGTTTCGATGAGGAATTCAAAACTAAGAGAATGGTGGAGAACTTGAGATGGGTCGGCATGGCTAACAAAGACTTCGATAAGGTGAAAAAAAAAAAAGTATATTTATTGGTGTGTATATAAGTCTACTGTTTGGAGATTTCAAACCGTCATTGTTATTGAAGTTAAATGGGTAGAGTTAATGTTGCAGATATGTAGACCACATATGACACTTGTTAGTACAGATCCACACATAACTCCACGTTGGTATGATAGTGTCCACTTTAGGCCTAAGTCCTCGTGACTTTTGTTTTTTGACCCTACCCAAAAGGCCTCATACCAATACCAATGGAGACATAAACCCATGATCCTCCTCACTTCTAGTCGATGTACGACTTTGTTCGCACATTAGAATAGGTCTGAACTACTTTTTTTTTAAAAAATTAATCATGTTTGTATGATTTCTTACATATATCTTTTTGTCTGAATTTTGCAGTCGATTTCTGAGGGATTGAAGAGCGTTCCAATACAAAATATATCAAATTTCCAAATACAAGACCATGAGATTCAAGGTGTGTTTACTTTCTACAAACTGTATCCGATTAAGTCTAGTTAATTAGTTAACTGGATTTGATCTCCAGTTCTTGATCAAATCTAGTCCAGTAACTGGATCCATATTCTTCACTTTATTGATTCCTTTTTTTCCCTCACGAATTAACTTTAGGAGAAACAAGCAATCCAAACAACTTCAACAACAGAAGAGGAAATGAATTCTCCCATGGATATTTTCCCACAGAAAATCCTAACGACGATTTTTTAGATGAAGGAAATTTGGGTGATTTTTCGAGCACTCCAAGCTATGAGGTTTATGAGAAAATCGAAGTCAACCATGGAATGTTTGTGTCAACTCGCCAAGAACCAAAGACATACTACCACCAAATAGTCCCTTCCACGACTGTGAAAATCCACCTCAACCTCGTAGAAGCACCGAATCTTGTGGAGAGATCGAAGCAAGTAAGTTTCTTTGAAGAATTCGCGACAAACAAGTTCATTGGTATCTCAAAAACTTTGAGACAATGGAGGAAAATAGTGATCCCCATTGTGATCATAGTTGTTTTTCTACTTGCATATTGTATGCATGACCTTGGGGGGTGTTTGGAGGATGAGAAATACATGAGATATGGCTCAATGGAAAGAAATAATGAAGATTCTGCAGGGAGAAGAAGAGAAAAGGGGGACACTTACAAGAGAAAAAAGAGTTTGGTTTTGGAGAAGATGAAGCCTTGTCTAACTCTTGCTTTGGCTATCTGTGGAATTTGGGCACAAAATCTTGGATTTTCCTCTTCATAACCATGGATACAATCTTATTATGTTGCTAACCATTCCTCCCCCCACCCCCCTTTTTTTTTTCTTTTTCCTTTTTGTTTTTGTTGATTGGGGGTGGGGTGGGGGTATACATTTTTTTATTGTTTTTTTTTTTTTTCCTTTCTTTTATTTATTTTTTGTGGTTGGGGTTGGGGTTGGGGTTCTAAGGCATAACTTAGCCTTGCTTAAATTTGAAGTTTACTATTACTGAAACACATATAATGTCAATTAAAATGAAATGGATAACAGATATTTATTGGATTATTTGAATGTGACTTATTTTTATTCTGGTCTTGAGATGCAACTAAATAAATAAATAAATTATCGAAGTTGGATCTCTAACACTAAACAAATTTACTTTTACACTCGAATTAACAATCACCATGACCTAATTTGCAATGAAGTATAATTAGGGTCTCGGTTCACTTATTATATTAAATATTGCAAAGCATGTTCATATACACCCTGATTTAGATCTAATCATAGAAACATTTTTCTTCAAGCGATTTGATAATTTTAATTAAAATTATGTGGATAATTATTTGTTGATGGAATTAAAAAGAGTCAATTTCAATTACACCTCTTGTTATTTGCAAAAGTAACAAAAATACCCTCTATCATATTAAAAATAATACGATGATTCCTTCTCTAGGCATGGTCAGTCAAATTAACTATTTGCCCTTGTATATTTTAAATTAATTTTTATAAAAACAAATTACCACTTATCACCCATGTCATTTATCACAACCTCATTTGTGATGTGTAAAAGGGGCGCGCACCGATTAGTCCTAAAAAGCGCCGCTAATTACCGAATAAACCCAGCTGTTTTTTCATGCACCGATCAGGACTTTTGTCCACGTTGGACGATTTTACCCTTCATTAATTAAGCGTTCATCCTTCCGCTAAAATGCTGATGAAAAATCTTTGTTCTGATGCAACTTAATTCGCGCAACTCAATCATACCAAACGCTAATGAAAAATATTTATTCTGATTTCTAAAAAATGATCTATAATATCTAACCTGTAAGATCTACAAAGTAAATTTGCGTTTCTTTACATGTTGAATGTAACATCTTCTGTTCACAAAGTCAATTTGTGTCCATTGACGTGTTGAATGTAACACGGCTTGTGTTGACAAAAATCAATTTGCTTTCTTAACGTGTTGAATGTAACATCTTCTGAAGAACACCATTTTTTTTGTCTATTAACGTGTTGAATGTAACATCTTCTTATTTCAACAGAAAAACGTCATTTTTTGTGTCCATTGACGTGTTGAATGTAACACGGCTTGTGTTGACAAAAATCAATTTGCTTTCTTAACGTGTTGAATGTAACATCTTCTGAAGAACACCATTTTTTTGTCTATTAACGTGTTAAATGTAACATCTTCTTATTTCAACAGAAAAACGTCATTTTTTGTGTCCATTGACGTGTTGAATGTAGCACGGCTTGTGTTCACAAAAATCAATTTGTTTTCTTAACGTGTTGAATGTAACATCTTCTAAAGAAAACCATTTTTTTTTCTGTTAACGTGTTGAATGTAACATCTTCTTATTTCAACAGAAAAACGTCATTTTTTGTGTCCATTGACGTGTTGAATGTAACACGGCTTGTGTTCACAAATCATTTTGCTTTCTTAACGTGTTGAATGTAACATCTTCTAAAGAACACCATTTTTTTTCCGTTAACGTGTTGAATGTAACATCTTCTTATTTCCATGGAAAAACACCATTTTTCGTGTCTATTGACGTGTTGAATGTAACACGGCTTGTGTTCACAAATTGAATTCGCTTTTATTAACGTGTTGAATGTAACATCTTTTGTTCACAAAGTCAATTTGTGTCCATTGATGTGTTGAATGTAACACGGCTTGTGTTCACAAATTGAATTTGCTTTTCTTAACATGTTGAATGTAACATCTTCTGAAGAACACCATTTTTTTGTCGATTAACGTGTTGAATGTAACATCTTCTTATTTCAACAGAAAAACATCATTTTTTGTGTCCATTGACACATTCAGCACATATAAAGGACAACAACAAAAATGTGTATGACATTGTGTATAAACAATGGATTACATCCAAAAAATAACTTCGGAAAACAGTTTCCAAAAAAAAAATGTGGAAATCTAGAAGTTCAACACCAGTTGTCCATTTTTCAGTTAGGTTTGGGTTAATTTGCTATGCGTGTGTGATATGAGTCAAGCGTCCATCTTCTTGGTGTATCATTTAAGAAGTCATGAATGATAGCAGCACGTTCCATGCGAAAACCATGCAAGCCCATATTGGTAAGGATTTTCTCCTTCCTAAAGATCTTCTTCATTATATGGATGACGCATACTCCACAATCCACCCTGTAAATTCAGCATCACCAACATTCAAACAACTGTTCCTTTTTTTTTTTTATTGAGTGATGTATGACTTAAATTATTAAGTTATATATGCAGTACTTACGCTGATGAACCTTGATCTGGTACATCACCAACATTCAGCATCTTATCTTCTGAAGGATTAGCCCACTCATGCTCCACATTATTTTTGCTGAGTATTTGATCTACGTATGCAATCTATAGTTGGACAAAAACCGTCAATTATTGTTGGTTATAACAGCAACAAAAAATGATTTTATGAAAATACAAGTTTACAAGTTTTTTCGCATTTTCTAAAAAAGGGTCAACTATGCCTATTCGTCTCAGATTAACAGAATTATAATGACGCCATGTTGACTCTTGCTTATTTCACACAGCTAAGGTCCAATGCCCAGTTGTTGGAGTAGGGCCAGCAGTGTTTATGGGAAAATGAACATAACGGCACTCAGATGTGAAGGCACGGATAATGTCGGGGTTCAAAAATTTGTTAAGTGTAAGTTCATCCCTTTCAAGAATCCATGACTGTAGAAAACATTTTTAACGTATGTGTGAATAAATTTTGTAGATGTATAACAGTCAAATGGAAAAGAAGCAAAATGTACTTACCCAACATGTACTATTTATGAAAAATGATTGATCAACAAGAATGTCGCCAAGCTGTTTTAAATCATTTGCCATATTCATTTGTTCGAGGCACAAGAGCTCCATAACACCATTGATGACCTGATTAAATAAGCATCAATACGTTTAGAATATGCATCAGAGTTTTATAATGCCAATACATGTTATAGTCAACATTCACAGATGTTGAATGTAACATCATATAGATTAAACAAAAAAAAAAAAAACAATATACAGGGTAACTCACAAAATTTGTCAGCTGTTTTTCCCATAGTAGATCAAGAATGTCAACAAAGGAGACCTGTCCAAAAGTCCATTCTCCACCCCAAACGAATGCTCTAATTGTATAAAGAACAAAATATTTTTCATTGGATCAGCACATAACAATCGAGACATAGATGAAAATGAAAAATAATAAAGATGGAAGAATGAGACTTACTTATAACCCTCTGTTTGCATAATAAGCTCTAGGAGTTTCCATTCGTCTTCAGTTAACATCATAGCCACAACACTATCTCGGGAAGGCAGCATGCATGACTCATCCAACTCAGCAGTCATTTTGTTGGATTCTCCTTGATATACTATAGTGCCCTTTGACTGATTGGTTGTCACTGGCTTTTCCTTCTCAGTAGCTTTTATAACCCTCTTCGATCGTTTTGCAGGAATGTGATATTCATGGACTGACCCCTCACCAGTTTTCCGTGTCCTCGCGCGACTTTTAGCATTTTTTACAAGTGATGTGGGAGTTGTCATATGTGTTTTTTGACGTGTACTTCTTCGTGTAACCATTTTGTCAGGCAGATTTGGACATTTGACTACTGGTTCACGATCACGTTTGGCAATCTCACATGCTTGTTGGGCAATAACAGATTCGCGCTCTTCTAATGCCGAATTATAAAACTTTACGATCTCCACAACCTGTTCTTTGAATTCTTGCTCTTTCTGAATAGACTGTGTAACAGAATGCACCACAGCCTCTTCTAGATGTTCCTGGAGTACTGCTTTTTTAGTAACAAGTTTTTTCGTTTGCGTAACAACGTGTACCTCTGTTTCATCCAGTGAATTGGTCAATTGGGCTTTTAAAATTTCAATATCTTTCTTCAATTTTTTTATTTTTTTTTTATATTTCTTCTTCAACTCTTTGCGTTCCCCCTTCAGACGATCATAATCACCAGCAAGTTTTTCATTTCTTTGTACAAGCTGAGCCAAGTTTTGGGACCCCCCCACAGAATTCAGCAACATCAGTAGTGAACTCTTGCGAAATCTTGAGGTCAAAAGAAGAAAATTCTGACGAATCGACCTTCTTCTTACCCTTGTGCTTCTTATCCCGACTAGACGATTCAATATCAGTATGACTTGGAAGCACAATACCCATTTGCATTTCAGCGATTGTTTCCTTAATTTCAGCCCGCTTAATCTAGACAACAGTACATGTAAGAATGTTACTTTCAACATGAAAATGATGAGAACATTTTGGTGTTACATTCAACATCCACTGGTGTTGAATGTAACATTTTAAGGATTTTATTATTTACATATATAAAAACAAGTGATCCAATTGATGTTACATTCAACATCCACAGTGTTGAATGTAACATCTTATGGATTTTACTCTACATACAGACATTAATAGAACTCTTGACGTTACATTCAACATCCACAAGGTGATGATACATAGCAGAGAACATGTTTGCATATAACATGCATACCTGATTATCAGGCAATTGGGACAATTGCAAACCAGATGCAACTTCCATAAGTTGCATCATGTCCCATTTTTCCCAGCGTGGAATAGAATATTGTCGCCCTTCAACTTCTTTGAGCAAATATGTGTGCTCGCATAACCAAAACTGAATAAAAAATGCACCACATCATTAATTTTGAAACGTAAAAACATAAGGGGAAAAATGATATGTACTAGAGAACAATATAAAAAAAAAAAAGAATTATATAACCTGCAATGCGATAACACATCCAGTAACAGTTTATGGTCTGCGGTAACCTGAGGAAATCGATGACATCAAGTTTGAATGAATTGCTTCAGCCCAGTTATAAGTCACCATCATTCCTAAATCCTCAACATTCATGATATCAGAGACACCAGCAGCTTGACCCTTGTTTGAAAAAAAAACAAGTTGCTATGAGATGCAAGCATAGCAGACGAGCAACATCTTGTACATCTTCATGATTATTACTGGCCAATGCTTTGACAATTTCATTCTTTATCTCAACAACATTCAACCTATTTTTAGCCAAGCACCTCCTTGCTAAGAATTTAGAACCCATTTTTTTTTGCATAACGACCAGGGAGTTGTTCATTCCCTAGTGGTAATCCAAAAATCAACTGGACATCATTGCTTGTAAATGTAACTAGTTTTGATCCAAGCTTGAACGCTTTTTTATGTGATTCATATGAGCAAATGATATTAGCGATGAGGGAATCTATTTTGTAGAATGAACTGATTCCACTCTCCCATCGCAGGAGAGCATTTATTGTGTTCCAAAATGGAATTGTCCGTAAAATTTGAAAGTGTTTCACGTTGAAGATGAATAGACTTGATTAACGAATGAAATTGCGATAGATTTGAACTGGAATTTTATTGGTTGTCACAGTCTTCTCTGGCTCTGAAACTACAAAAAAACAAATGCAATGCAGTCAAGCTTAAAAGTACATACTACACATTTATAGATGATTTGGTAAGAAGACCAATAAAACAGTTAATGGAAGAAGGAAAATTACTTACCTATGATCTCATCAGATTCAGTGGATGAGTTCCTTTGTTGCGTTACATGAAGGAACGAGACATCTTCTGAACAATCAATACGATGTCACATTTTTTTCAAAAATAACAACATAGTGTTACATATATAACGAATGTTACGTTCAACATAATTGCACTTTTCAACATATGTGTTTCGTGTGCATGTAAAGAGCATTATCAAAGATAAGACAAAGAACACAATACCTAAATCAGACAGATTTACAGGATCATCAGCCCTGTTAGGATTCTTAGTCACCATTTTTCTTCTTGTGTGCACCATTTTTTCGCCGGTTTGAGGATGAGAATGACGGGAAAGAACAGAGCAGAAAGGTGTCTTTTGGTTGCGTATGCGAGAAGATGAAAAGTTTGAGAAATGAAATGAATCGGTACAAAAATGACATTTGAGTGAGGGCACGTTTTCCAAAACAAACGTCTTCGGCGCAATATCTCTGCAGAAGGTACGAAATGCACGGTTTTGGAGGGAAATAATATGGTGTATCGCGGAACATGAGTGATACATTAAAAAAGTCAGATAAAAATGAGCACAAGCCATGTTACATTCAACACGTTAATATAAAAACTTATATAATGAACACAAGCCGTGTTACATTCAACACGTTAATAGACACAAAAAAATGGAGTTTTTTCGTGGAAATAATAAGATGTTACATTCAACACGTTAACAGACACGAAAAAAACTGTTTTTCAGACGATGTTACATTCAACACGTTAATACACACGGAAAATGGCATTTTTCCAGTGGAACTAATAAGATGTTACACAAGATGTTCAATTGTAGGACACAAAAAAATGGCGTGTTTCAGAAGATGTTACAATTCGACACGTTAAAGAAACACAAAATGACTGTCTATTGACGTGTTACTTTCAATAGACAGTGTTGAATGTAACACGAACAAGCCTATAAGAGTGTTGAATGTAACACAAAGAAGCTTATGACAAAAATGTTGAATACAAAACATAATCTGAACAAAAAATGCACTATTTTTTTATTCAAATATTGTTTTAAAAAAAATTTATGACAAATAGAACATTATTATTTGAAAAAAAATTTGATAAAAAAAATTAAGATCCACCTCATGATTATTCATTTAGAGGTGCCTTACATAGTTTTCCTATTGTGTCTACCCATTTTCCCACATCTACCACACCGTCTTTCTTTTACCTCTCCTCTAGATGGGATTCTAACTTTCTTCGGCCGTCCTGGTTGTTTCTTTGATAACAGGAGGCAATATCATTGATTCACTCTCACCCAAAATTGGTCGTTCCATTGTTGGAATTGCATATATACCTCTTGAGTATGTCTTATGGTAAAAACAACTTTGGAAATAGTCCTCTATGTAATTGAATGTAGGTAATCCACTCTTATATATAGCTGCAAAAGCATGAACACATGGGAATCCTTTATTTGCCATTGTCGGCATGAGCATCTGCGTCCTTCAGTATCAACTAGAATGGAAGGGTTAGAATGGACCTCAAATACACCATTTCCTAAGGAACCGATATTTCATGTTCGTCCTTCGTTCATTAATTCACACATCCTATTCTCCCAATTTGGCATGATCTCAGATTGTAGTTTGTTCGCTTCATTTCTCCTCTCCGCCATTAAGTCCATCCATCGTATTCTTATTTTGTCAATCAACAAAATTACCGGTAGATGACGATATTCACTTATCCATGAATTGAAGCACTCCGCTAAGTTAGACGTCATCTCACCATATCGCTTGCCTCTAAAAAAAGTATTACTAAATTTTTGTGATGATAATTCTTGAATGAAGTTATGAACCTTTGTACATCCTTCATTAATCATTTGATCAAATAAAAATTTAAACATTTCTGGTGAATGTGCATATGCCAAACCATTCAATTTCTGAACCATTATATCTTTAAATGCTGTAGTTGTACCAGTCATCGTAGCTCTTAAATTCATCTTCAAATGATGCAAACAATAAGCATGGTGACAGTGTGGAAACACTTCACGTACCCCTTCCAAAATTCCGTTATGCCGATCAGAGATGAATGTTATGACAAGCTTTGGCTCAACAATCTTTCTAACTTCCAATAAAAACTAAGCCCAGTTATCATCATTCTCTGCATCAACAATAGCAAATGCAAGTGGAAACATCCCTGCATGATCGGAAAAACAGAAAATTGTTAATCCATAAGGTGTTACATTCAACAACTTATGGATGTTGAATGTAACATCAAGTGTTCTATTGATGTATGTATGTAGAGTAAAATCCGTAAGATGTTACATTCAAACACTGTGGATGTTGAATGTAACATCAATTGGTCACTTGTGTTTATATATGTAAGTATATAAAATCCTTAAGATGTTACATTCAACACCAGTGGATGTTGAATATAACATCAAATGTTCTCATCAGTTTCATGTTGAAAGTAACATTCTTACATGTAACAAATCCATAAGATGTTACATTCAAACACTGTGGATGTTGAATGTAATATCAATTGGTCACTTGTGTTTATATATGTAAATATATAAAATCCTTAAGATGTTACATTCAACACCAGTGGATGTTGAATGTAATATCAAATGTTCTCATCATTTTCATGTTGAAAGTAACATTCTTACATGTAACAAACAAAAAACTTACAAAAACGTACCTTGATTCCCATCCTTCGCTGTTGCCGCTAATAAATTGCCTTTGTAACGACTAGTTAGGAATGTGCCATCAAGAAACAACATTGGCCGACAGAACCTAAACCCATGTATACACGCTTGAAACGCAATGAATATTCTCATGAAATGTCCTGTCTCCAAATTGTATTCTAATGCAATGTGACTGCCAGGATTTGTCTCCTTACATTTATCAACGTACCATCTCAATTGATCATAGGATGACGAGTAATCGCCAAAGACATTATTCCTGGCCTTTTCTACCCCCATCCATGCATTCCGGTATGTTATTTCTAGCCCATATTATTTCCTAAAAGTGTAAACAACATCAATCGAGCGAGTTTCAGGGTTGGAACGAACCTCATCAGCCAAACATGATGAAATAACTTCTGAAGTCAATTTTTTGTTCTTACTGGTGCGAAATGCAGCTCCACATGTGTGTTCTTTTACAAGAGTTCGAATATAAAAAAAAATCGTTTTCGCTCCTTACCCTTCCATGCACGAATCATGGGCATTTTCTATCCTCCCGTAGTGAGCATTCAGCTGTCACGCGTGTTTTATCATTCTTGATATACACAAAATTAAACTCAACTTCTACAACAAATTTCTTCAAAGCCATACGAAATTCACTTGTTCCTCTCCTGAATTTTTGCCCCACCTCTTGAATACCATCAGCCCAAATTGAGGAAAATAGCAATTTGTCATTGCTTAACTGTAACATATTACCATAGCTGCCGATATAATCCATTTCCCCGTCGCTGTCACCATTGACACAATTGTTTGGGGGCAAAGTTGCACATGAAGAGCACCAGTAGATGCACTTGATTCACTCACCTTTTTTTGGACACAGACTTCTAAAAAATCAATGTTCATGTGGGTAGCCACCAAAAACATTTCTTCATAATCATTCTGATCATCAAGTGTACACTTTGGATGTCCCGGGAATGAGTATGACAACACAAAGTTGGCAATGAATAGATCTGACCATTTATTTATTATTTTTTCACACAATTCAACCAAATTACTGCCGCATATCATCCTCAAAACCGTTGTCACGTTCTCATATTTGCACATTAATGCAATTGATGATGCCATTTCTGTGAAATATCATTCACATTAAATGTTAGTTGTGTTATGTTTATGTGAAATATAACCAACTATATGATATGATTAAGTGGATGTTGAATATAACATTATTGTTCATCATCTAATTATTGATTTAGATGTGGTCATGTTGAATATAACACTCTTTGTCCGATCAAAAAGGGCCCTAGTTTAACATGTTATATTCAACATCTTATTGTCTAAAAAAAATACATACTTATTATCTAAAAACAAAAACTCATGCTGATGTTGAATGTAACATTACTGTCATCATCAGAAAACACATACTAATTATCTAAAAAGAAAAAGAAAACTCGTTCAGATGTTGAATATAACATGTTAAAAGAGTCAGCTAAACTAGATCGATACAAATCGTACATATTCGCATACAAAACACACATTATCGATATTAATTCATCAACTCGGCGTATATATTTAATCAAAATACATGATGTACCAAATCAAAGTATGAATTCCTTCATGGACTACGCTCGTTGTGTGTAAAAAAACAAGAATTCCGGCGAAAATATATAACTTAATGCATTTGATCGAATATGTAGAAATCAATTGATACGTTAATTCAGCAAATTAGAACCGCAAATCTAGCCTTTATTCTTACCTGTGTCAGTTTGATGATCACAAAAAGCTCAATTTGCGCCGACGATGAATATTCTCGATCTTGAAATCGGAATATTGAACAACCTAACGACTGCACCCTGTTCTGATTTCCGAATGAATGTACCATTGCAAAATTAGGAAACTCATAAGCTAAATAAGGTAATCGTCGTTGGCACGAAACACGGAAGAGCATTTTCGGTAATCTCCTCATCGTCGTTTTTGGAACCGGGAGTTTTCCGTGCTACGTTTACCGCCGACAGGACTAACCGGTGCAAGAAAAACTATCGGATAGGATTGATCGGTGCAAGGAAAACAGGCGGGGAGCAGACGGTAAATAATTATTTTTTTTGGGAGTAAACGGTAATTTTCCCTAATAACTAATGGGTCAATTCTACTATTTGCCTCTAATATTTGGAGGTTAGTCTTTGTTTCTTATTTCTGTTCCCCTCTTAAAATTTTGGTATCAAATCATGTTTGGTGACGTTTCTTCCGTGGGACTAATTTGGAACTATTTTCGAATTTTTTTTAAAATCTAATAAATAAAAATAATAATTTAATTCCTAGTTAATTCCACAAAATTATTTCAATCACCATCCTGCCGGCCACCGTACATTTAGGGCACGTTTGGTTAGAAGAATAGAAAAAAAATAAAAAATGAGAGGATAATATTTTTATTCATTATGAAATGAAATTTATTTTTCCTAGTATTGTTTGGTTAGGAAGAAAAATAAAAAGAGAGAAAATAATTTACTTTAATATAATTTACTATTTTATTCTCGTATATTACAAAAATAAATTAAAAATTATATTATTAAGGGTATAATTATAATTTTACTCATTTTTCTTCATTTTTTTTTTAATATTTTCCTCCCAAATTTGAGTGAAAAAAACGTTGTTTTGAAAATTGTGCATTTTCTTTCTTATTTTTTTCCTCCAATTTTCCATCTACACCAAACGAGTTCTTTTTTTTTTTTTTTTTCATTTCATTTTTTTTCCCTCCAATTTTCCATCCACATCAAACAAGTTCTTTTTTTTTTTTTTTTTTTTTTTCACCCAACCAAACACATCCTTAAAGAAAAAACATGTTGCACCCAAACGTGTTTCTTATTTCTGTTCTCATAAATTAAAAGAAACAATTTCAGGACAATGGTCGTTACCAACCATGGTTTTATTTTCGGAATACTCTTGAACGGAAGCATAAATCCCATCTCATCTCATCATTCCTGTTTATTGGAAGTAGAAACAAAAAAACAGAAACATTAACCAAACGCCACTTTAGTTGCCGGTGTTCTTTTTTCATCAAATCTCTAAAACTTTTAAACTCAATTAAAAGATCAAAATAGAATGATACTGAAAGTTCGAAGACTTGATTAACAAAATTAAAATATCAAATACCAAAACGACATAATCCCTAAATTTGAAACCAATGTTGTAATAAATCCAAAACTAATTTGTAATTTTTTTGGGGGGGATTGTACTAATTTGTAAATTGCATTTACAAATCTTTGAAATGATTTTATTTCGATCACTGATCTAAGATTCAAGTTTTTTTTTTTTCCCTCAGAAATAGAGAAATTGAGAACATGGACATAGTGTGGTGGTACACGATGGGATTTCACCATGTACCATACCAAGAAGATTTTCCAATCATGCCGACGTTGAGTGACGGTTTTGAGCTCTGGCCGGCCAACTTTTTCGAAAGAAATCCGATTCTCAAAACAAAGCCTCCCAAGCAGGTGTTTGTCTCCTCCAATTGTACCACCAAGCCTTAGGCTCGGCTTTATGTGCGTGTGATGTGTGTGTCTTTGTGTGTGTGATGATCATGTTGTATTTTTTGTTTTCAAATTTTAATTTGCTTGTTAATTTGTGGGTGTATCCAATCAGAATGTTGTGTGCCTAGGTTTTTTAATAATAAAATTCCTTATTTAGGAATAAACAAAACAGTTAAATGTTGCTACTGAAATGCAGATTTTCAGTATTGATGATTTTGAAAATTGGATCATCAGAAATGGTCTAATACTGATTTTGAGCTCACGTGCCTTGCATGTGATTTTGAACTCATGTTCCTATCATGTGAGTTTTATTCTGACATGTGGTAACTTCTAGAGTTGGTTGGAAAAATCATTCATCAGATGCCTCCTATCTTGAACCCCACTTGAGCCCATGATGGATGAGGGTTGGGAATAATATTCATTAGTTAAGATCCTGAGAATTCTGCTGGGGAAAATAAAGTAATCTTGTTTGCTTGTTTTTACTGCCCAATTTGATTTTTGAAAAGTTTATGGTGCTTTGCGTTTAGCACTGAAATCCTGCCATGCAGTAAATGCATGACAGATGTGACATGGGTGTCTTGTCAACTCCTTGGTGACAACTGACATTCCTTTGTCACAAATATCCTCTCCTATTTAAGCAGATGTACCCCATTATTGAGTCCCTTATGTAATCTTTAAGCTTTTGTGCCTTTTATTCAAAGAAACCCTTTCAGTTCTCGGCGACTCCGTTTCAGATTCCAGCGACGATTCCTCTTGTTTCAGATAATCCGTTCGTACTTCCCCATTTTCAATTTCGTTCATTTCTATCCATATAGATTTCAACTTAGTTTTTTTTTTCTTTCTTTCTTTGTCATCTTCCAACGATCTCCGTCCTTTTTTCTTCATTTTCTGGTTGTCTTCTACAGCGATGCCTAGGAGGCCTGGTTTTCATACCTTGGCCAGTTGGCTTAGCCTTGAATCTGATGAAGAGGCTAAGCTAGTTGTTCTTACCAGTTTGGCTCCCTAAGCTAGTGAAGGGTTTGGACCTTTTGTAAGTCCCAACCCTTCCAATGTTGCCAAACCGTTAAGGGCTCAGGTGGAAGTGCCTCAACCCATGCCTCATATTCAGTTGAAAAAGCCCCTCTTCCTCTTCCTGCATCTAGGCCTACTTAACGTAGGCCTTTGCAAGATACCATCCAAGATTTTGGGAGTATAATAATTAAGCCTTAGTTGGTTGACCTCCAAGAGAAGTGTCACATCTCCAACTCCCGTGGGGATCACTTTCAACAGAGGAAACTCACTGGGCACATGTTTTGTATCCAGATAAGATTGTCTTTTATAAGGATGCCGTGGATGGTAGAGCTTGGTTCCCATACCTATCTTTATTTGGTACACTACTTGGTTCCTCTAGAAGAACTTCTTGAACTCTTGTTAGAAGAGTGTCAAGAACACCTTCTAGGAGATGTTTTGGGGGAATTTATATGTGTTTATGAGGTAGAAAGCATAAGAAATCAAAGGATACGAGAGATGAATTCGAGCCTAGAGGGAGAAGTCCTCTAGAAAAAGTTTTGTTCCAAATAAAAATCGATTATCTTTTATAGGCAAAGGCATGCTTGCGCGTTGGAGAGTGCGCATGCATAACCAACATGTTTCATTTAGCTATTTAATGCCTTTTATGTCTTTTTAATGCCAATTATGGCTAAAATGCATAGGCCATTATCAAGATTCGCATAGGCACATGTAGGCAATCATGAGGATTTTGTCATGATGAACGAAATCTTGCCAAATTTTGATATTAAATACCCCATTTAATGCTAAATTAAATTCTACATAAATGGCTATTTAGGTTTTGTCATCATGGAAGCTAGTTTAACTACGTTTCTACACATTAATTGCCCTATGTAATTAGGTTCCATCATGAGATTTTTGCCCCCAAAATCTTGCCAAAAAATTGTCTCTTTAATGCCATTTGATGAATGTATTTATTGCATCATTTAATGACATTTAATGCCCTTAAATGTTTAACCATGATGAAGGCTAGTTTAGACTAGGTTTAGACACTAATTACCTATAGAATAATGATATTTTATCATCATGAGATGGTTCATTCACCAAATCTTCTATAATATTGCTTCATTTAATGTCATTTATGTCTTTATTTAATGCTACATTTAATGCTTCATTTAAAGTCATTAATGATATTTAATAATGACATGCTAATTATACTAATGTAGGCATTATGACATCCCTAGTAATTGATGGTATTCATATGGATGATATCTTTCCATAAGCTACTCATTAAATACTTAAATTTAATGTCAGCTTTGCTAAGGGCATATCGATGAAAGAATCATATGCAGTTTCTAAGCTTAGGAGGGTGTGTCTTTAGTAATCTTGGTGTCTTGGGTATCCGTTGGCCTAATCAAGGCTTTATTGCTTTGATTTCTATTTCCACTCTTAAAATTTTGGGATCAATGTACAGAAACGTGTTTGGTAAACACGTTTCTGTTTCAAAAATTTTGAGAGAAATTTGAAACTGTTTCTTGAATTCCTTAATACTATGTTTGGTATGCTGGAATAGAATGACAATAGGATTGGAATCACTGTAATATTAGAATGGAATAGTTATTACCATTCTTATATTTGGTGACAAAAGGGATTAAGTTTGGTATTAGGATAACCATTTCTATTCCAATATTTGGTTAGTGTAAGGATATTTTTTTTTTAATAGAGAAGATTCAAACGTTAAACATAAACCATACGATCAACATCATTTCTTTTACTTCCCTAATTTTTGGATTAAGTAATACCACATTTTACTTGGGATTGACGTATCCCATGATTTGTGGGATTAATGAATACCTAGGAATGAGAATCAAAATAAGTCCCACCTACCAAACATGGGAATGAAATGATTATTTCTTAAACCATTCCATTCATTAATTGAATCCTATGTCCCAAACGTCACCTAAGAATTTGAGGAAAAAAATTTAATTCTTATTTAATCCCACAAAACTATTCCCACCACCACCCCGCCAATCACTTACATTTAAAGAAAAAAAAGAAGAAGAACAAATGTTGCAACCAAACAACGTGTTTCTTGTTTTTGTTCTCATAAATTTAAAGAAACAATTTTAAGACAATGGTTGTTACCAATTTTTTTATTTATTTTCGGAATACTCTTGAACGGAAACATAAATCTCATCCCATCCCATCCCTGTTTATTGGAAGTAGAAACAGAAAAACACAAAGATCATTTTTATTCATTAGTTAATGCATACACCTTTATTTGTTGGATTCTTTTGATTAGTTACTGGTCTATACTTCAATTCATTTAATTAGAGGGCTAATATTTTTTTTTTTTCAGAAATAGAGAAATTGAGAATAAGGACATAGTGTTGTAGTACACAATAGGATTTCACCACATACCATAACAATTTTTTTTTTCAATCATGCCGACATTGAGTAGTGGTTTTGAGTTCTGGCCAGCCAACTTTTTCGAAAGAAATTTGGTTCCCAAAACAAATGTAAAGCCTAATTTTCGTGCATGCATATTTTTAGTTCCATTTTAAAACATTTAGGAAAAATAATGGATCTATTGTGTTATTTAAATTTTACCTTTAAAATTTTAGGGGTTAATATGTTAATTTTAATTTTGACTTTTAAATAGTTTAGGGAGTATTAAGTCATTTAAAATATAATTGTAAAATTTTTGGGATATAATTAATATATTTTTTTATTTCAAGAGGAATAATTAATGTAAATAAATAAATAAATTTAAAAAAAATATATAAGGCTGAGAATCGTTGGCTTCCTAAGGAAGGCAACATTCCCAACCATATATATATATATATTGCTAAAATAAAATATTAATCACGTCTAACTTATGGGACTTTCTATACGGGTATGTATACATGTACATTTATATGTCAAAAATATATATATACATGAGTTCAAGAAATATAGTGGGAATATTTATATATAGATATATTTAATTTGTGAGTACTACAATTTAAAATAAAAAAATATAAATTTTATTAAATGACAATTTTTAATATTTCGTTGACTAATACCATTATTGATAGTTGATTAATATTTTTTGTAGATTAAATTATTAACAAGAAAAAATTTGTAATCGTTATTATAATAATTTTTGAATAGTTAATATTGGGCATTTAATAATGTCGTATAATAAAAAAATTGGGAATGAGAAAAATTTGCACTTTAGTGTCACGCATTGCATATTAGATTTATTTAAATAAATTCTTAATTTGGGTATTGTTGTTGTTAGGTTCACAGACGATGCCGACAACATTAGTGTTACGATGGTAGTATATTAACAGTGCAAATATCGAGGTGAGTGTACTGTCTTCTATGTAAATTGTCAAATTATATTTTCGTACTAAAATATAAAAAAAATGTTTATTAAAATTGACTATTTTATAACGTTATGAGAGTCAAGTAAATTTTAAATGTGGAAAGTGATTTTTATTATCCGACTATGCCAATGTGATCCCGACACGAGGTATGTCCTACGGGATATTGTTAGTCCTAACAGGAGGACATATCATGTAGGATGTTGTATTATGACCTAACAGAAGGGCAAATCCTACATGTGGTTGATATCTATTATTGTTGTTGACGATGATTATCATCATGATATGGTAATTTACACCACGTGTTGGCTTCTAGAATTGGAGATATTAAATAGCCTTAGCACTGATCACAACCTTAAATTGCATAGTTTTATAGGTTACGGTATCGTCATAACTCTCAATTGTGAGGTGAAACGATCATATGGTTAGTAGAAAAATATGTGTGCGGTATATTATTATATATCAAAATAATTTAATTAGTTAATTTAAATGCATATGTTTTATTGTGATGATAGCGGTGGAATTTTATTTCGGCTCAGTGTGCAATTATATTTATATTATGTTTTAAGAAGTAGTGTTTGATAAATATACTTGATCCATAAATTATTTTTATATTATGAAGACAATACACCGATAAAATATTTTGTCTCAGGTACTCCGGTTAGAGACGGGTCCACTACTAACACTAGGTAGAGTTAGAGGGTGGATTCATTTTTTTTTTTAGAATTGATAGGACAGGTGTGAACCGTGAAAGGTTAAGTTTTTTTTGTAGTTTTGTTATATATATTTGGGACATATGTATTTCTGAATTTTGAAGTTAATAAATATTCTTATATCTTTTTTCGAAAATTCATACATGTAAATAGTTTATAAATACTTGTGGTTGGTCGGGTGACATCAAGTCGACGTCACGTCCGGCCTTTGGTATTGGGAGCCCTGGGTGGGATGTGACAGCAAAGCTTTCCAATTGGTCTCCTCCAAAATTGCACCACCAAGCCTTAGGCTCTACTTGGTGTGTATGTGTCTCTGTGTATGTAAGAGAGATCTATGTTTTATTTTTGGTTTTCAAATTTTAATTTACCTGTTAATTTGTGGGTGTGTATCCAATTGAAACGTTTTGTACCTAGTCTTTTATTAATAAAACTTCCTAATGAAAAAACACAACAGTTAAATGTTGCTACTGAAATGCCGATATTTAGTATTGATGATTTTGAAAATTGGATCACCAAAAGTGGTCTAATATTGATTTTGAGCTCATGTTCCTAGCATGTGATGTGATAACTTTTGGAGTTGGCCGGGAAAATCCTTTTTCAGATGCCCGCTATTCCTGAGCCCCATGATGGATGGGGGCCGGGAATAATATTCATTAGTTAAGATCCCGAGAATTCTGCTTGGGAAAATAAAGTAGTCATGTCCACTTGGTTTTACCACCCAATCTGATTTTTGAAAAGTTTATGGCGCTTAGAATTTCGTACTAAAAACTTTCCATGTAGTAAAGACATGATAGATGTGATAAGGGGTGTCTTTTCAACTCCTTGGTGACGGTTGACATTCCTCTGTCACAAACATCTTCTCCTATTTAAGCAGAGGTACCATGTTATTGGGTCCCTTTAGCAATCTTTAAGCTTTCGTGCCTTTTACTCAAAGAAACCCTCTGAGTTTTTCAGCAACTCTATTTCAGATTTTGGCAGCGGTTCCTCTTGTTTTCGGTAAGATCTCATGTTTTTTATCTGTCTATACTTTCCTATTTTCAATTTCATTCATTTCTATTTGTGTAGATTTCAGTTTAGGTTTGTTTTTCGTTTTATTTATTTTTTATTTATTTTTTTATTTCTTCGTCGTTTTCCAACGATTTCTGTTTTTTTTTTTCTTCATTTTCTGGTTATCGTCTACCGATAGGTGTGATTTACCTACATATTTTCAAATCGATTTTGTTAGTTTTAGAGTATTGTTATAATTATTTTTATTATGTTTTAATTAGTTTTCATATTTTTTGTATAAATCAGGTGTGTGGGGCAAAAAGGTATGAAACTACAGCGAAAACGATGAGATCGAACCAAAAACGGTCGAAGAACGGTAGAAAAACAAGCTCAAAGGAAAAATTGAGAAAGAAGCCCACCGCCATGGCGTCCAGACCTCCGCCGTGGTGGTAAAGATGCAAAGACTGACATATTCTTGTTGGATACTCATCGCCTAGGCGGTGAAACTACAAAATGTCATCCAAATCCACCGCTGTCCTCACTGCCGCGACGATCAACCAACCAACATACCTACCACCTAGGCGGTGACCTCTGCACAGACTGAAGATATTTATTAGATATTTTGAGATATTTTGGCTATATATCCCCTATCCTCCCTCATTTTCGGCTCTCTTGGCATTTTGAGCCCCTTAGAATATATCTAAGGGTAGGTTTAGCAGTTTTAGAGATAGAGCCCATATCCCGAAGTTGAGGAAGGCAGCGGAGCGATCGTTGAACGGTTCTTAGCGACAAATCTTTGGATGAGGCTAAGTTCTTCGATTTCTTCTCCTATTTCTTTAACTTAGGATATTGTGAGCATGTTTAGCTCGTTTTTTATTTGTAAATGCGGTTATGACCGTAGTTAAACATAGATTGTATAAGGATTAACACTATATTTTTAAATATGTGATTCGTATGATTTCGGTGTTGCATTTATGTTTGTTCTCCGTAATTTGATTGTGTTTATCGTATTGTTTGTTTATCATACGTAGATAGATAAATGGAGAATACGTGCTTTGACAAACCCCGGATTCGGATTAGGGTAAACAAACGCCATGATCCAATAACCTGGTCGGGGTTAGGATTGTGGATGATCGATGACGTTGGGGCGAGACTCACATGACCTAGGGTTGTTAAGACGTTGAGGGAGACTTCTTCATTGACTCAAAGTTATGTATTCTCCCGTTTTACACTCGGGATAGGTGGCGGTGGAGTTTTAGAACCAAAATTGTCGATAGGATAAACACAACACGACGATCCAATGACCCGATCGGGAGTTGGATTGTGTGCAATCAATGATGCTGAGCGAGACTCACGTGACCTAGGGTCGTTAAGATGTTGAGGGAGACTTCTTCGTTGACTTAAAGTCATGTATTCTCCTGTCTTACACTCGAGAGAGGTGGCGGTAGAGTTTATGAACCGAGATTGTCAAATAGGTCGAATACCGTAAACGGGAGTAAATTGAGATTGAACACGGGATTTGACAGACCCCGGATTCAGATTAGGGTAAACAAACTCCAAGATCCAATAACTAAGTCGGGATTAGGATTATGGATAATCGATGACGTTGGGGCAAGACTCACGTGACCTAGGGTCGTTAAGACTTTGATGGGGACTTCTTCGTTAACTCGAAATCATGTATTCCCCCGTCTTACATCGGGAGAGGTGGCGGTGAAGTTTTAGAATGGAGATTGTCGATAGGATAAACACAACGCACGATCCAACAATCCGGTTGGGAGTTGGATTGTGTACAATCAATGACGTTGGGGCGAGACTCACGTGACCTAGGGTCATTAAGACATTGAGGGGGACTTATTCGTTGACACGAAGTTACGTTATATCCCATGTCTTACACTCAGGAGAGGTGGCAGAGCAGTTTTAGATACCAAGATTGTCAAATAGGTCGAATATCGTAAACGTGAATAAATCGAGATCGAACACGTATTTGTAAACAAGTTAATCCCTCGGCAATTCTTTCCCCTAAAACATATTAGTATATTAGTATAGTTAATTTAGGTTATATTAGTATTAGTTTAATTAATTAAATACATTTATTTTTGGCTTAGATAAAGTTAGGTTATGACAAACGTGGTACTCGATAGTACTGACATTAATCCCTGTGGATACGATAACCCTAACTCTCCCGATCTATACTAAAACTTTGACCTCGTACATTTGCGAGTAGTTAATACGCGAGGATTGAATCCCTCGATGTACAAGTTTTTGGCGCCGTTGCCGAGGATTGGTTCAGAAAATTCAATTTTTGGCGATCACCACCAAGTTTTTGGTAACGATTGCCGGGGATTGTGTTTGTCATTTATTATCGATATTGTGAGTAAATGACCCGATTTTACTTTAGGCATTTCTTTTGTATATAATTTTTATTTGTAGCTTTGTTTTTGTTTCTTATGCAGGGTACTTGCCTATGTTAGATCGACAGGTATTGATGCATCCCTTTCGACGGGATTCCAAGTCGTTTATTGTGCGGGGCCACACACATAAGCTGGTGAGGCGTTTCGTTGAAAGATCGAGCAGAACAAAGCAAAATCTCACCAAGCTTGAGGGCGTTTTGAAAATGTCGGGCTGAGGACATTAAACCACGCGATTCTTGGGAGGCAACCCAAGGTTAAATAAATTAAATCCGTCATAGCCGAATTTATTCGGAGGCGAGATTCTCTCGCCTCCCAGGTACGTGTTCTAAACCCCATTCGTCAGCATGCTTTAATTCCATATGTTGAGATTGATGATTGGGATCGCTGAGAACACTATCCGTTTTAAATTTGGAAGTGATGTGTAGTATGTAGTGTGTAGTATGTTAGTTATGTGTTATTGTTTTCTTGTGTGCATGTTTGTTTAGGTTGAAATGTGTTTATTTTTATGTTGTTGTTGTGTGCATGCTGAGTTTTGCGTTCATCTGGGCCGTTACCCTATGTTGAGATTACTCTTGGTTATTTTCGAGGTCAAGGGTAATACCCATGCATATGTGTTCTGTGTGCTTGACAAATGTATTTTAGTAAAAATTATTGTAGATCCTAATTTGCACGAGCACATAGACTCAATGTATTTCTATTCAATTGACTTGAGGATGATTATCGATTAACTAAATTCATGACACATTAAGGATTCTAGAACCTGATTAAGGGATAGCTTGAGGCGAAATCTTAGGCGAGCTAGTTCAGGAGATGTGATTTAGGCATTTTTTTTTTTTTTTTTTTTTTTTTTTTTTTTTTTTTTTTTTTTATCACTTGAGCCTTTTTAAGCCTACCCTGTAATATGTTTATCCCTCGTTACCCTGTCAAAGACTAAATGACATTTCAATTCTAAACACATAAATAAATACCCTGGCCAGTTGATTTTTTTTGCAAACCTATATTACTGAATTTAAAGGCACATTTGAGTGAATCAAGCCAGCAATTGCAAATGCTACTTGATGTGAGCGGTTGGGTTTAGGGTGAACTTTGGATTGGTTCAGTATTCGAGTACTCACTAGTCGTTTTTCTTTCATTTCAACCACACCCGTAAAATCATACAAATTGAATAAGTTTGGGAGTGTGGTTAGTTAAAAAAAAATAATAAAAAAAATAATTTACATTTATTTTGACGAGTACGTCGGTCTAAAATGTATGTTTAGAGTTATTTCCAATTTATCTATGGGGGTTCGAGAGTGAATGTGCCAAACGTTGAGCCTTGGGTAACGTTAAGTTAATAACGTTAACCCGTTTTCTATTCCAAATTATCCTTGGCCAAATATTCCATAACCGAACCAAGTCCTTATGATCTTTTTGAACTTCCAAGCCTACATGAGTGGAGAGTGGACCCCAATCAGGCGTATGGCAATCCTAGTCCTATACGGTTTAAGTCATGAATTTCGTTGGGGGATAATCCAATCCAGTCGTTGGATAGTTATATTATTGAGTTTCGCACTAACACCTTTACAGGATCTAGAATGGCATTCACCATTATTGCATGTCGAAATTCTAGAACATTACATGATGTGTGTTACCGCCTGAACTCGATATGACTGGCAGTTATTAAAGGAAAAAATGACTTGGCCGTTAAAAGAATTTAAAACTCGCATGTTGTTATGTTTAGATTGTTTTAGGTTGTTTTTTATTTCATTTAGTTGTGTTTTTCATTTTCGTGTGTGTGTTTTGGTCGAGGACTAGCAAAAATTTCAAGTTTGGGGGTATTTGATAGGTGTGATCTACCTACATATTTTCAAACCGGTTTTGTTAGTTTTAGAGTATTTTTATAGTTATTTTTATTATGTTTTAATTAGTTTTTATAATTTTTGTATAAATCAGGTATGTAGGGGTAAAAAGGTATGAAACTGGAACGAAAACGATGAGGTCGAACCAAAAATGGTCTAAGAATGGTAGAAAAACAAGCTTGGAGGCAAAATTGTGAAAGAAGCCCATCGTCACGGCGTCCAGACCTCTACCATGGCGGTAAAGATACAGAGACTGGCCTATTCTTGCTGGACACTCACTGCCTAGGCGGTGAAACTGCAGAATGTCATCTAAATCCACCGTTGTCCTCACTGCCGCGGCGATCAACCAATCGACATACCCACCACCTAGGCAGTGAATCCCACCACCTAGACAGTGACGTTTGTATAGACTAAAGATATTTATTAGATATTTTGAGATATTTTGGCTATATATATCACATCTCCTCCCTTATTTTCGGCTCTCTTGGCATTTTGAGCCCCTTAGAATATATTTAAGGGTAGGTTGTGAGCATGTTTAGCTCATTCTTTATTTGTAAATGCGGTTATGGCCGCAGTTAAACATGGGGATTAACACTATATTTATAAATATGTGATTCGTATGATTTCGGTGTTGCGTTTATGTTTGTTTTTCGTAGTTTGATTATGTTTATCGTATTGTTTGTTTATCATGGTTAGATAGATAAATGGTGAATACGTGGTTTGACAAACCCCAGATTTGGATTAGGGTAAACAAATGCCACGATCCAATAACCCGATCGGGGTTAGGATTGTGGACAATCGATGACGTTGGGGCAAGACTCACAGTGACCTAAGGTCGTTAAGACGTTGAGGGGGACTTTTTCGTTGACTCGAAGTCACTTATTCTCCCGTCTTACACTTGGGAGATGTGGTGGTGAAGTTTTAGAACCGAGATTATCGATAGGGTAAACACGACGCGACGATCCAATGACCCTGTCGGGAGTTGGATTGTGTGCAATCAATGACGTTGGGGCGAGAAGATTCACGCAACCTAAGGTCGTTAAAACGTTGAGGGGGACTTCTTCGTTGACACGAAGTTGCATTATATCCCCTGTCTTACACTCGAGAGAGGTGGCAGATGAGTTTTAGATACTAAGATTGTCAAATAGGTCGAACACGGTAAACGTGAGTAAACCGAGATCGAATAAGTATTTGTAAACACGTTAATCCCTAGGTAATTCTTTCCCTAAAACATATTAGTATAATAGTATAGTTAATTTAGGTTATATTAGTATTAGTTTAATTAATTAAATACATTTATTTTTAGCCTAGATAAAGTTAGGTCATGACAAACGCGGTACTCGATAGTAACGACATCAATCCCTGTGGATACGATAACCCGATCTTTCACGATCACACTATACTAAAATTTTGACCTCGTACACTTGCGAGTAGTCAATACGCGAGCATGTAACAAAATGTTCCGCCGTACATCTACAACGATATTTAAGAGGCCTGGTTTTCGTACCATGGCCAGCTGGCTTGGCCTTGAATCTAATAAAGAGGCTAAGCTAGTTTTTCTTACCAACTCGGATCCCTAAGCTGGTGAAGGGGTTGGACCCTGTAAGGCCCAACCTTTCTGATGTTTCCAAGTCGTTAAGGGCTCAGGTGGAAGTGCCTCAACTTGTGGCTCACACTCAGGTTGAGGAAGCCCCTATTCCTTTTCCTACGTCTAAGCGTACTCAACGTAGGCCTCTATAGGATCTCATCCAAGATTTTGGGAGTACAATAATTGAGCCTCAGTTGGTTGACCTCCACGAGGGGCGTCACATCCCCATCTCCGGTGGGGATCACTGTCGACAGAGGAAACTCACTGGGCATGGGGTCTATACGCAAACAATATCTCCTTTTATGATGAAGCCATGGGTGGTGGAGCTTGGTTACTACTACCTATCTTCATTGGGTAAATTCTCCACTGATTCAACCTTTATCCTCCTCGGGTAATCCCCAATTCTTGGAGGATAATGGTCGATTTTTTCCTAGTCTGTCGTGGCAACAACATCACCTTGACCTACCATCTATTTTGTAATTTTTACCAATTAGTTAGGAACCTGACGCCGGAATTGAGTTGGTGGTATTTCCAGACCCGAGCCCATATGCCAAAGTTAGTATTGAAATAACCTGATAACAATAAGGGTTGGAAGGGAAAATGGCTTCTTCTCGATGGGAACTAGGAGTATCTAGCTAATGAAAATAAGGAGTTCTCCGTTCCAGTTCAGTGATTGGCTCCTCGTACGTCTTGAGCTCTTTTTCTTTTGTTTTCTTTCATATGTTTGTGCTATTTATTTATTTATTTATTTATTTATCATATGTTGTGTTTGTCCTATAACTCCACATCCTCCATCCTTAAATAGTAGCGTTAAAGAGGTTGATGTTGTGGCATTATTGGGTATAATCGAGGATGAAAGAGACTAGTCGTTCCACTTTGCCTTTTTCTTCCACCTTTATTACGAAGCATTGAACAACCTTGTAATCAGTCCAATCGCAAGAAGGGGGTGTCCCACTCCTGAGAAACCCGATTAAAGGTATTTAAAACTTCCATTTTTTTTTATTTCTTGGAAATAGATAAGTGTGTTATGGTTTCTCTTCTAATATTAAACTCCATTTTTTCTAAGACATGACATTATCCTGCAAAACCATGGAGGTAATAAGGATGAGATAGGTCGCCGTTGTTGCGACGAAGGATGTTGACGCTCGGGATTCAAACACCCTGGGCACCCTTGCTTTGTCACCGAGGCCAACTACTATTCCCGGGCAGAAGACAACACCCAGGGGGAAAAGATAAGACCCTGGGCAAATGATCCCTTCCCATGGTGGCCATTCCCAGAGCCCCCCGCAAAAAAGGTAAGGGAGATTGTGCCTTAGGTGAGAGGAAAGCGCAAAAAGAAAGTAAAGGAAACTCACTTATCTCCCGTACATTATTTAACTGTAGACACGGAGGATGATGAACCCCTAGTCCAAGTGCCTCGATGCTAACCGACTGAATCTGCTCAGGCTCTATCATCGTGGACCCCAAGATGACTGGATTCAATGTCAAAGCCTTGGTCTAGCAGTCCCTGGAGATTGTCGGGACATAGTGTTAGCCTAAACAGTTTCAATCATAGGATCTTCGACATATGATTTAGATGATAACGCTTCATTTGGCGTTTTAACTATATTAAAGTTATTTCTAGTTGTTGATATGGGAAAATCTGACGAGGCTAATAACGATGCCACGTGTCTGTAAGCACGGATAAGAACGAGAAGCTACAATAGGCTCTCAGTTGACACAACCTTCCCAACCTAGACACCACCACGAGAAATGCAACCCCTAAAACTGACCATGATATTAGCTTAACCCAGTTCGCTTTCCATCTCCCAGTTAAGGCTATGCCCCCCAGGCAAGAGAGCCTACGCCATTTCTAAGCGGAGTAGGCAAAATCGCTTCTGCCTATTTAAGGAAGGAGTCGTTACCTCTCTTGAGTAGCGGTCTCATGATCTACGCCCCCATAACCTTGTTCATCTTAATGGAAGTGGTCCAAGATCATCGCCACTTTAATGGTGATGGGCCAAGAATCAAGGAAGACTTTTCAAACATGTCTTCATCAGCTTATAAATACCAAAATGGTGAGCTAACCAGGTACACACACTTTTCCTAGCTACCACTCTGCCAAATTTTATTGAGAAACCCTCAACTGATTCTCACACGAGAGATGCAACGTTGGCAAGCCCACATGCGATGTAATATTTTTCAAGAGCCAAACCTGAGGGATAGAGTTGAGCTAGGATGTGTCTTGATCTTCTAAGATCTCAAGGTAGTGTGTCCAGAGAGCCATTTTTTGACCTCATTAGATTGATACTATCTGTGGGAATGAGAAGCAATTGTTTTTGCAAATCTTTCAACTACGTCAATGGTTACTCTAAGATCTGGAATCGTGACCAATGATAGAAGAAGTGAAAGACAGTCGATTCATATGGTTGATCATAAAGTTGGTCTTTCAGGTAAGTCGCTTACACTCCTGATGGAATCGATGAGAGAGATCCGTGATCTCTCCCAAAATGTCCAACATTTGAATAAGTAGGCAAATCAAAATCAATAGCCTCCACCGAAATCCATTCCTCAGGGGTATGTGCCACTTGTTAGCGAGACGCAACTCATTACCAAAGAAGGACAAAGGATTCATCACGAACAACGCCAGGAGGAGGAGTACTGTCAAGGGCAGAGCAATCTCCATCAAGAACTGGAGAGGATACGGAAGGAGAGAGATGAGCTACATCAAGGAAGCCAGAATAATTGTTGAGGTCATGAGGCTCTGCAGCCCAATAAAACCCCGAAAGTGCACTCGCGTCTCGGGCCCTGGGTATTCTTAGTTTGGACGGAGCCTAGGGCAAATAAAGTGCCTGTGCAAAAACACGAGGCACGCCTTGCTGGGGGGGTCATGACATGACCTATAAAGTATTACGTGATACTTCGCCATCTTCAATGGAGGCCTCCTTGATGTCCTAGTAAAAATATCGATAAAACCACCTTAATCGATAGATGGAAAAAGTTTTGCGGGAGCAGGTTAAGGCCATCAACAAAAAACTTGGGCAGCTTGAGAAGAAATGGCCCAACGTCTATAAAATAGTAAAAGGAACACCTCTCCCTTTATTACCCGGGTGCTAAGGAAAAGGTCCCGACTACCTTCAAGATGCCATTTCAAATTGGGACGTACTAGGGAGACTCCGACCTGGCTGAACACCTCGACATCTACCATGCTTGCATGGACTTGTATAGAGTAACAGACTCAACGAAGTGCCAAGATTTCTAGGTGACCCTAGCCGGGGCAACCAGAAAGTGGTACGAGGCACTGAAGCCAGGTAGTTTCAATTCCTTTGAATCTTTTAGCTCTTGCTTTTGCACACATGTTTGTAAGCAATAAACACATAGGTTATAAGCAGTAAGTAGTACAAGGAGTTAAAGCCAGATGCTCGACATTCTCCACCCCAACGTTGCGGCGTATTTTTTTTCCTAGGACCAGCCCATGACCCTCCTCAGATATTAGTTTCCTAGTAATTCATGGCAGGATTCATCATTTATTTTTCCTTCATCCACTCCCATATGGACGAGAACTTGCTACGTTTGACCTGATCTTTTTGCAACATGCCAAGGTACGAAGGTAACCCTGCGGAGGTTCGGTTACAATTTCTTCTAAGTACTATCGAACTCTACCCCCAGCCATGGTCTGCGATATGTTTTAATTTCTTCGTCTCACTATTTTGACCATGAACATGGGTTGTTCATACCAAGGGAAGCATCGAGACTCTTCCTCACAAATTTTATTTTTCTTCGTCTTCCTGTTTCGACCAATGTTCATATCCGGGAAAGTCGCCAAGACTTCTCCTCAAAATAAACTGTTTACTTTCCTCACTACCAAGTGGTAGATTATCCGTTTTTCATGCCCGTATGCCAAGGCAATACCACTTTCATTTCTTTCATTTAAGAGACCCACCTAATCTGAACAGGTTCGACCCTCTTTTGTTTCGTTCATCTCTGTGGAACAAAATAATACGTGTCTCCTATCTTTGTCATTTTAAATAAACTCATATAATAAATAGGGGCAGTTGTAGACACCGCACTTTTTTACCCTAATTTAAATTTAAAAAAAAAATCGGGTATGAATTGAAATTTTGAGAAATTTTAAATTAGTGTTTAAAGGGACAAATTTCATTTTTACTTTTTCAAAATATTTTTACTTTAAGAAAAATACAAAATTGGAGCTCCCAATGGATTCTCAAAGTTTTCAGAAAATTTCGGGGTCAAAATTGAAATTTCAAAAAGTCATGTTAGGATCAAATTGGTCAAATTAAGAGTGGATATAAAAAGTATATCACTTCCTAAATGATTAATTTGGGTTCCCAGCTGACAATTTTAAGATATTGTGTACTTTGCACATATTTCTATTTGAAGCCCCAAAACTTTATTTTTTGCAAATTTCTTCAAATTAACTATTAATTTCATCTCATTTTTTCAAATTAAGTATTCCAGTCACATATTGGAAGTTTTAATGTCACACCCTATGCTGGACACCCGTCATCCTGGGGCCGACGTGACGACAACATGACATCACCAACATCCAATCATCTAATGAACGACAATATACATACATTTAGATATACAATCCTCTATTATGGGGACACACTCGTCCCGAAATTTTTTTCTCACAAAATGTATTTATCCATGAACCTTTTAGAGGTTCGCCTCTGACAGCTCATCTCAAAACTCCCATATGACTCCATCACATAACTCTACCTAGTGCCAGTAGGGGACTGACTCCAAGCCGTTTTACCTACGAGTGTACCGCCTTCTTAATAAAAATATTTTTAAGATAATAATACATTCTAAATAATACAACATTTAAATGGATCAAGCTTAACGCATATAAATAAACACATTTTGAACAGTAGTATAAAAATCATATACCACGAGAAAATTCCTTCTTCCTACCATTCAAAATCATCATCAATATATATATCAAATATATGAAATCCATCCAAACCATCAACATAAAATAATATGATAAAACACCAAGACGATATAATAACACACCACATCACCATATATAACAAAACACCAAATACGACAAAACACAGCATACGACACCACACCTCACCACACCACACCTCTGCTAGCCATGTGATCGTTTTAACCTCACGATCGGGAGTTGCAACGGTACCGTATCCCGTAGGATATGCCTTCCTAGCGGGATATAACAACGCTCCGCTGGACTGTGTCAGATGGGTGAAACAACGCTCCGCTAGACTAAACTAGACAGGTGAAACAATACTCCGCTAGACTAAGCCAGACGGGTGAAACACCGCTCCGCTGGACTATACCAGACGGGTGAAAATCCACTACAAATCACCACCTCACCACCATAACAATAACTCATCTCCACCTCAACAATAACAACTCATCTCCATCTCAACAACAATAACTCGATAGAAAATATCAACGCTCTGCCGAAGCAGATAAAAGCAATAGCATCGACACAACAATAACAACAGTATCAAACTACAAATCAATAATATCAACATCTATCTTCAAAACCGATTTAATCCAAATATCATTTTCCATCGTCTTTTAAAACCAATTAGATTTAACAAATCATTTCTTTCTTTTATCTTTAAAAACTAGCGAAAACCACATTTCCAAATCATCCAAAACCGCTTGATCCATATAAGTTATAAATGCGTTCAGTTTTTAAGTAAACACATTTTCCATCATATATTTGAAAATAGATTTGGCAAGAAGACAGTACACTCACCTAATTATCCGTTTTCGAAGACTTTGACCGCCTATTCTCTACCGGTTCTCCGGTGCCTGCGAACATAATAGTGACATGGCCTAAATTAATATTTTATGTAAAAATAACTTAATCATGCCATGCAACCCTAATTTTCGTAATTTTCTATTCCCCGCGTTTTATTATGAAATACTACTATTTAACTAATATTGCTCTGTTACAGTTTACTATATCGAATTTATTCATGCGAAAGAATAACACTAATTTCACCGATAATAATAACACGTATTCCACATTTAGACAATTACATACATATATTAAAGAAATTCATAATTCTACCTCTTCCAACTTTTCCGTTGGTCGCAAGATTGAGTTTTGATTTTATTTGGGGTGGTTTGCATAATTTCTTTTTCTTTTTCTTTCTTCTTCTTATTTTCTACGCTTCTTCCTCCCATTTTCTGTTTCCTTCTCTGTTTTTGTTTTCCTTCCAGCCAACTAACGACGACACACCCACACACCACCGGAGGAACCACACACAGTTACGCATACACACCCACCATCACCGCCTGAACACCACCAGAGGACAGAACGACAACCCACACGAACACACAACCAACGCTCTCTCTCACTAACTTACCGGCCGGCCAAACGACCATCACCAACCACTACCCCTGCAACCGTCTGCACACACATACGCTGGACATACCGTCGGCAAGACCACTGGCGACAGAACAGGGACATTCACACGCCACCGACGAGTTTTCTTTTTCTAACCCACCGCCAGCGACGCCACACCGGAGTAAACGACCACACCGTCGAATGGACGGACATCATACACTCAACTCACTATCGGCACCGAAATAGTGCCGATCACACGCACATGCCGCAACGACGACGGAAACAGATGACACACACGCTCACCAGACAACGGCGACGAACAGCTCACGCTACCGGACCGATCCCATCCTCGACAGACAACACATCCTTCCTCGTCGGAGCTCTATCACCGATCCTCTCTCTCTCTCTCTCTCCATTTTCTCTTATCGTTTTTTTTTTCTCCTGTCTCCCTCTGTCTGTATGTATGCATGTATGTATGTATATATATATATACACTGAAAAAGAGGCCCAAACCTCCTCTCTTCTCGGCTTTTCTCGATTTTTCTCCGTGTATCGATATATATATATATATATATATATATATATATATATATATATATATATATATATATATATATATATATATATATATATAAATAGGCCAAGCCCCACCGACTACTCTCTTTATATATATATAATATTTGATTTTTACACTAACCTCCCCCCTATTTTAGTTAAGCTAGTAATTGAACCAATTTCTGGTTTTAATGTTTATATAAATTTCAATTTGACTCCTAAACTTTTTGATTAAACAATGAATGACACCATCAACTCCGTTATTTTTTTAATGTGTTCAAATGCGACTCAATTTATATAAGGAAAAAAAAAAAAAACAAGGTCTTACATTTAATGTCAATATTTTTCAATTTAATTTCAAGAAAAAAAAATATGTGTGTATGTGTGTTTGTTAATAAAAGATTCCCATAATACTCAAAGTGTTTCATGTACACCTCCTAGGAATAAGGAGAAACCTAGGATTCCCCTAGGGAGTAGATTTAGTGACTTGGGAGTGCTCCCTAGTCACCTTCCATTAGTGGTAATACTTAGGATAATGGTTTTCCAAAGTCAACCACGCAGTGCCAAAAATAGGGGGCTAAAGTGTGAAGTTTAGAAAATAGCTGCAATTGTCCATCAATAGGTCGACTAACAATTTCCCTGTATCCCCTGCATACTCAGGAGAGTGCACGCTCCCCTGAGTAAATGAAAAAAAGGTTGCCTATAAAAGGCAATCCCCTTCTCCTATTTTACCCACGCTTATATTTCCTGGTGACCTACCACCCTTTAAACTCAATGATAGGTGGCGACTTATTTTTTTATAAAAAAATCAACCCAAAAAATATTTTTTGAAAAATCGACACCTAAAAAAAATCCAGAATCCATTTGTCACAAAAAAAAAAAAAAAAAAAAAAAAAAAAAAAAAAAAAAAAAAGGATTTGAAAATAAGCTTATCTAGAAACTTTAACAAAAATAATCTTTCTTTCCAAAATGAGCGGAATAACGCCATAAGCGTGTGTTTTTTCCGGAGTGCATCAATCAGCCTTATTGAAATACTCTTGTTTTTAGGTATACCTATAAGCTTAAAAACTTGGGGATTGTTTTTAATAACAAGCCACACCTCATAGTTTGTGACTTGTAAAGGCTCCGTCATCATGGGTTTCTAGAAGACATAGTGGTTAGTGGTGAATAGTGGTGACCTATGTATGGATTGTAATTCGGACAATGTGAAACCTACATTGTGTGCCATGGATCAATTTGCTCAGATTTCAATCCTATTAAGCAAATATCTTTGGTATCGACCAAAAAAGCTATCCGAGAGAGAGGGGGAAGATTGTGTACATAAAAAGATTACTAAGTTTTCAAAACACTTAAAAAAACAAATAATCACATTCAATCAAATCCTATTTTGTGCTTACTAAACAATCAATGGGAATGATTTAGCAATTAAACAAGTAACCAAGAACACAAACATAATATGGAGAGATGGGTAGAAGTCACTTGAAACACCGATTTATAGTAGTTTGGCAAGCTACCCTTGCTTATATCGACACCTTCGAGCTCCTATGAAGAGTTCAAATTCCACTAAGTTAGATCCTCCTCCTAGGTGATATTCAAACCCTTTACACCCTTGAATAAATTATGAGTTACCGTTTCACTCACAATCAAACTCTCGCTCGAACTAACACATAGTTCTCTCATAGGGAGTTTCTACCAACACTTACAAATCTGATATACGATTTGACTTGGCCAAGTGAAGTGTAGAAGATTTTACTCTTTAACAAAGATATAACGTGATATGCAAGAATACTCTGATGGTGAAAACTAAAACACGTAAGGATTTCAATACAAAACACAAGTTTTCCAAATCAACTCAATTGATCCAACCAATACGTCTTACGCGGTAAAATATTCTAGATCAATTTGTAGTGCACGAGTAATTTACGTTTGAATCGAATATACTTTCAGCAAAAATTATATCACAAGAATTAAGCTCTATTAAATTTTAATATTGTAAACTCAATATATATGTATCAATTAGCGTACTTAAGTTATAATGAAGATCAAGATAATCACAAAAACTTAAAAGAATATCAATGATTTAAACAGTAAATGTTTCTAATCTCAGATATCTTGATAACAGACAATTAAACACCAAAAAAAATCTTAGTCAAAGTTAAAAACAATCTCACTGAAATTCAAACCAAGTATAACATCAATGAATCTCAGCTTGAATCCAAACAACGTAGATCACATTAAGCTTGATTTTCAGCACACAAATCGCTCAGGAATTTTTCACGCATAAGACCCTAATGTTTTTTGTCAAAAATCCTTCGCTCTTTTCTCATAATATTCATGAAAAAATTATCAAAGTTCAAGGAGTTTTTGGCTAATTTTTCAGTTAAATTTTGTGATTCATTAAAGGCATGTTTGGTTGGACAGAATCGGGGCAGAATGGAATCACATTCCTTCCTCGATTCTTATTCTGTTATTTGGTTCTCCAATGGAACCACTTTTGTGATTCAATTAGAATGAAATAGGGTAAAATGTGATTCCATTTGAGATGGGGTGGAATATGATTCCAACCCAATGGAATTAACATCCTAAATTACATAATAGCCCTTATATTTAAGCCCTTGAAAATTGAGAACAAAAATTAAAAATTAAGAACAGAACCAAAAATTAGAGAACATAAATAAAAATTAGATAACAGAAAATTGAGAATAAAAACAGAAAATTGAAAATAAAAAATTAAGAACAGACATAGAAAATTGAGAACAAAAACATGAAATTAGAGAACATAAAATTGAGAACGGAAATTGAAAATTGAAAACAAAAAATGAAAATTAAGAACAAAAACAAAAAAAATTGATAACATAAAATTGAGAATATAAACTAAAATTGAGAATAAAAACAAAAATTTAGAGAATAGAAAATTGAGAACGGAAACTGAAAATTGAGAACAAAAACTGAAATTAGGGAATAGAAACTAAAAATTTGATAACAGAAACAGAAATTAGAGAACAGAAATTTAAAATTAAATGAAATAGTGAAATATAAGAAAATAAGGGAAAGAATGGAATAGTGAAATATAATAAAATTTTGTAATAAGGGCACAATGAGAATTTTATTATATTTAATTTCATTCCTTCACTCATTTTATACCAACCAAATAAGATAATGGAATAATAATTTCATAAGGGCATAATGAGAATTTTACTATATTTCACTATTCCATTCATTCTCTCATTCCATACCAACCAAATAAGAGAATAGAATAGTGATTTTATTGACAATTTAATTCCATTTCATTCCTTCTTTCATTTTATTATTTGTTTCATTTCATTCCATCTAACCAAACGAGTCGTAAGACTATTTAATTAGACAATCAAAAAGCAAAAAAAATTAAAAGATTAATCCCTAAAAATCTGGTCAATGATATATCCAACAGGTACATTGACTTTTATTGAGCTTATAGTACCCCATTGTTTCCCTAGGTCTAATCCAACCCTACCTTTCTTAACCTCTTTACGGCATGTTTGGTTGAATGGAATCGGGGGCGGAATGGAATCGCATTCCACCCTCGATTCCTATTCCGTTGTTTGGTTCTCCAATGGAATCACAAAAGTGATTCCATTAAAATGAAATAGGGTGGAATGAGATTCCATTTGAGATAGGGTAGAATGGGATTTCAACCCAATAGAATCAACATCCTAAATTACATAATAGCCCTTGTATTTAAGCCCTTGAAAATTGAGAATAAAAATTAAAAATTAAGAATAGAAACAAAAATTAGAAAACATAAATAGAAATTAGAGAACAGAAAATTGGGAATAGAAATGGAAATTGAGAACAAAAAACAGAAACAGAAAATTGAGAACATAAACATAAAATTAGAGAACATAAAATTGAGAACAGAAACTGAAAAATGAGAACAAAAAATGAAAATTAAGAACAAAAACAGAATATTGATAACAGAAAATTAAGAATCTAAACTAAAAATTGATAACAAAAACAGAAATTTAGAGAACAGAAATTTGAGAACGGAAACTGAAAATTGAGAATAGAAACTGAAAATGAAGAACAGAAACAGAAAATTGAGAACATAAACAAAAAATTGAGAACATAAACTGAAAATTGAGAACAAAAATAATAATTAGGGAACGGAAAATTGAGAACGAAAACTGAAAATTGTGAACAGAAATAGAAATTAGAGAATAGAAACTGAAAATTGAGAACAAAAACAGAAATTAGAGAACAAAAACTTAAAATTGAATAGAATAGTGAAATATAATAAAATAAGGGAAGGAATGGAATAGTGAAATATAATAAAATTTTGTAATAAAGGCATAGTGAGAATTTTATTATATTTCATTCCATTCCTTCACTCATTTCATACCAACCAAACAAGAGAATGGAATAATAATTTCATAAGAGCATAATAGAAATTTGACTATATTTCACTATTATATTCATTCATTCATTCCATGCCAACCAAACAAGAGAATGGAATAGCGATTCCATTGACAATTCCATTCCATTCCTTCTCTTATTCCATTACTTCTTTCATTCCATTCTACCCTCATTTCATTCCGTCCAAGCAAACGAGCCGTTTTACTTCTTTAAGACACGAATACTAGCTATTCAGACTACCCATACCCTGAAAATTTTGAATTTAACTAATTTATCTAGCCACAAAAATACTCTAGACTAATGAGGAAAAGAATTAAAAAGTGCAGCCTTAAGTGGTCAATCCAATACCTCAATAATTGGTGTTGGGTCAAGAGAGAATTACAACACATTTGGTTTGGTTGGACAGAATTGGGGCGGAATGGAATCACATTCCGCCCTCGATTCTTATTCCGTTGTTTGGTTCTCCAATGGAATTAATTTTGTGATTCTATTGGAAAGAAAATCAAGAGAATGAGATTTCATTTGAAATAGAGTGGAATCAAGTTCAGCTCAATGAAATCAAAATTAAAATTAAAAAAAAAAAAAAAAAAATCATCGTTGATCTAGCCCAACTCAGAAATTGGAGAACATAAACAAAAATTTGAGAACATAAATAAAAATTAGAGAACAAAAACAGAAATTAAAGAACAAAAAATTGATAACAGTAATAGAAAATTGAGAACAGAAACATAACGTAAAAGAACAAAAAATTGAGAACAGAAAATTAAAATTGACAATAGAAACTGAAAATTAGATAACAGAAAATTGAGAATAGAAAATTTGAGAACAGAAAATTGAGAGCACAAACTTAAAATTGAGAACGGAAAATTAAGAATAGAAATTGAAAATTGAAACCAGAAACTCAGAAACTGAAAATTGAATAGAATAACGAAATATAATAAAATGAGGAAAGAAATGAATTAGTGAAATATAATAAAATTTTATTATAAGGGCATAGTGTGAATTTTATTATATTTCACTATTTCATTCCTTTTCTCATTCGATACCAACCAAATAAATTAATGAAATAGTGATTACATTGACAATTTCATTTCATTCATTCTCTCATTCCATTACTTCTTTAAATTAAATATTCTCACACTTGAAAACTCTTCCAAAATCATTCAAACATATTTAGAAATAATTTAAAATAAATAATCATAAAGAACGATTTGAAGATTTAAATGAAAATGTGAGAAACAATTGCGATTCTAGGCAAAACGGTTAGCTGACTTCTATCATCGATCTACCATTTTGAAGGTTTGTTCAATAACACTCACTTCATGCCTGAGTCGATCGACTATTTGGGACAAGTCAGTTGACTATTTTTGTACAGATTTAATTACTTTAAGCCCCTATCTAAGGCAGTTGATCGTTCTCAATCAAGTGTCAATTTTAAGGACTTATGTTAGACCCAGCTGATCGGAATTCTCGGTCAGCTTATCCAATTGGGCAAAACATCAATTATAATATACTTTCAAGTTGTTTCGAGTACCAATTTTCATACCCCTCAACACTTGTAATTTGATTCATCAACGTTTTAATTCTTCATTTGTCATCACATAAATGCTTGTATCTTGATCATTATCTATTTAAATCATCAAGCACATCTATCTAAGATAGAAACTCAATGAAAACACATTAGATGACTAAAAACATCAAATGCATTGTTATTATCAAAATAAATTAAATACTTGATTTCATTTATTCAATTATCCATCGTTAAGCTCGATCTCGTTAACTACTTGTAATTTGATTCATCAACATTTTAATTCCTCATTTGTCATCACATAAATACTTGTATCTTGATCATTATCAATTTAAATCATCAAGCACGTCTATCTAAGATAGAAACTCAACGAAAACACATTACTTAAATCATCAAATGCATTGTATTGATCAAAATCAATTAAATAGGATTAAAACTCTTTAGGACTAACAAAGACAATTGCAGTTTTGCCTAGTCAAGTTTTTGTGAAATAACTATGATGAGAAGAAAATATAAGGCCGTCAATATTTCACATGCCTCTCAAAAAGAGCGTCTTGGCAATCTCAAAATCCTCCATTTCGTTCGTGTTAAAAATGTAAGAAAATTAAAAATAGTAGTCTAGTACACGAAAACTCCCGCCATGTAAGATCCGGGAAGGGTTAGAAGTTTGCAGCCTTACTCGGTGTAGAGAAAGACTGTTTTCAACATTTGAACCTGAGGTTACAATGGAGCACTCTTACCATTGTACCAAATTGCACAATATATAAGGCATATCATGCAAAAGTTTTCTATTCCTTCACTTTCTCCCTAACCAAACAGAAACTAGGAAGAAAAAATAAATAAACATACAAACCACGATCTTCAGAATTTCCATAGAAATATCTAACTTCTACAAACAAACGAGAAACTACCGTATCTACATTTATTTCTCCTCAAAGCTTGACTGGCCTATCAAAGATCCAGCTGAAAGGAATAACACGGTTTCCTTGTTTGGCTCGTCCCTGAGCTCTCTCCTCCAGCCTTCTGATTCTTGGAGGCAACCCACAGACAAAATCCTGAGCTTTCCTTCCCTCCCCAGAAAGCCCTGTAAGTTCATTCACTTTCCATCTCCCTACCAAGAAATCCAATATATCCGCGTAGTCCTTAGCCGTATAGACCCCAAGCCGCTGAGCAACAGCTGAGAAATGCTCGAAAAGGTTGTTGTCGCAACTGTCGTACATCAAGTGCGCCGGCATCGAGATTTTCTTCTTCATCATGTCCGCAAATGCAAGGACAGTTCCGTCGGGGTCGATTTCGAACAGCTTCTCCACTATTTTGGTGTACGCGGTTTCGTGCCGCTTCTCATCGGAAGCGATCGTGCCGCATATCTGGGCGAGTTTCAAGTCTCCGTGCTCCTTCGCCAGCCTGGCTGTGTTGCCGTGGGAAATGAAAGTCGCCCTTTCTTGGAAAGATGTATAGATGAAACCGAGGTATGGACTATTTTCTGTCCTTGGATCCTGACAAGACATCAAGAGCAAAAACACGACATAAAAATATTAAACCTGTTTATTTTTTATTTTTTTTTTAAATACAGAATTTGTGAAGGCTAAATAAGTTGTAATATTGCATGAAACAAATTAGAAATCAAACAATGTCCAAGTCCAAGTAACCCATTAGTTTCATAGAGGTTTTTATTATATAGTATTTTTTAGTCCTTGCATATTTGTTTTTCTGCCCTTAACATTAACTCTAATATACCCTCTAATATACCAGTTCCACGCTAGTTAACTCACGGATTGAAAAACTATTTGAAGGACTGAAAAATAAAAGGACTGAAAAATAAAAATAAAAACCTAATGCACCGTTTAGTATCGCCTACTTTAAGAATTTTTTTTAAGCAAAGAAATACTTCATTTTAAAAGTACATAAAAAATAAAAACAAGTAAAAACGTGATTTTGAGTAATTTTTTTGAAAAACAAAAAATAATTTCTTTTTGTTTTTATCGATTTTTATAGTTAACAAATCGATGGGAGGTACAACTTCGTATGTGGGTGTTCTATGCTTTATTCTTTATGCATAACCGGTGCCAAGCCCGGGTAAAGGAAGATTGCGTTAGGTAGCTGACAACTAACGAAAAAATTTGTCAGAACTTTTATAACATGAATCCATATATATTAAACGTTAGGGCGTCCCCTACTAGCAATGCTCTACATTACCACCACCCAAATATAGTGAAGAATGAGTAGGCTAGGGCGTCGCCTGAAAGCGACGCGCTGTGTTTTCGCGTAAATATAGTGTCAAATGAGCAAAGGTTACCACATTGTGGTGGACGAGTGTGGATAAAGAAATTAGTCCATGAGAATAGGCTTAAGTTAGCAATTTGAAATATAGAAACGTTAACGGGTAAGACTCGAGAATTGGTGGACGTAATGAGTAGAAAGAGGATTAATATTCTATGCTTACAGGAAACTAAGTAAGTTGGAGAGAGGTCTAGAGAAATTGAGAGTACTGAGTATAAGTTATGGTATACGGGAAAGGACAAACATAGGAATGAGGTGAGTATCATGGTAGATATGGATTTAAAGAATAGCGTTGTCGATATTAAGAGAATTAGAGATAGGATGATAGTTATGAAGTTGGTGATTGAGGGGAGGTGATTAATGTAATTAGTGCGTATGCACCCCAAGTTGGACTGCAAGAAAATGTAGACAAGAATTTTGGGAGAAGATGGATGAAGTCGTTCAAAGTATACCCAACCAAGAAAAAATATTTATTGGGAGAGACTTGAAGGTGAGGGGGACTTTCGAGAAAGTACATGGTGGTTATGAATTTGGGGAGAATAATGCAATGGGTGAGATTATTTTAGATTTTGCTATGACGTATAATTTAGCTCCTCTAAACACATGTTTTAGGAAGCGGGATGACCACCAAATCACATTTAAAAGTGGATAGAAGAATAGCCAAAGCGGGATGACCACCAATCACATTTAAAAGTGGATAGAAGAATAACCAGATAGATTTTGTCCTTAATATGTAAGGAATGTAAAATCATACTCGGGGAGAGTATTGCTACCCAACATAGATTGATGATAACCGATTTGAAGTTTTAGAGGTAGAAATGAGAGTCTAAAATAAGTAGGCATGCAAAGATACATTGGAGAGATCTAATAGGTGAAAAGATGGAGTTGTTTAAGGATAAAATTAGCAATGATGAATTATGAAAGAGACACGAGGAAGTGAACAAAATGTGGGGTGATATGGTAAGTCGTATTAGAGAGATAGGAAGAGAAATTTTAGGAGTCTGTAGAAAAGGAGGACCACGACATAAAGAAAATTGGTGACAGAATGAGGAGGTCCAAAAAGCGGTTCGAGACAAGAAAATAGCTTATGAAGAATGGCAAAAATGTCGAAGTAGGACGAATTTGGAAAAGTATAAACATACAAAAACGGAGACGAGAAAATTAATTAAATGTTGGGTTTTCACTCCCAATATGAGAGTCTCTTCATAATTCCACAAACCTAATAAAGTCCAAAAAGAGACCAACTCACCTTAGGAAGAGTCAACAAAGCTGCACATGAAGGAATGGTGAAGAAGAAAGCAGAAACTGGAAGTAGGATGCGCCTACCTTAATGAAGTTTCTTGAGAGGAAATAAAGAGCGCAGGGTGTGGAGAGCCTCAGATTAAATTTATTTGAGAGGAATGAGATGAATCCTCAGATATAATCTCTGAGAGGAATGAGAGAAATCCTCAAATAGTCTCTAAGAGGAATGAGAGAAACTCCAATTTTGGGAAGAATAGAATGAGCCAATTTGTGAAGATTTTATCCACAAAATGAAGATACATATTTTGTATATAGTTTGAGTGATCTACCAAAAGTGTGAGGTTTTGTAATTCCATTATTTATTATAGTGAAAGATTTAAGTAGCATACGGGCCCCGTGGTTTTTACCTTCTTTGAGTAGGGTTTTCCAAGCTAAAAATGTGTTTTTTTTCTGTTCTATTTTGATTTGGAAAAACGTGTTGGAACTGTGAAATTATCCTGTCATCTTTCCCAACAAAGTGATATCAGAGCAAGGCACAGTTACCTCATCCAGGGACTTGCTCGAGCTGTGTGTCGGCACTCCATCCGGAAGGAGTTGAGTTTGAGTCAAGAGCATTCATGTCGAAGGGGGACGTGGACCGCGCGCATTGTTGAAAAGGGATATGCAAGCGTGGATCGTGAGACATGGGCACCTCACCTGATTTCTCTGTCGCGCAAAGTACGATGGCATAACGGAGGCGCTTGACATCGAAAGCTGTGTTCGCATCACAACGAGGACATTTGCTATATTAGGTGGGGAGAGTGTCGCGGACTGTTTTTATCAAGATGGTCAGAATGAAAAATCGTGTTAACTGGAGGATCGTAGCGCTTATTGCGGCTTCCACCTAGGTGCGGGCGCCGACACCACTATGGGTCCCTTCAAAGTCTAGGCATACCAACCCGATTAAATTCGGAGACTATGTCATTGGCCAAAGACCTGACAAAAGGAGGAGAAATCATAAACGTAGTATACTATATAGTATATACGTATATATGGGGGACTGTTCATACATACGTATGTATAAAACACTATTCATAGTATTTATATTAGACGTATATGGTGTGTATACGATATCTACACGTACCGTTTATACGGCTCTATTCACAAAGTACTATACGTAGTACTATTCATCAGCGGCAAAGTACCGGACCCAGTGAAACCTGCCAATTAAGATGGAGAAGAGCCAAATTACAACTACTCTGGCCTAATAGCCACAAAAGGAGAGACTAGTCGAGGTTTAGCCAACCAATGGCCCAATGTGTGAGCGGGAGATTGTTGGGTTTATCCCATATCAAATGTGGAAGGGGCTGGTAGTCAAGTTATAAGTGACCCTACACTGAATGTCTTCAATCCGAGTTGTTCTTGGCCTTACCGCCAGTTTAAATCTGGAGGTTGAATAGCTTGACGTAAAAATTGTATTTGTGCAATAGTAATCTTGACGAGAAAATTTACATGGAGCAGTCCGAAAGTTTTTTAGTCAAAGAGAAAGAGAAACTGGTGCACAAACTGAAAGAAATGTTCTACGGTTTGCAACAAGCACCAAGTCAGTATCCACCACATACGCAAAATACATCGCAATTACTGAAGAATCTAAGGAGATCCTGTGGATGAAAAACTTGCAGGTTTGACTTCAAACCTAAATTAGTCATGAGGGGAAGATTTGTTGGGTTTTCACTCCTAATATGGGAGTCTCTTCATAATTCCACAAATCCACTAAAAGTCCACAAAGAGATAAAACCAAAGAAACACATAGAAGAATAAGAAAAAGTAAAATGAAAAGGCCAACTCACCTTAGGAAGAGTCAACAAATGCTGCACATGAATGGATGAAGAGGAAGCAACCAGACCTTAGGAAGAGTCAACAAAAGCTGCACATGAATGAATGAAGAGGAAGCAACCAGATGAAGAAGTAACTAGGTGAAGAAGAAAGCAAAAGTTGGGAGAAGGTAGCGATTTCCTTCATGAAGTTTTTTTATCTTTTGTGTTCAGATGGAAATAAGGTCTCAAGCCTCCTCTATAAATAGAGGAGATGATCCTTTGAGGAATAATAACCTTCTCTGCAAATCACAAAGAAATTGAGAGATCCTCAACAGATAAAGAGCGCAGAGAGTGGAGAGTCTCAGATAAAATTTATCTAAGAGGAATGAGAGAAATCCTCAGATAAAATCTCTGAGAGGAATGAGAGAAACCCCAATTTTGGGAAGAATAGAGTGAGCCAATTTGTAAAGATTTTACCCACAAATTGAAGATACATATTTTGTATATTGTTTGAGTGGTCTACCAAAAGTGTAAGATTTTGTAACCCTATTATTTATTATAGTAGAAGACTTAAGTGGCCTACGGGTCTTATGGTTTTTACCTTTATTGAAGAGGGTTTTCCACGCTAAAAATTGTGTTTTTTTTTTGTTCTATTTTGATTTGGGAAAACATGCTAGGATTGTAAAAATTATCCCGCCATCTTTCCCTTCATCTGGTTGCTTCTTCTTTATTCCTTTATATGAAGCTTTTGTTGACTTTTCCTAAGGTGAGTTGGCCTTTTCATTCTACATTTTTTTGTTCTTCTACCTGCTTCTTTGGCTTTGTCACTTTGTGGACTTTAGTGGGTTTGTGAAATTATGAAGAGACTCTCATATTGGGAGTGAAAACCCAACAAATCTTCCCTTCACGACCAATTTGGATTTGAAGTCAAACCTACAAGTTCTTCATCCAGATGATCTCCTTACATCATTCAGTAATTGCGATGTATTTTACTTCTGTTGTGGATACTGCATTGGTGTCTATTTCAGACCATACAACCTTTCCTTTAGTCTACGCACCAATTTCGCTTTCCCTTTGATTTATGAAACTTTCGGGCAATTCCATGTAAATTTCTTCGTTAAGATTACCGTTGCAAAAATATAATTTTTACGTCAAGCTATTGAACCTCCAGATTTAAACTGGCGGTAAAGCAAAGAACAACTCGAATTGAAGACATTCGGTGTAAAGTCACTTATAACTTGACTACCAGCTTATTCCACATCCGATGTGGGATAAATCCAACATTAAGGAACCAAAATTTAAGGCATAAGATAATTTGTATAAGGAGTCAGATACAAAAAAGGGAGAAGAATATATTTAAACTTATTAGGCGACATGAACGAAAGACTAGAGATATAGGAAGTGTCAGATGCATCAAAAACACTGATGAAAAGGTTCTAGTGGATGAGGAGATTATGGAACGATGAAGAAGTTATTTTTATAATTCATTTAATGAGAACAACGCTGGAGAATCTAGACTAGAGTTGTCTAGTTTATCTTCATATAGGATTCATAGATTTCATAGAAAAATTAAGGCTCCAGAAGTTAGAATAACATTAAGGAAGATGAAAATTGAAAAAACAGTAGGATCAGATGAAATCCCTATAGAGGTGTGGAAAAGTTTGAAAAATATTGGGATAGAATGGTTGACTAGACTTTTCAATAACATTTTGAGGACTAAGAGAATGCTCGACGACTGAAGGAGAGGTATCTTAGTGCCCATTAATAAAAATAAAAGAGATATTCAAAGTTGTACGAACTATCGGGGCATACAACTTATGAGTCATATTATGAAACTTTGGGAGAGAGGGAAAAAAAAATAGAATAAGAGATGAAACGAGCATAGAAGAGAACCAATTTGGATTTATGCCTAACCGATCAACCACTGAAGTTATCTATTTACTTAGGAGATTAATGGAAAAATATAGAGAAAAGAAGAAAGATTTACATGTGGTATTTGTGGACCTAGAAAAGGCTTATGATCGGGTACCTAGAAAATCTTTGTGGTGGGTGCCAGAAAAGAAATAAATATCCAATGTGTACATCAATGTAATTGAGGATGTATATGAAAATATAATTACTACTGTTCAAACAGGAGGAGGCGACACTTGTGCATTTCCTATTAATATAGGCTTACATCAAGGATTGTCTTCAAATCCTTACCTATTCGTTCTAGTGATAGATGAGCTCACATAACATATTCAAGATGGGGTACCTTGGAGTATGTTGTTTGCGGATGACATAGTACTAGTTAACGAGAGTAGAATAAGTCTAAATAATAAGTTAGAAAGATGGAGAAAAACCTTAGAGTCTAAAGGTTTGAAGGTTAGCAGAAGCAAAGACGAAATACATGCATTGCAATTTTAGTAATGCCCGACGAGATGTTGGTGCGGTGAAAATTGGAGATGAGGAGGTTCTAAAAGTTAATCATTTTAGATATTTAGGTTCAATGATTTAGAGTAATGACGAAATCAAGGAGGATATTACACATAGAGTCAAGGTAAGTTAGTTAAAATAGAAAAGTGCAGTTGTGGTGATTTGTGATTGTAAAATACCATTGAAACTTAAAGAAAAATTCTACAAAAGTGATATAAAACCGGCGCTTCTGTATGATTCAGAATGTTGGGCAGTAAAAACGAAACATGTCCAGAAAATTGGGATGACAGAAATAAAGATGTTGCAATGGATGAGTGAGAAGACGAGAATAGATAAAATTAAGAATGAAATTAGAGATAATTTAGAAATAACACTCATCGAAGAGAAGATTAGAGAAAATTGTTTACGATAGTTTAGGCATATGCATAAAAGACTTATAGAAGCACCAGTGAGAAAATGTGATTTATTTCAAGTACATGGGTCTACTAGAGGGAGAAGTAGACCTAAGAAGATTTGAGACGAGACTATTAGAATTGATTTGATGACATTAAACCTAACGGAAGATATGGCCCTTGATCGATCACTATAGCGTAAACAGATTTATGTACCTAACCCTAAATAAGTGGGACAAAGGCTTAATTATTGTTATTGTTATTGTTGTAGATCGATGGGAAGTACATGGACTAGGACCTCTCAACTCACTTTTTTTCAATAATCTATTGTTGAATTAAGAGATCATTTATAGGGATAATACAAAGATATTATCTGTAAATTATTAAACACAATTTTGATTTTTTGATTTTTACATTTAAATAAAAGTAATGTTTGTCAAATGACTTTTTTTTTTAAAAGTAATTTAAAAAGTGTTACCAAAAGATGCGTAAGGATAAAAAATTGAGACTTATTTCAAGGACAATCTACAATTTTCCCCCCAAATGAATGTAAAAAAAAAAAAAAAAAAATGCTTAAAACGGAATAGAAAACAAAAAGTGTGTAATATATTGCATATTTGGAAAAGTAATAATGAGGGGGGATTTCTATAAAAACCTTTTGTTAGCCCTAAAGAGTTTAATCCCGATAATTGATTTTGATGATAACAACGACTTGATGTTTTTCGTCAAATATGTTTGTTGAGTTTGTGCCTGAAACAACAATGCATTCCATAGACGCAAGCTATGTACAAAAGACAAGGAATCTGGACATAGTTGCTCAAATCGGATGATGAAGAAACTCTGCAACATATTTTTTGTATTACATAGGTAAAACAACTCTTATGTTGATCTATTCATTATCAACTCGTTTCGGATTTTACACACAACACAACATGAATAGAATTTCATGATTATGTGATATTTTATTTGTATAAATATAATCCTTTCATTAAATATGAACATTGTGCTCTAAACATGTTCAAACTTGACTAAAATTCATATTATGTTCGAAAAGGTAAATTGGAATGAAAAACGCTCACTTGTTCATAACTGAAAATAAGTAAATTTGAATGTCTATTACAAATGGCAAACGAGGAACATAGGTCAGTCGACCGGTAGAGACAAAAGGACTAAAGTGCTAAAACCTTAAAGAGTCGGTTGACCGGATGCTGTGGGTAGTCGACCGGTTCAAATAAAGAGCCCATAATATTGGTTTCCGTACTAATTCGGTCGACTAGGAGACGCTGGTCAGTCGACCTGCTCCGATAGAAAAAATTTAGGGTTTTGCATTCTACACTGAATAGTCAACAGTCTAGGTTAGAACTATTTGATATTTTAAACGTTTTTGGTCAAATTCTTGCATCGTTTTTAACAAATAGTTATTTTAAATTATTTTCAAATATTTGTAGATGATTTATAAATTATTGGGAATGTTTTTCAAAGGATTTAATCCAAGGAAAAATTACTTTTAAAAGGATGTTTGATCAATTCAGATTTTGATCATTTGATCACGTCCCTCGACCTTTGTTGATTTCCTAATCTAATTGACTTGCCCTAAATAAGGAAAACAATTCTAGAAGGATTTGGAATGTATCTAAAGCTTATTTGAGTCTATATTCATTGGAAAATTTGAATTTTATTCAATCTTGGTGAACATAGCTGTTGGGTAAAGGTTGGAGCAGATTTTGTGAGATTGCGATCAGATTTTATAGCTGTTTGAATATCTAAAAATTACCTAATTAAATATCAGGAAAATTCAATGAAAAAGAAGAAGATATTGATCTGAAAATTACTCTCTTCCTTGACAAAACTCTGGGCCTAAATCTCGTGACAAAAGAGACACATTTCTTTAGGAAAATACATCGATTGCTGAACCGTGATCTTGCTGTGCTGAAAAATTAACCAAAGCAATCATCTTACTGATCTGAATTTTCTAAATTCTTAAGGTGAAATCAAATCCGATGAGAATTTTTCAATTTAGTGTCTTGTAGATCTGAATATATTTTACGTGATTACCTGAGTAAGATCTATAAGAAAAAATCACAAGCCTAAATCTTATGACAAAAGAGACACATTTCTTTAGGAAAATGCATTGATTGCTGAACCGTGATCTTGCTGTGCTGAAAAATTAACCAAAGCAGTCATCTTACTGATCTGAATTTTCTACATTCTTAGGTGAAATAAAACCCAATGAGATTGTTTCAATTTAGTGTCTTGCAGATCTGAATATATTTTACGTGATTACCCGAGTAAGATCTATAAGAAAAAATTATGCGCTTAAAAACGGTATATCTTTTCTGATTTGACTGATTATCTGAAGAAAGTCAAGAAACTCTTGCCCTACAATTGGTTATTATTTAAAGTTAATTTCTTGATTATCAGCATATGTACATGTATTGAAATATTTTTTGATGATATTCTTGAGAAACAAAATCGTTCATACAACTCGCATGCTATAAAGTGATTTCTTGATTTTATTTGAGTTAAACAATTTACTTGATTTTATCTTGAATACTTGAGATCTTGTTCACATTGAATATATTTCCTGAAAATTAACACGTGATTATCATTGATTAAATCATATTGTGTTCACACTTCAATCACACTGAGGCAAATTGATAATGCTTGTTCGTGTTGGTAGAAGCTCTTGTGAGAAAAGCAAGGAATTTGTAAGGGATTGAATTGTACCTTGAACTAAGTGTGTAAAGTTCAAGTGAGTGTGTTTATTTTTGGTTTGAATGTAATGGCAATTTACTGAAATGGAGTCTAAGGAGTTTGATTCTCATATGTGAAGAGGATAAGATTAGTGGATTGCACTCTCCGCAAGAGTTCAGAGGAGTAAACCTAGGAAAGAGTAGCTTGCCAAAATACCATAAATTTTTTGTGTAACTGTCTCTATCCTGAATCTTGTGTGCGCGCTTGCTTGTTTATTTACTTGCTTAAACGTTTCCGTTGGTAGTAATCTAATTAACTTCAAAATTGATTAATTATTTGAAAAGGTTAGGAATAGTTAGATAAATTTTAATCTACCCAATTCACTCCCCTCACCCTTCTTGGTAGTTCTTTAGGCCAACACCTTCTTAGCAAATCCTACAAACTTACTACTATTGATTTAAGACACAACGGAAATTTTTATCAACAAGAAAAAAAGAGGGGGGGGGCCAAGATCTCTTACCATTCCTGAACCAATCAGATATTGAATAGTCTTCTCGATTTGCCTCATGTCTACCCTTCCAGATAAGTACAGATACTTGTTGAGAAGGTCGCCGTGCCTGTTCTCTTCGGCTGTCCAAGCCCTTGTCCAAACAGCCCATGGAGTAAGGCTTGCTCCCGTTTCATCCCTAACACCATCCAAGGTGTTAAGCATTGTTTGGTACGTTGGAAGCGCTTCTTCTGTTATCATATCTCCAACCAAAACAATGAAATAATCGTCTGGAATTTCCCTTGCCCTTTCCCTCAGTTCTTTGACTTGATCATGAAATCCATCAGAAGCAGGGTCAGGCAGAAAATCCTGTGGTTGCCAACATTTTTCCACTGGCTTCAGGTGAACCAGTATGTTCTTCTCCGCCCACTCATCCATAGATTTGAATATCTCAATCTTTTCGGGTGGCATTGAATGGGTTACTTGGACGTGGACCTCACGAGGAGCGCCAAAAGGCTTCTTCATATTTTCAACCTCCCTAAATGAGTGCGAAAAGAGAGAGAAAGAGGAAATAATTGAGAGATTAATAGCCGATCCCAAAAAAAAAAATCAATCATCGATAGAAAATGGACTTCAAATTGAGACTGGACTCATCACAAAGCCAAAAGGACATATGCGCACATGTTGATATCTCTATGTAGTATATATTAGAATAATGTAGGCTCATTTTTTTTTTCCTTTCAATTTATTAGAAAAATTAGGAAATACTCCACATAAGTTAAGAGAACTTCACAATTTATTTTATGAATTATATTACTTTTAATAAATTAATTTGGCTAAAGAATCCTATTTTATGATTTATATTATTTTTAGTGAATTGATTTGTATATTTCTCCATCTCCCTATGAGTTAATAACGTTTGTTTGAACAAAGAAACATACCATTTATTTAGTTGAGTTAAATTTTAAGCTATATTTTACTCCAATTATATGAGAAAATAGCATCAAGCATTGAATAAAAATTAACCAAACACTGAAGTATAACAATTCATATATTAATTAATCAAAAAATAGTACAATTTGCGAATTAAATGACAACCAAACGGGCCTTTATATTTCACAGTATAATCTTTAGGGCAAGCCAAGGCTTTTATAAGCTTCATTTTGATTGTGAATACATTGCTTTGAAACATCAACGGCCATTGAATGAAGTGTCAACAAACAGCAACCGTGAAGATAGCAAAGTCATGGGCACATGGAAACTTATAAACAGATCTATTTTCTTGTGGGTACCCACAATGGCTGCAAAATCACACTATGGTAGCTCACTGAGAACTACCAAAACCAAGAAAAGAAAAAGTATTGATTGTAACCCAAGAAATGAAAAATCTCTTAAGTTCTACAACAAGTCAAGGAAATATCACCCAAACAAAAAATATGTAAATTGTGTGTTGAAAGAGATAACCTATATTTCAAAATCTTTTAAAAAAGCACGGTTCACAACATCATCAAACATAAGATTCATTAACTTTCTTTTCAAATATTAATTGCACACATAAATGCTGAGAAAAGACCCAACAAAGCTTGGTATTAGTGTTGCAGGGGGAACATATTAACAAATTGCCTCCAAAAACAGGTAGACAACAATGACAAACATAAGAAACCAACAAATACAATAAATATGACAACTAAAAGCCGAGATACTAGATCTGATCAGTAAATATTTCTGCCTAGATATATTTTCCGGAAAGTATAAAACGAAATTCAAATTGTAAAATGTACAAAACCAATGTGTCTAACTCGCTCTCAAAAGACGCCTTGTAAGATGAGAATTGCCTCTAGACTAATATATAGTTCAGGCTCAGGTAACAGATGCGATGTGGAATTCAACACGCCCCCTCACGCACAAGGTGTATTTTTGACAAACCACTACGAATAGATATCGGAGGGCCTAACATTGATGTGTGATTCAACACGCCCTCTCACGGGCAGAGTAGACTTTTGACCAACCACAGTGAACGAATATTGGGGACCCAACATTGATCTAGGATTCAAGACACCCAATATTAGACAATAGCCCTGACTCTGACACCATATAGAAACCCAATAGGTTTAACTCACACTCTCGAAAGACGCCTTGAAAGATGAGGATTGCCTCAAGCAGGGTCAGGTAACATAAGCGATGTGGGATTAAAAAAAAAAAAAAAAATAGTAGTTGGATTATTTTTCTTTTGGGTCAATTTCCCCCACTAATTAATAATAAAAAAATCAAGCAGTAGGGACCAGCCGGTTGTTATATGGGTCAACAAAGACATTTAGTTAAAACCAAGAAAACAGTAAGTTTCAATTCTGACTCCCAACAAATTAAAAAAAGCATCTGGTTTTAATGCTTTGGATACTTCACATAATTCACTGCACAATAATAAATAAATATCTTCCTCCATCCCACTCAACTGAAAAAGGACAAATAAGTAGGACGCTTGCAAAATCACACAAAAAATAATAATTAGAAATTAAGACGTCAATTTTTTTAAAAAAAAAAAAAAAAAAAAAAAAAACATGATTCAACAACAAAAATTGAAATTGGAAGAGAAGACCATCGCCCATTGTTGGAGATGGAAAGGGAACAAAAATGAAAATTAAGCGGTGGAATCAAATGAAGAACGGCATAATGGAATGATCCGAATCGAACAATCAATCGCATGCATCAATTGAATCATGGATCGAATAGATGAAGCTTAGGTTTAAGAATTCGAAATGCACAAATATTCGATAGGAATCAAATCTCTCTCGAAGAGAAAAAAGACGCACAAATTACTTGAATCATGCATGAAAATGGATCAAAGCCCTCCATATTCTACGCATATGGGAAAAACTACTTAACGCGAAAAAGATGGGACGGAAAATAACATGAAATCAAGATCACAAAACTGGATGCATACGAAACATTTTCAAAAGCCGAATTATAGCTGAATACAATTAGAAACTTCAACCCGAAAACAATTCCATAGATGATCCAATATTAGAGGTGGCGGGTAATTAATTAATAATCACACATGAAATCACAAAAAATCAATTAAAATCGGGGAAAAACTCACTTGGTGCTAGAGCTCATTGTTGAAGCCATGGAAACTTTGGCAGATCTGAGGCTGGCAACTGGAGAAAGTGCAGAAGAAGGGGACTTGAGGGCGTGAAAATTGAGGAGATTGACCTTCAGCGCCATTCTTATGCTTCTTCTTTGATGATCGTTTGGTTTGTCTTTTATGAGGTTTTGTTTCGCTTCCCTCGACAAAACGGAGGAAGAAAGAAATGGCAATATAGGCACGAAGAGGTGGCGGAGGCTGGTGGGAGAAGGAAACTAGTTCAGCTTTTATAGATGTGTTACATGACCATCCATGTCAATTAGGATCCGCCTGGTGTCGTATTTGATATGAATAAAAGTGACTTTAAAACGCCGACATGGTTGCTAGCCAAATAGATATCTAATTTATCTTAATGTCAAATGTTTAATCTTTTCTCTCGATATATTAAAATATATATATATATATATATATATATATATATATATATATATATATTAAGAAACCTTTTAAATATTGATGTTGCAATTTAGTCATTTTTCAAAATATTTTTAGTATATAATTTTTTACGGTTAACAAAAATGGTGGATGTACATATACTCTTGAGATAAATATAGAAAATCTTTAAGTCCTATCTCTATCTCTCTCTTTATTTTTCAGCCTCAAGTCGATTGTCTTTCTCTCCTCCACCATCGCTGTCTCTTTCTCTCCATGACCTCAGCTAGATCTGACGACCTACCACCATCGTGACCTTCGTCCGACCATCGTCCATTTAGTCAGTCACCGTCTGCTCATTGTCCAATTTCTAATTCAGATTTGAACGATTGCCAATTCGTCCGCCACTGATTTTCAATTTAGATATGAACGATTTTCTGATTTGCCCATTGCCAATTTCCGATTCAGAATTTTTCCAACAACTTTCGTCGTTCTGATTCGTCAACGAAAATCGGATTCGTGAAATCGCAACAGAACGTTGATTTATGTCCGCCATTGTCGCAGTTCAGTCCTCAACGAAGAAGCCAGATCTGGAATGAGATGGCTTGTGGGCATCGCATTTTGTCCCGCTCAAAATAAAGACAATGAAAAATAAAAATAAAAATTATAAATAAGTTTTGGGTCTAAGTAAAAATTTGGACAAACTTTAAGTCGATGTTTAAATAGACGAATTGGCACCTTAGATTCTTTGTTTAATTTTTGCACAATGTTTAAATATAAGAAAAAGTAAGAAAATCGGCAATTCTGAGGAATTTTGGTGAAAATAAAAGTTTTGGGTCAAAATTAAAATTTGTAAAATTTACCCTAGGACCAATTTGATTAAATTGAAAGTAGTTTTCAATTGAATATGACTTTTAAAATAACCAATTTCGTTTCCACCCAACAATTTTAAGAAATCTTGTCTTTTGCACATACTTTTCATTTTTACCCCCAAAAGATCTAGTTTTCACTCATTTCGTCAAATTGACGGCCAAAAATATTTTATTTTTCAAAATTGAACATTTCAATCACCTGAAGAATGTTTTAATTTCATTATTTTATTTTCAATTTTATTTTCAATTCAATAAAAGTTAAAAAAACATACATTTAATTAAGAAAAGGTGCCCAAAATTCCAAATTCATTTCGAGCACACCCACCGGGAATAAGACGAAGCGTTGAATGATTTTTTGGGAGTTGAGATAGCCAAATTTTATTCCCCAAGATCATTTCTACCAATGGTAATACTCAACATAGTGGGTTTTGAAGGTCAACCACGTCATACTAAAAATAGGGATCTAGAAAACATATTTCCGAAATAGAAGGTGTAAGACCAAATTTTGCATTGGTATATTTTTAATTGCATTTTAGAATATTTAGAAAATAATGAAATCTATAGTATCATTTAAATTTCAATTTAAATTTTTTAGGGGTTATTTTGGTAGTTAAAATTTAATTTTAAAAATTTTGGGGCTAATATGTTAATTTGCAAATTAACTTTTAAAAATTTCGGGACTATTACGTTATTTAAAAATATAGTCCTTAATAATTTTGGGATATAATTAATAATAATTATAATAATAATAATAATAATAATAATAATAAACAGATAATCACTTGTATGTGTTGTCTTCACGGATACACAAACATTTGTGTCCAAATCTTAAGAAGCCAAAGAAATTAAAAAAAGAAAAAAGAAACAAAAAATGCGGTCGAAATCTCTTTCTCTCTATATATGTTAAAAAAAAAAAAATCATGTTTGGTTTTTTGGGTTGTACTCTCTCCTCATTACTCTATCTCGCTCTCTCTCACACTTTCCTTTGGTAAGTCATTTTCTTCCTTTCTTTGTTTTAATTAATGTATATGGGTATATTATATATAGGAAGTGTGTGTGTGTATATATGTATATTGGATTTATATTTACAAATAAAAATATCTAAATTGTGAAAAATTTAATTTAAAAGTCAAAGATGATAAATTTGATTGGAATTATATTCTTGGTATTTCATTTACTAGTAATATTGTTAATGGACAGTTAATTTTTGTTTTCTCTGTAGTTAAATTATTATTTGATAAATTTTATAAACGTAGTTATAATATTTTAATTGTATAATTAATATTGGTTTAAGAAAATACCGTATTTAATTTTAATAAATTTTATATAATTAAGAAAATTTGGGAATAGAAAAAATTGCATTTTAGTTTGATACATTTTACTCATTGTATGTCATATCAAATTTATTTAGATAAATTCTTAGTTTAGATCTTGTCGTTTGTTAGGTTATCAGGCGACGCTGACTACATCAGTATTATGATAGTAGTGTAATAACAGTGCAATTATCGAGGTGAGTATATTATCTTCTATGTAAATTGCCAAATTATATTTTTGTACTAAATTACAAAAAAAAAAGTATTAGACATTTTTATAATGTAAAATGGCTCAAGTAAAATGTTAAATGTGGAAACTGGTTTTATTATTATTCGACTATTCCATAATATGGTTCCGACAAGAGGACATATTTTGTAGGATATTGTTGTTCCTAATAGGAGGACATATTCTATAAGACATTGTGTTATGACCCGACAGAAAGACATGTCATGTGGGTATGTTATGATCTGACAGAAAGGCAAGTCATGTAGGTGATTGATATATATTGTTGTTGATTATCATTATGATATGATAGTTTATACCACGTATTAGTTCCTACCATTGTAGATATTGAATAGCCCTAACACTGGTAACCTTAAATTGCGCAGATGTACAGGTTACGGTGCCGTCATAACTCTCGATCGTGAGTCAAACGATCCTATGGCTAGTAGAAAAGTATGTATGTGGTATTTTATTATATAAAAGTAAATTAATCAGTTGATTTAAATTCAGGTGTTTCATTTTGATGATATCTGTGAGATTTTGATACTGCTCAGTGTATGGTTATATTATGTTTCGGAAAGTGGATTTTGATAAATGTACTTGATGCATAAATTATTTTTATATAATACAGACAGTACATTGATAAAATATTTTGTCTTAGGTACTTTAATTAGATATGGGTCAACTACTGACGTTAGATAGAGTTAAAGAGTGGTGTGACTTTTGAGGCTGTTAGGGAAATTGTTGATAATAAGCGGTTTAGACTTTTGTGATTTGTTATGGTATAGTTGGATATGTATAGTCATTGAATTATCAGTTAATAAAATTTTAAAACTCTAAGGCAATTTTCAGTTAGTTACATACTTATTATGCAAGTTACGTTTATTTTTGGTTGCGTAATATCAAATCGAGGTCACGCCTAGCCTCAGCCGTGAGATCCGAGGTAGGGTGTGATAGTTTTTGGTATCAAAGCTTATCTTATAGGTTCTGTAGACTTGTTAGGTTGTCTTGTCAGTAGTAGACCATAAGATAAGGTATTGATAGGTTGATTCAGAACGTGAGTGATAATTAATTTTTATTTGATTTAAAAGTAGTACTTCTACATCATGAATTATTTGTGGTATTGTTACAGGTTACCACGCAATTGACAGAGCAGCAGATAAAAGATGATAGAATGGAAAAAAGCCTAAATCGAAACACTCAATCCTCATATTGTACTTTTGAAAATATTCAAGGAGCTGAACCCTCCAATTTTTATAGGTAACTACGGGTCCTACTAATGCTAAAAATTGGTTGCGGAGCATAGAGCACACATTCGAGACGATAGGTATCACTGATAATAGTCGAGTCCCTCTCGCCACCTTCCAAATAAAGGGGAAAGCTGAATACTGGTGGGAAGAAATAAAACGATTAATTTTAATTCTAGGTCATGAGATTACCTGTGATCAATTTGTGGCAGTTTTCAACGAAAAGTATTTCCTTCAATATGTTTGAGATGGAAAAAGAATGCATACTATTGAGATAAGGGAAAATACCAGTTTTGTAGTATGAAATTAAATTTGATACTTTGTCTCGACTTTTCCCTAACTTGGTAAAGACTGAGGAGGCGCAATGTAGAAGTTTCCCAAGGAGACTAGACTTACAAATACGTTTAAGATTGACAGGACGATAGATCAAAAGTTTCTCTGAACTCGTAAATGCAACAACATTTATAGTGAAAGATGTGTTGGAAGCACCCCCGAAATGTGAACAATACAAGAAGAGTAGATTTGAGTCATCTAGCAGACACCCAATTGGCACAAATCGAGGATCTGGACCTAAACCTCAATTTTCTCGGGCTCCAATAGTCGATCAGTCGGCTAGGAGCCTAGACCAACGAAAAACAATATTCTAGATAGCGACAGAATGTACCTAGACAGAGTTCAATCAGTAAGAACAAGAAATGGACCAAACTTCTAGCCGAGTTGGGGCACCCGTATGCTTTCAATGTGGATAATTGAATCACTTCGTTAGAGACTGTTACAAGGTGGGCCCAATATGTTATCGCTGTCATGGATCAGGTCACATGTTTCCATATTGTCTGAAACCTGTTGCTACACCTACACCTTCTACAAGCAGTGCTAGTAGTGTTGGCCTTAGTGATGCTCAGGGATGAGGTAGAAGATTGGATGGTAGACCTCTAACTCAGGGGCGGGTATTTTCCACTACCCAGCAGGACGCTCAGACTACTCCAAATATGGTTACAGGTATTATGTAGGTATATTCACTACTCTCCTATCATATAATATTATAATTTTGACCCCTATGGTTGAGACAGTATTGGTAGATAGTGTTTACAAAATCAGTCTACTTCGCATTGGTAATAGAAATTTATCACTGGATCTATTACCCTGGAATATTCACGATTTTGATATGATACTGGATATTGATCTTTTATGTGGTTATCAAGCCATAGTCGATTGTTTGAAAAATGAAGTTACCTTTTGAGTCCTAGGCGAGTCAAAGTTTGTATTCTCTGGGAATATAATCATTATCCATTTCAGTTTGATTTCAGTCCTAAAGGTCAGGAAATTATTAAAGAAGAGATATCAGAGACATCTAGCGCATGTGATTGACACAAGTCAGAATAAGGTAAAATTGGTAGATATCTCAGTGGTTGGGGATTATCCAGATGTATTTACAGAAGAATTGTCAAGGTTGCCAGTGAATAGGTAAATTGAATTCACTATTTAATTATTTCTAGGTACGTCTCCTATATCAATTCTACCCTATCATATGACACCTACCGAATTGAAAGAACTGAAGATTCAATTACAGAATCTATTAGACCATAGGTTTATCAGACCAAGTGTTTCTCCATAGGGAGCTCCAATATTATTTGTAAGAAAGGGAGATGACACTTTGAGGATGTGTATCAATTCTCGACAATTGAATAAGGTGACTTTTTGTAACAAATATTTGTTGCCTAGAATTGATGATTTATTCAATCAATTGTAGAAGGCCAATGTATTTTCTAAAATAGATCTTTGATCAGGATATCACCAACTGAAAATCAGTGATAGTGATGTATCAAAGATGACGTTTTATACAAGGTATGGACATTATAAATTTTTAGTTATGTTATTTAGATTGACGAATGCCCCCACTGTATTTATGGAACTGATGAATCGGGTCTTCCAACCTTATTTAGATAAGTATATCATAGTATTTATTGATGATATACTGATTTACTCTAAAAATGAAAAAGAGTATGCAAAGTATCTCAAAATTGTGTTACAGATTTTGATAGAGAAGCAATTGTGTGCTAAGTTTAGTAAATGTGAATTTTGGCTGGATAGAGTTTTATTTTTTGGGTATATGATCTCGGATGATAGTATACAAGTCGACCCAAAGAAAGTTGAAGTTGTTGTTCACTGGAAAAGGCCTAAAAATGTGACAGAGGTTCGAAGCTTCTTAGGATTGGTGGGTTATTATTATTGGTTCGTACAAGGATTTTATGTTATAACTGTCCTATTGACCCATTTAACCTACAAGGAAACAATATTTGAGTGGACCAACACATGTGAACCTTGTTTTCAAGAGCTAACTAATAGATTGATATCAACCCAATACTTTCTCTCCTGGAAGAAGGTGGTAGTTTTGTGATATACAGTGATATTTTACACCAGGGTCTAGGCTGTGTATTGATGCAACACGGGCATGTGCTTGTGTACGCCTCTCGACAATTAAAGAATCATGAGTGTAACTACCCGACGCATGATTTGGAGTTGGCAATAATTGTGTTTGCCTTGAAACTCTGGAGACATTATCTTTACGGCGAGAACCGCAAGATATACACTGATTACCACCATTTAAAATGTTTATTTACTCAGAAAAAATTAAATCTAAGATAGATGCGTTGGATAAAATTGATCAAGGATTATAATTGTACTATCCAATTATCATATTGGAAAGGCTAATGTTGTAGTATATGCATTAAGTAAAAAATCGGCAAGTTCGGTTGTGCATCATCGAGTCATTCATACTAATCTATATGCTAACCTGAGATCTCTACAAGTCCAGTTTGTAGTAGGTTAAATCGCATTATTGCTTGCAACTTTAACCTTGAGACCGACGTTAATTGACTGTATTATAGAAGTACAGAAATCAGATGCTCAATTAGCAAAGATCATGAATGAAGTAAAAAATGGGCAGAAAACTGACTGCCTCATTAGAGATATTGATGAAGTCTTGATGGTTGAGAATAGGTTATGTGTGCGTAATAATGCTGATTTGAAGAAATATATCTTAGAAGAAACGCACAACTCAGTGCATGCAATGCATTTAAGGAGCACCAAAATCTATAAGGATTTGTGAGAACATTATTAGTGAAATATAATGAAACTAGAAATTGTAGAATTTATTACAAAATGTCTTATCTGTTAGCAAGTCAAGATCGAGCAACAATGTTCTGGAAGGTTTTTGTAGCCTTTGCCTATCCTAGAATGAAAGTGGAAACATAGTATGATTGATTTTGTTTTGAGATTGCCCCGTACTTAAAAAGGACATAATTCCATTTTGGTGATTTTTGAAAGACATACAAAATTTGTTAATTTTCTAGTTGTAAAAACAACGTACTTGATGGACCAGTATACAGAATTGTATATTCACTAGATTGTCAGGTTGCATTGTGCGCCAATTTTTATAGTATCAGATAGAGATCCAAGATTTACATCGAAATTCTAGCCTAGTTGTAAGACCCCGACTTAGCAAGTAGGTCATTTATAATTGCATTCTAGAGCATGGGAAAATTCGGGGAGAAATTAGATTAATTAAAATTCAAACCAAACATTTAGAGGTCAATTTGCAAATGTAGAAAACATTCAAGCCAAAATTGGCATTTGACCTTCGAATTAAAACTTTTTGGGTGGAATCACAATTTAAGAAACTCATAAGTGATAAAGTGGACTAAAAAGGAGAATTATAGAAATTAGGCGGGAGGGAAGAAAGATTAACCAAAAGATTTTATATATATATATATATATATATATATATATGTATATGTATATGTATATATATATATGTATATGTATATGTATATATATATATATGTATATGTATATGTATATGTATATATATATATATGTATATGTATATATATATATATATATGTGTGTGTGTGTGTGTGTGTGTGTGTGTGTGTGTGTGAGAGCATAATTGTGACGATCAGCTGGCTGGCAGTAAGAGTGGCGACGTGGCTTGAAGAGAAAACATGATCGATCCACTAGATCCACGCATATAAATTGCACACATGCATGTAGTGATGGGAAAATAAAAAAGAATCGTCCAGAAACAGGAAAACCGAAGAGAGAGAAAAGAAGTTGCCGGCGGTGAGTTGTGTGTGTTGTCCGTCTGTCCGATGACTAGGTGTGTGTGTGCGCTTGCTGTGTGTGGGTATGTGTGTGTTTAGTTGTGGGTACGTGAACGGTGGTGTGTATGTGTGTGATCAGTGTGTGTTTGTGTATGCATGGTGGTTGCCGTCGTCGCCGGAATGGAGGATAGAGAGAAAAAGAGGGAGATTGGTCGGAGGAGTGGTCGATCGCTGTGGTTTGGGGAGTGTCGTTCGCCGTTATCATTGATGGGTTGTGGGTGTGTGTTCCGTTCGGTTTAAGTAGGCGATCGTGTGTGTGTGGCATGTTGACGCTGCTTGGCTGAGTTGAAGCAGAAACAGAAACAGAGAAAGGAAAGAGAGGTGGGTCGCCGGTAGTGAGGGTCGGTGGTAGTGCCGGCAGCTGAACCAGGAACACAAATGAAAAACAGAAGAAGAAAAAAGAAAAGGAAAAGAAAATAGTGGCCATCGCCTGTGGTGCAGCCCACGGAAGAGAGAGAGAGGGTCGGTGAAGCAGACATAGACCAAAAAACGAAGAAAAAACAGGAAGAAAAGAAGAAAAAGAAAAAAAAGAAAAAAAGAAAAAAAAATGGGGAAAATTCCACAAACCACCCCAACAAAAATTAAAAATCAATTTTGCGACCGACGGAAAAGTCGAATGAGGTAAAATTCCTATCACTTTTAATATATGCATTTAATTGTGTTTAAATTGTCTCGTGGGTGATTGTAAAATTAATCTCTAGCACCGAAATGTCGAAATGACGATAATAAATATTGAGACCATTCGCATGAATGAATTCGATATCGTAAACGGTAACGGAACCATACTCATTAAATAGTAATATAGAATGCGGGGAATAGGAAATTACGAAAATTAGGGCCTGTATTTAATGGTTAGGTTATTTTTACATAAAATATTAATTTAGGTCTTGTCACGAATAGGTTCCCGATTTCCAAAGGATCAGTAGCAGAGAGTCGATGGAACTTTCAGAAACAGAAATTTAGGTGAGTGTACTATCTTCTTGCCAAACTATTTATATATATATGTATGATAAAATATTGGTTTACTTAAACTGTACGATTTTATAAATTATATGGATCAAGCAGGTATTTGGGTAAGTTGGTAAAATGAATTTTTGAGGTATTGTATTGGTTTCTAAAAGAGAGTGGAAAGTAACGGATTTTCTAAGAAGGTTTGGTTTTCTAAAAACTAAGGTAGGAGAAATGGTTTTTATTGAAATCGGTGGTACAAAGGTGGAAAAATGGGTTTTACTGAAATTGGTGGTACTTTTAAAAAGAAGAGTGAAAAACGTGATTTTGAAAATTCTCCCCGAAAGGGGTGTGGCTTATATTCTCCCCATAAGGGGTGTGGATTTTTGACGATATGGAGTGAAAATATATTTCTTCTCGTAAAGGATGTGGATTTTTAACTATACTGATGATTTTGACGATGCCATAGTTGTTCCCCCTGCAAGGAGTGTGGTTTCTCCCCGAAAAGGGTGTGGATTTTATTTCTCCTCGCAAGGGGTGTGGATTCTTCCCATGGGATATGGATGTTTCTTCCCGTAAGGGGTGTGGATTATATTTCTCCCCAAAAAGAGTGTGGATATTTCGTAGGAAGGCATTCCTACGGATATTACGGTACCATTGCAACTCCCGATCGTGAGGTTAAAACGATCACTATGGCTAGCCAGTGTGTGTTGTGGTGGAGTGGTGGTTTGAGATGTGTGTTTGAGATGTGATATTTTACTTATATTGGGTGATTTATTATTTATTATGGTGATTGGTATTATTTTACTAGATGGGTTGGAATGTAACTTATATTTATTACTTTATTTTCACTGCTTATATTATGGAGAATTTTACTAGTTACGTGCTGTTTCTATACTCACGCTTGATCCATTTAGATGTTATAGAATGAATTATTATTTTTAAAATATTTTTACTAAGAAGGTAATACACTCGCAAGTAAAATAGCTAAGAGTCGATCGGTCCCCTACTGGCACTAGATAGAGTTATGCGGGTCACGCAAAGGAGTCATTTGAGGAAAATTTTAGAGACGAGATATCATAAATGAAATCTAAGTGAGGTTCAGGGGATTTGTTTGATTGTTTTTATATTCGGGACGGTGTATCCCTATCAGATGGGATTATTATATGTATTGTATAGATTTACAATTTTGTTATTGACGTATTGAGGTTGGCTAGTTAGTTGGGCGGTGTCATGTCTACGTCACGCGCGGCCCCACATGACGGGTATCCGGGGTGGGGTATGACACTAGTCATCAGGCTGCTTTGGATACAAAATTAAGATTCAACACAACTTTTCATCTTTTGACTGACGGTCAATTAGAGCATACGATTCATAAATTTGAGGATATATTGAGAGATTGTGTTTTAGAATTTCTTGGTAGTTGGGATGACCATTTGACTTTAATGGAGGTTGCCTATAATAATAGCTATTAGTTGACAATTGAAATGACACCGAATGAGATATTGTATCGCAGAAGATGTAGAATTCCAGTTTGTGGGACTGAAGTTGCGGAATAGAAATTGTTGGTGCATGACATAGCTCAAATGATAATAGAAAAAATGCAAGAAATTCAGGAAAGATTGAAGATTTCCCAAAGCAAATCATAGAACTATGCTGACAAGTGTGGACGTGAGTTGGAGTTTGAAGATAGTGATTACGTATTTTTACGTATATCTCCATGGAAATGCATAATGAAATTTGGGAAAAAGAAAAAAACTGAGTCCGAGGTACATAGGATCATATGAGGTTCTAGAAAGGGTTGCATAACAACATATAAACTAGCCCTACAATCAGAGTTGTCTAGATTGCACGATATTTTTCTTCGATGTTCAGAAAATATGTGCCAAACCTTTCACACGTGTTGACTTCACAACTTATTGAAGTAAATGAAGACTTGTCATATGTTGAGGAGTCAGTACAAATTCTAGACCATAAAAATCAAGTATTGCGAATGAATACAATCCCGTTGGTGAAGGTGTTATGGCGTAGTCATTCCGTAGAGGAAGTAACGTAGGAAAGAGAAGAGAGAATTAGAAGTAAATATCCTCTCTTATTTGTTTAAGGTAACTAAATTTCTAGATAAATGTTTTTAGGGGGGAAGGATTGTAAAACCTGATTTTCATATTGGCATTTTTAATTCTATTTTAGAACATTTAGAAAATAATGAGATCTATTATGCCATTTAAATTTCACTTTAAAATTTTAAGGGGTCCTTTTGGTATTTAAAAGTTAATTTTAAAAATTTTAGGGGTTAATATGTTAATTTTAAATTGAGTTTTAAAAATTTTGGGATTATTATGTTATTTAAAAGTATAATTTTTAATAATTTTGGGATATAATATTTTTTTTTTAATTTTAAGAGGAGCATTTTGCGTAAATATTATAAAAAATTAATAATAATAATAATAAATAGTTGATCACTTGTATGTGATCTCTTCATGAAATGAAGACAATACATACCCTAAGATTTGTATCCAAATCTTAAGAAGCCAATGACATTAAAAAAAAAATAAATAAATAAAAAAAATGCGGCGAAAGTCTCTTTCTCATTATATATGTTAAAAAAAAATCATTTGTTTTTTTGGGTTGTGATCTCTTTTTCCCATTGCTCTTTCTCTCTCTAGCTTTTCTCTTAGGCTCTCTTTCTAACTTTCTTTTGTTGTGTCATCTTCTTCGTTTCTTTGTTTTAATTAATTTATATGGGTATATTATACAAATAACAACAACAACTAAGCCGTTGTCCTACTTATGGAGGGTCAGTTACATGAATTCATTTACGCCAAAAAGATCGATCAAAGACCATTCCCTTCGTCAGGTTTAATGTCGCCAAATAATTTCTAATAGTCTCATCCAACGTCTTCTTAGGTCTATTTCTCCCTCTAGTAGTCCCCTAAATTTGAACTAAATCATATTTTCTTACTGATGCTTCTATAGGTCTTCTATGCACATGCCCAAACCATCATAAACGATTTTCTCTAATTTTCTTTTCGATGGGTGCTATTCTTAAATTCTCTCTAATAGTTTTTTTTTTTTTTAATTTGATTTATTCTAGTCTTCCCACTCAAACAATAGACCTAAGTGGTCTAACTCTTCCCTAGACCCCGCGCATAGCGGGAGCTTTGCAGCACATGGCTGCCATTTTTTTCATCTTCTCACTCATCCACTGTAGCATCCTCATTTTTGTCACTCCAATTTTCTGGATATGATTAATTTTTACCACCCAACATTCTAAACCATAAAGAAGCGCTGATCTTATAGCAATTTTGTAGAATTTTTCTTTAAGTTTCAACGGAATCCTATGATCACAAATCACCCCAATTGCACTTCTCTACTTTAACCAACATATATATATATATATATATATATATATATATATATATATTTAATAAATTTGACTGCTCAAATGTACAGGTTACGGTATCATATAACTCTTGATCGTGAGGTAAACGATCATATGGCTAGTATGATAGTATGTGTGTAGTATTTTATTATATAAAGGTGTAATACCCCGAAAATTTATATTTTTGAAAAATATTATTTAATATAAATTTAATATTTTTAGGACGATTTTATGAATTTGTGGTAATAATATTTGGTAATTTTTGAGAATTGAATATTAATCTTAAACAAATTTTAAATGTTTTGAGACTATTGTGTTATTTAAAATATACTTTTAAAAATTTTGAGATATAATTAATATATATATATTTTTTTTATCTTAAGAGGGACATTGTGTAAATAAATAATAAATAAATAAATGAAATGTTGAAATCAGTTTCTTTCTTAAAGAAGGAGACTGATTAAAACCACTTATATATACAAGTTGGCTACACATGTTCACATGATATGCAATAAGGTAATGATCAAAATTATTATATATATAGAGTTATATACTAAGTTAAAAAGGGCAGGAGCTTATAGGATTTGAGATTAATACAAATATATGAAAGATATATCCAAAAAAGCTACGGATTATGTAGTTTGAGTGTTCTGGTTCAGATTTCGGCTACGGATTTCAGGTAGAATTCTTAACTCTTCTAATATATGTATTTAATTTTCCTACTGTGTGAGTTATGTTATTATTGTTGTTGAATTTTACCCGTTAAATTTTATGAAATAATTTTGATTATGTGAAAATTATGTGGGAATTATGCTAATGTGCTTTATTTGTTGTATAAATTAAATACACGTATTAGAGGGGTTGGAGTTCTACTAAGCATTGACTCACAATTCCACAATTTTGATTGCAAGGCTGGTTAGGGAGAAACGGTAAGGGGAATTTTAGTTGAATTTCTATTTAAAATTGTAATAGTTATATTTATTATTCACTGTTGTAAATTTCAATTCGATAAATTGATACATTATAAATTTGATAATTATAATTATCGGCTCTGCATTGTAAATTAAAAGGTTTTTATTATTTGTCGTCTTCGCATTATAAAAAGTTATAGAATGAAAATTCGGTCATTCGGATTAGTGGTAGTTCTCTAAGGGGAGAAACCAAGTAACGACCCTGGGAAATCGGGTCGTGTTATAGAATTTCTTAGATTGTCATAGAATAAAATATCGGTCATTCAATTTCAATGTTAATTCTCCAAGGGGAGAAACCGCGTGACGGCCCTGGGAAACTGGGTCGTCACAAAAAGTAAGTGGATCAAATGATTTACATTCAGTTATTTCAGTTTGATGATATCTTTGAGATTTTGATACTGCCGAATGTGGATATATTCTGTTTTGGAAAGTAGATTATGATGAATGTTCTTGATCCATAAATTGTTTTTATATATTATGAAGACAGTTTACTGATAAAATATTTGTCTTAAATACTCCAATTAGAGATTGATACACTATTGACATTAGATAGAGTTAGAAGGTAATATGGCTTTTGAGATTGTTAGGACAATTATTGGTAATTAGTGGTTCAGACTTTTGTAAGTTTGTTACGGAATAGTTGGATATGTATAATTGAATTTTGAGTTGGTAAAAATTTTAAAAATCTATTTTACATCCCTTGACAATTAGTTGTATATTTGTTATTCATGTTATATTTGTTATTGGTTGAGCAATATCAACTTGAGGTCACGTCAATCGTCGGGTGTGGGGTCCGGGGTAGGGTGTGACAATTCATTTTTCAAAATATTATATTTACTTTTTTTTTTTTTTTTTTGAGAAACTTTGCCTACTAAAATAGTTAGACTTATTCTTTGACTTTTAAAATAAGTTCATTTTATATATAAAAAAAAATGCTTTCTTTAAAAAATTATTTTTCGAAAAAATAATTTCTAAAATTATATTCTGGAAGTATCTTTATAAAAATATTTTCTTCAAAAAATTTATTTTCTTTCCAAAGGAAACTCCAAAAATTGATTTTTAAAATTTCTCCCAAAAATGATTTTTATTTTTTCAAGATCTCTTTCCAATAAGAATTCTTGAAATTTTCTTTCTTCTATTTTAAAATTTCTCCATAATAAATATTTTAAAAATGGAAATCTTACACAATAAGTTTTTCCTTTCTGAAATTTTCTCTTGTTTTTATTTTACTAAGGATTTTTCAAAAATATTTTTTCTTGACATTTTCTAAACTCAAAAAATGAACTTCTTCAGGAGAAATATTTTAGATTTTAATTTTTAATTTTTTTTCCTCCTCTTTGCATGCATATAAAATTTTTGCAAAGACAATCTAAAATGAAAAAAGAACACAAAACATAAATAAAAAGCGGCCCAAAAAACTATTTCAAAATTTGTGCTTAGAAGACCCCCCTGAACCATTTTTTTAAAAGATTTTCAAAAAATTAGGTTATCGAAAAGAATTTCAAAAGGATAAGTTTGATTAAAAAAAAAAGGAATAGATCAACATAAACACACAAAAAGAATGCTATCGTGCGGTGTGTCGTTGTCGTTGAGTCTTTTCCTAGGAAAAAGTTGGAGAAGTTTGAGAACATTAAAGGATAACCAAATCACTTTCCCAACTAAAGTATGATACCTAGCCATAGCATTAATCCATAAAATTCAAATGAAGGTAAGAGGGCAAGAGAGAGCTATCATTGACGCACCCCAGATTTTGATTAAAGAAGAAATAGAGATCAGGAAGAAAAGATAAACTAAGTTTTTATTCCTCCCTCTTGAAATCCTCCAAATCCATTCATTTTGAAAATGATTTTTCAAGGATTTTTTTAGGCGTCAGTTTTAAAAACCTTCTTGGACTGAGATTTTATGTTGAAAATAGAGTCGCCACCGAGCACGGGGTTAAATGGTGTGTTAGGTCACCGGGAGTTTTAAAAATTCATTTTACTTTGAAATGGGCCATGTTTTGATTTCATAAAGGTCTATGTACCAGAGATATTCTTAAAGTTTGGGGGTCAGTTATGGTCGGGAAAAGTTTTACGCACCCTAAGACACCCATTTGTAAACGGTACCTTGGTCTAAATGAATATTCATTGTTAAACAATACCCAAGTAATTTCTTTTGATCTACTTAAACACAACAATTCCCTTTTTTTTCTAAAGTTTTTCTCATTTTTATGCATTTTTAACATAATTAAAGATGGTAAATGGTTTAACTATCGATATGCAACTACAACTAAAGTAGATTGAAATGTAAATATTTTTTATTTTTTAACATAATGAAAACAGTAAACTACATTAATCTAGGTAGCGACAACCCAATAACAGTTTTATAAGATGTAGAAATGTAAACCGACTGAACCTTATAAGAGCTTCCTACATATCCATATTTTTACAAGGAAGTAGGTCAACATGTAGTTCCAACATGCAAACTAGACTAAATTATTTATATATGTGACCGAACCCTTATTAGGTTGCCTATGTACTTTGCCGAGTAATCAAAGATCAGGTCATCCCATAGTTCGTTTATTTAATTTTAAAACTATACGATTTTATTTATTAAATGTGACCGAACCCGTATGAGGCTGCCTACATACTTTGGCGAGTAACCAAAGATCAGGTCCAACAAAGTTCCTTTAGGTTTGGTTTCATGTGTTCTTGATGTTTTGGATATGTTCTTGACATGATTTTGAACAATTTTAACATAGTTTGATGATTTTAACATGTTTTCTATGATTTTTGTCTTGATTACATGTTATACATGTAATGTATATGAATTTTAAGTATGAATACTACATGATCATGCCATATACAAACATAATATACATATTCAAGACAAAATTAGAGAGGGCTTCAAGAAGATATACCGACCTGGGGGAAGTAGTCTTCCTTAAGTGATTACCTTCATTTCCTTCTTGATCTTCTTGGTTTGAACTCGGTCGGTTGCCGTCAACTTCTTGAGTTTTTGCTTCAAGAACCTCAAAAACACCCTCTGAGATTGAAGTTTAGCAGAATAACGAGGTGTTATCGAAGAGAAACGCTTGGAAAGTCTAGCACTCAAGAGTGTTGCTCGAGAAAAGCTAGGGTTTTAAGACTTGAAAATTATGAAAATAGGCGCCCTCTATATAGGCCAAGGGCCTAAGCATTTAGCTATGCGCAAGCCATTCTAGTCCCTTCCTTAGGGACTATTTGGCCTAGAGGACATGCTCTCCTGTCTTTCTCTTGATCATCTTTGGACGAATTTTAAGGATAATGTAGGATTCTCAAAGATTTGGTAATGATTACCAAATATTTTCCAAGATTTTTTAATGATTGGAAATCATTTGCAATCATTACATTCCCTTGAATATGATTGGTTGCACATAGGTGCATTAATGGCATGAGTTGACACTTCCGGTTCTGTTTAAGGGCTAAGTACTAGTTAGTTTCACTATTTCGGTTTGGTTGCCATTAATGTTTCCAGGGTGCAATGTATTTTGTATTGATGATTCACTTGTTATTTAATGCTTGATGATGACTCATGACTTGATAGGGACTCAATCAGTTGGATCTGAATTGAATCGGGTTAGTTTGCCTTGTAATCGATAGTTAGATTTCAAGGGTTTTAGTTAACCCTAAGATATTTTGATCAAAATATCTACATCCGTTGATTGTGTCATATCCATTTCATCCCAAGAATTTAATGCTTCATGGTATGGGAATTTAATATACATTAAATGCCTAACTTAGGTGGCAAACCGAATCGGTTTAGTTTCGATAACAGTTGGTTACCTCATAAATGTCTTGGTTTCTTCCTTAGATATTTTGTGCATAGAATATCTAAGGTTTTATTTTTAATTTCAATGCTCCTTTGTGAGCATTTTAATGATGGGTTGGACCCTTGATTCATTGGGCTTAAGTGGTTGTGTGAAAACAACTTGGATTTGTTCAAATTCAAACCAAGCCCAAATCTTTAATTACTTTGGTCATTTAGGGATTGTCATGACAATTTCAAGACTTTATCATGGTATCTTGGATTGTATCTTGGTATCATTTGAATTTAAAATGCATAAATGAAACAAATGTTTTTTGGTGTTAAACAGACGAAAACAGTGGTAGTAAATGTTTTAGGGTCAAGGTAGGTAACCGGGGTAAATTGTTGAAATATCCTATAATTGAAGTATAGAGGCTAATTTTTATTCATACTAAAGGTGATTTAATGAAAATCAACTTTTAATAATATCATTTTAGACCCCCTTAAATTATAGGATTTTCGTGATTGACCCGAAACTTGTACTTAGCTGAATTCAGTCAAATTTTAACAATTTTTATGTTTTTGCATATTTTTTTGTTGTTTTTCTGTATTATATATTGTCATTCAAAGTATAAATTCATTCCCTTAAAATTTAATTTTAAAGTTTATATGAACTTGTACATAATTCGACACTGACTGAACAGGATAAAATGCGGTGTTTATAGCTACCCCTCTTTGTCATACGAATTTACTCGTAATGACAAATAAAGAGATACTGACATTTTGCTCTGCTAGACATGAAATATAAAGACACGTATTTAGATTAACTAAGAAAATTCAGGAGCATTTGACATTGTTGCCTTTACCTTATGAGAGTGGGAAAGGGTTTCCTAAAGGACGACAACATGCCTAATCCATGAGGAAATATGGCTAGGATGACGATTGATCACTTTTACCATGACTTGGATTCCTAAAGGATGACCAACGATCAATCCTAGAGGACTTGATAAGGATGATGATTGATCAATCCCATCGATGACTATGTATTATACTCCTAAAGGATGACCAACGATCAAACCTATATGACTTGGTGAGGACGACAATTTGTTCAAGCCCTCCCGATGACTATATATTATACTCCTAAATGATGACTAACGATCAAACCTATAGGTCTTGGTGAGGACGATACTTTGTACAAGCCCTCCCCAGAATTATACTATTGTACCTAAGAACGGTGTCACATTACCTGATTCTAAAGGTCTTGGTGAGGATGACACTCTGTAGGAGCCCTCCCAAGAATTACACTATACATTAGAATGGTGTCACATTACCTGGTCCTAAAGGTTTTGGCAAGGACGACACTCCGAGCCCTCTTGAGCATTATACTACTATATTCCTAAAGGATGACATTCGGTCAATCCTATAGGATGTGGAGAAAATGACACTCGATCATCGACTCCTGGTTGTGACCGTACATAGTGATAAGATTCTGGCACGGTGATTTAAGAATAGCAAAGAGCACAATGACAGAGTCTTTTTTTTTTGGGATTCTGACATAGTGTTCTAAAGACATCGAAAAACACAGTAACAAGTTCTTTGGTTTTTTCTTGGGTTATATGACACAGTGTTCTAAAGATAGCAAAGAACATAGTGACAAGGTTTTTGGTTCTATCACAGTGCTCTAAAGATAGCGAAGAACACCGTGAAAGGTTTCTTGGGATTATGACATAGTGTTCTAAAGATAGCGAAAAATACAGTGAAATATTTCTTGGTTCTATGTTCTAAGGATAGCGAAGAACACCATGAAAGGTTTCTTGGTTCTGGCACAGTGTTCTGAGGATAGGGAATAACATGGTGAAAGATTGATTGATTGATTTTAATTGAGTTGTCTTGACCGAACCCCATCGGGGTGCCTACATATCTCAGACTTAACTGAGAATCTGGTCAAATGTAGTTTAGACACACGATTCAATTCGATATTTGGTGGAAAAGGTTCTTGGTTAGAGAATCCAATTCTTGGATCATTATATCAATACATGATTGAAAATGACTGAGAGAATTCACACGGGCGAAAACTCTTGGGGAACTCGACACCTAGTGGAGTTTCTTGGCTATATCCCACCTGGGACCACCTGACGAGGACTAGAAAACTTCTTGGGAAAAATTTAACCTCGAATAAAATGTGCCCTAGTTGTAGATTGGGGCTTGACTTTGCTTACTTATTTTTAGGGATTATGGACTTTAGTTTTGAATTTTGATCTTTGTATTAATTATCATTGGTGTGAGTCTTATATCAAGAAACTCTATGGAGAAATCTGATATAATGTGCCCTATCTTTAGCTAGGTCGACTTCTATCAAAGAATCTCAATGGATAAATCTTATATAATGTGCCCCCGCTCTAGCTAGGGCGAGTCTTGTCACTGAATCTCAACGGAGAAACCGAATATAATGTGCCCCAGCTCCAGCTGGGACACAAGACTATTTCCAGAGCATTCAAATTATGCGACGGAGCCCATATGAGTTGCCCCTATATCTTGAATTGAGCGTGTGATTATAATATTTGATTTAGTAAGAAAACCCCGTTGTTTTGTTTAAGTATATTGATATTGCTGCTTTGGATAATGATCGTCAGATGGACAAAACCCACCTGGGTCATCTACAGACACTGATTTCCAAGGTTAGGAATCCAGTCGAAATGTAGTTCGGCCCTTGTTGTGCTATCTCAGATTGCTAACTCTACCCACAAGGGTTTCCTGTGTACCTTAGTAATCTACCAAGAATCAGTTCGACGCATAGTTGGAGTTGGATGAAAGGTTTTTATTTTAACAGGTCGACCGAACTCGTATATGGGTTGCCTACGTATCTCAGATAACTAAGAATCAAGTCAACAAATAGTTCATTGCGGATCGATGAATTTAATTGAGTTTATTATGATTTGAGCATTTTATTTTATGTCGTAAGATGAAATGAACGTTGTTTCTATCAAGAAAATAAGAGTAGGATAAAATGTACCCCAATCTCTAATTGGGGCAGTGATTGGATAGGTTCCACTGGGGAATATAATCCGACACTTTCTATTGTGCGATTTATGATTAATGATAGTGTAAAAGATGCCCCAGCCTATTGGCTGGGGAGAAGATTGATTAGCTACTGGATTGAGAAGCTAAGTTGGTTCGGCTCGCTAGATTTTTTTTGTCTAAGCATTAGCTAGGTAAAATCGATCGTTGTCCTGATTAGTAGTTTGTTTAAGTCTTTTGAGAGATGTCGTTTCGTTTTGGTCTACTGGAGGCTTGGTACTTAGAGTACTTTGAATGACTCTAGGACTTTCTCAATTCTAGGAAGATCGTGTTAGATCTTGGTGAGACTGACTTTCATATGACACTCTACTACACATTGACGCTTCTTAGGAATTAGTAAGGCCTGTTATCAAGATGTACCTTATGTGAGGCAGATTTTTTTATCTAACCCTAATTTGGTTGAAACTACTATCAGAGATGGATGATAGTACGATGACATTGGTGAGGTTACTTAACCAGATTACACATTTGGGGATTGCCTGCTAGCCTACTAGATTTCCCAAATAAGGTGTATGGGTGCAAGTGTCGTGTCAATGATGACCTACTGATGCAACATGATATGTCGGACGCTACAAGCTCTAGTTTGAAGTCTGATGCCTAATGTTTCTCATACGTATGAAAGTTATGCATGCCTAAGTGAGACATGGTGCATGGTGTTTGTGTAGTATTTTGTTACTGACTTTATGTACTGCATGATTTTTATGGAGCCCAAATCTTTTACCTAGAATATTTTCCTAGATAATGCATCATCTCTCTCAAGATGCCATCTCTTCCTAAAATGTTTGCACCAGGTACCTGTGCTATTAACTATCTCCCATAGTTATTTCCATGTTGTTTATGATATGGAAAGCTGATCGGTACTTTTGAGAGGCTTCCTGCTCCTTCTTGCGTTACAACTGGAATTCTGATCGGGATTTTTCTTCGAATAGTCTTTGGATTTTGGTTGCAAGATGGAATTGTTTGGACATGAATAGTGGAGGGTTATTTTGTGTCTTGCTTGGGTAAGATCGGGATATCCCAGAATGGGAACATTTTGCTTGGAATAGAGATCACTATTGATTTGGCTCGGGCTTTAAATGACTTTTGGATGAGTTTTGGGAGAGGGTTCAAGTGAATGGCTTATTTAGCAAGGCTTATTCTCTTCCTTTCCCAAGTTCATTTCTAATGTTTTAGGCATTAACCTATATGCGCTATGCATATTTCATTTTTTCACGTTCGTAGACATTATTTTGACTAGAGTATATTCAGGTAATCATATTCAAACATTCAATCATCTTAATGGTTATCGCGATTTTTGCATCTCATTAGTATAAATTATGATGAAGATAAATTCAATAGTAATTTAGACCAAATATCCGCGGTTATTAGTTAAAGAGGTTGTCTAGTTTCAATTCCATCTAGTTCTGATAATTGATCTTTTCTGAGATTGCTATTGATATTACCTAGGCCCTATATGTTACCCGAGGTTTCGTCAATGGCTCTGACTCACTTCTTCTGTCTTGAACTGAAGGCAAACAAAATGGGCCTTCCCAAGATGACTCAAAGAAGGGAGAAAAGAAGTAATAGAGAAACAAATGTTTGTTAATGGCGACAAAGAAATGTTGTTTTATCCTGGTAGTGTTGAAAATTTATTCTTTATTTTGTTTTTTGTTTTCTTCTTATTTTGTTCTTTTACTCAAGAAATTGAGGACTCATACTTCCTATATAATCTATGTAGCGAGTTTTGGGTAATGATCCCGGTCTAGTTGGCCTAAGTCATTAGGTGTTGAGACACCCCTACGACTTAATACTCGGATCATATAGAGAGCGTGATTCACCTAATTGCTTTCGTATGACCACTCAGTGTTTAGAAACATTCTGAGACCGGTCTTGATTTTATTATTTTATCTTAACACATTTTTAGAGAATTATGGTATTTTTGAGTTAGTCTAGAGGTCTTCATTGATTTCACCCCTATCCCAGCTACTTCCATTATCGGCTACTATCTTGGTAAAGTCTTATTGTCTTCTCCTATTATTGATTGTCTTTAATCCTACATGGTTTATCCTACCTTTATTTTGAGTAGGTTTCCACATGCTTCTGGATTAGTTATTACTGGGGTAAAATTCCAGTCTATATTAGTCTATCTTCTTTCATTAATCTACCCGACCTTTTAAGAATTTTTCTTTGGAGAGGTCAGGTTTCCGGACTTTATCTATTCATCATTCATTATGAATCTTCCATATGTTTCCTCCTTTTATTCTAGTTTAGGAGGTCTTCTATAGTCTTTTGTGGTTCCTCGGACACTCCCGGGGTCATAACATATGTAACGATTCTATATCAGGGTTCTTAGGTTTTCTAACATTCTTAGATTTTTTTGGTCAATATCTCACTATCGTTTGGTTGAAACAAGACATTTATTTTAATATTTTTCTTTGGATAATGGTCTAATTTAGTATTGAAATTATGTTTATCATTATTTTGATTATTCACGGTGCGCAAATTACGACAAGAAAAAAGGATTTATGAAAGAGTATAAAGACCCGAGTCGACCTTAGGTAAAATAAGTCCGCATTTAGTCATATATAGATTGAGTACATAAGCATATAAGATGATACCTAATTCATTAAAAGGGACTTAAGAAGTTAAGGGAAAAACAGAGATAGACATGGTCTTCTTTTCTCTTTTCTCGAAATAGTAAGACTGGGTTCGTCTGGCTCAGTATTTGTTTCAGGGAGGTGATGTTTTCTTGCACTGTCAAAATCTCAAAATCGGTCTAAGTACTTCTAACATAAGGAGGGATCAGATCCATTTTACGATCTTGCGAGCGACTCTCAGATAGCTTTTAACAAAAGTTGCCTAAAGTATATTTTCTAGATTTATTAAGTGATTTAACAACTTAGGCCTCTACTAATGATCTTTTAAGGATGCCAATTATCCTATCTTTATACATGGTTATATTCTTGACTATGTGTGAGTACGTCTACTTGGATGATTATGTTTATGTTGTATGTATGCAATCCTAGGAAGACATAGCTCTAGCAGGAAATTCTCATATATGTTGTGGACAAACCTTAGCTCGGACTTAGTTTTCATAGGATCAAGGTAACTTACAACTTTTGGTTTATCCTCAAATTTAAAAGCTGCAGTCATCTTAAGACTATGGCATAATTGACCTTCTATCATCAAGATATGGATTATTCTTTCTAGGACCCTAAGACAAAGTCGTTATTTTCTTCCTCAAGACATGGATCCTAGAACTTAATGACAGGATTAGTCCCCACTTCTTTCTTTTCAAAGTTGGGACCATTGCTCCTAGAACTAAATGACAAACTTGTCATTTTCTTCCTTGAAAAATAGATCATTGTTCTTAGGACCTAATAACATGAATTATCCTATATTTTTCCCTCAAAACATGGATTATTTTCCCTAGGACCTAATGGCAGAACTATCATTTTTTATTCCTCAAAAGATGGATCATCATTCCTAAGACTTGAGAAATGGTCTAAGACACCTTTCATTTCATGATATCTACTGAGGGTGAATTTGACAATCTTACTTGTGAACCTTAACTGACTTCGTATCAGAAAAGATTTTGACCTACTTAAGACATTTTGAACCTTAACTAAATGTCTTCCCTTTGATTCATAAGTACTACGGTATAGGCTTTACGAGAAATGACACTATGCTTTGGACGTGACATGTATCTTCTTGGGAAATGTGACCTGGTGTATGTTTACTATTGGATCATACAGTCTTGATTCGACTGTGTGATGACACATTTTTTATGTCTTGGTAAGATTGGTGTGATTTTGCACGATCGAAGTAGATTCTTTTACGTTGTCTTAGCGAATGAATTTTAGACAACTTTGTTTAGCAAATGATGTTTATTTGATGTGGACTTTTGTTTATTTAAAGGTGAATGTATTTATGATTTAGAGTGAGTTTTAAGTACATTATTAGGATGAAATCTGCATTAATGATTTGATGTTTCATATTTGAAGGTTTATTATGTTAAGTGAAATAAGGATTCTTGTTCTCTTCTACAGCTTGCTCCGTATTTCGATTTTGGGAAACATTTTTAAATGTTGAGCAAGCTAGCAATGTGTGGGATAGAACAAAAACTCTTACACCAATTATAATTCCCCTACTTGTCCTAGAAATTTTTATTCTATCTAACTAATATAACAATTATTTAAATAACTATACAAAAGATAAAAACTAAAATCTCTCTCCAAGATAGTGTCCTAAGTAGAACAAGATTTTGGTTATCCTTTATACTAGGCTCACCATATATGATTATGACTTTTCTTCCAGTGCATCCTAGAAAGCTTCCATTTCCAGACCTTCAAACCTCCGGCGTCCTTCCCAGGAGATTATCCATCGTTAGTTAGTGGTCCAAGTGAGGCAAGTTTCGTAGCTAGATCCTGAGAGAGAAACCCACCCAGTTTTGCTTCTACTAACTCCTCTTTCTATCCTAAGGGTTTTCGGAGCTTAGATCGGCGTAATGACCTCGTTGATTTCAGCCCCTACTGCTGACCTCTCTATCCCTAAGAGGGTTACGGCTTGGGTTTTTATCATGATATGCAAAGCAAAGTGAGTGTTCGTGCGTTGGAGGGAGTATACAAAATGAAATGCGGGAATTTAAAGACAAAATTTTAAAATGTAGTATTGAAAGACAATAACGTAAATGACAATAAAATAAAGACGGTAAATATGCATACTAGTATAAACAGGATATGTAATTTTTATTATTATTACTACTACTACTACTACTACTACTACTACTATTATCATTATTATTTTTTATTTATTTTTTATTATTATTTTTTAAATTTTATTTATTTATTTATTTTTATTTATTATTATTTATTACTATTTATTATTTTTGGAAGGGAATTGATTATGTTTAAAAATAAAATACGTATTTCTCGGGTTTTATTTAACTGTGAATATAAATTTAGACTCCAACTAGGCTTGACCCTCTAAAATCCCTAGTGGAGTCACTAGCTGACGCACCCCGGATTTTGATAGCGGAAGAAGTAGAGATCGAGAAGAAAAGAAAAACTAAATTTTCATTCATCCTTCTCGAAATCCTCCAAATCTGTTCATTTTGAATTTTTTTTCAATGGCGTTTCTAGGCATCGATTTTGAAAAACTTCTTGGGTCAGAATTTTATATTGAAAACAGAGTTGCCACCTAGCATATGGTTAAATGGTGTGCTAGATCACCGGTAGTTTTAGAAATTCATTTTACTTTGAAATGACTCGCGTTTTGACTTCATAAAGGTCTGTGTTTCAGAGATATTCTTAAAGTTCAGGGTTGATTATGCTTGGGGAAGGTTTTACGCACCCGAAGACACATGTTCGTAAATGGTACCTTGGTCTAAATGAATATTCATTGTTAAACAATACCTAAGTAGTTTCCTTTGATTTACTCAAACACAACAATTCCCTTCTTTTTTTTAAAAAAAAAAAGAAAAAAAAGAAAAAGGGTTTCCTCTTTTTTATGCATTTTTGACATAATTAAAGCTCGTAAATGGTTTTAATTATCTATATGCAGCTACACTAAAACAGATTGAATTTTTCTTTTTTTTTTTTTTGTATTTTTGACATAATAAAAGCAGTAAACTACACTAATCTAGGCAACGGCAACCCAATAACAGTTTTATAAGATGTAGAAATGTAAACCAACTGATCCTTATAAAGGCTTCCTACATATCCTTGTTTTCACAAGGAATAAGGTCAACATGTAGCTCCAACATGCAAATCAGACTAAATTATTTAGATATGTGACCAAACCCTTATTATGTTGCCTACGTACTTTGGCAAGTAACCAAAGATCATGTCATCACGTAGTTCATTTATTTAAGTTTAAAACTATATGGTTTTATTTATTAAAGGTGACCAAACTCGTATGAGGTTGCCTACGTACTTTGGCGAGTAATCAAAGATCAGGTATGACATAGTTCCTTTAGGTTTGGTTTCATGTGTTCTTGATGTTCTTGATATGATCATGAACACTTTTAACATAGTTTGATGTTTTTAACATGTTTTCTACGTTTTTGTTTTGATTACTTGTTATACATGCAATGTATATGAATTTTAAGTATGAATACTACATGATCACGCCATATAAAAACGTAATATACATATTCAAGACACAACTAAAAGGGGGTTTCAAGAAGACATACCTACTTAGGGGAAGTAGTCTTCCCTAAGTGATTACCTGTCTTTCCTTTTTTATCTTCTTAGTTTGAACTCAATCGGTTGCCGTCAAATTCTTGAGTTCTTACTCCAAGAACCTCAAGAACACCCTTCGGGACCGAATTTCAATAGAATAACAAGGTGTTATCGAAGAGAAATACTTGGAAAGTCTAGTACCAGAGAGTGTTGCTCAAGCTTAGAGAGAGAAGTTAGGGTTTAAAGACTAGAAAATTATGAAAATAGGCATCCTCTGTTTATAGGCCAAGGGCCTGCGCATTCATCCATGCACAGGTCATTCCAGTCCTTTCCTTAGGGACTGTTTGGCCTAAGGGACATGCTCTCCTGTCTTTCTCTTGATCACCTTTGGACGAATTTTAAGTATATTGTAGGATTCTTAAGGATTTGGTAATGATTACCAAATCTTTTCCAAGATTTTGTAATGATTGGCAATCATTTGCAATCATTACACTCCCTTGAATATTATTGGTTGGACATTGGTGCATTAATGGCATGAGGTGACACTTCCGGTTCGGTTTAGGGGCCAAGTACCGGTTGGTTTCACTATTTTGGTTTGGTTGCCATTAATGTTTTCAAGGTGCAATATATTTGGTCTTGATGAGTCGCTTGGCATTTAATACTTGAAGATGGCTCATGACTTTACGGACACTCAATCGGTTAGGCTTGAATTGAATCGGGTTAGTTTGCCTTGTAACCAATAGTTAGATTTCAAGGGTTTTTAGTTAACCCTAAGAAATTTTGATGAAAATACCTTGATTCAGTGAATCCAACCCTTCTATGTTATCCCAAACAATAAATGTTTTATGGTATGTGCATTAACTGATTTGGCTAGATGGCAAACCGGATTGGTTTGGTTTCGATAACGAGTTGTCACATTTCTAGGATTTCGGTTAAACCTAAGATATTTTGATCAAAATGCCTACATCCCTTGAATGTGGTCTATAGATGTCATCCCAAGAATTTAATTCTTGATGGGATGAGCATTTAATATACATTAAATGCTTAACTTAGGTGGTGAATCGAATCGGTCTGGTTTTGATAACGGTTGATTACCTTTTAAGTGTCTTAGTTTCTTTTTGAGATATTTCGTGTAGAGAATATCTAAGGGTTTCTTGGTCATTTAAATGCTCATTTTTTAGCCTTTTAATGATGAGTTGGGATCTTGATTCGTTGTGTCAAAACAACTTGGATTTGTTCAAATTCAAACCAAACCCAAATCCTTGATTACTTATTTTGGTAATTTAGGACTTGTCATGACATTTAAGCCTTCATCATGGTCTCTTGGATTGTATCTTGGTAGTATTTGAATGTAAAATGCATAAATGAAACAAATGTTTTTTGGGTGTTAAACAGACGAAACTAGTGGTAGTAAATGTTTCAGGGTCAAGGTAGGTAACCAAGGTAAATTGTTGAAATATCCTATAATTGAAGAGTAAAGGCTAATTTTTATTCATACTAAAGGTGATTTCATGAAAATCAACATTTAATAATGTCATTTTAGACCCCCTTAAATGATAGGATTTTTGAAGTTGACCCGAAACTTTTACTTAGCTGAATTCAGTCAAATTTAACAATTTTTATGTTTTCTCATGTGTTTTTCTGTATTATATAATGTGATTCAAAATTGAAATTCATTCCCTTTAAATCTAAGTTTAAAATTTATCTGAATTTATACTGATTCGGCACTAACTGAGCACGACAAAATAAGATGGCTACAATCATGATATACAAGTCTCCTAAGATACATTAAACGTTGGACTGTGAAACCAAAAAATACCAACTGATTACTGATTCTAAACATTTCTAATTCCACAAAGAATGTCATATTTACTGACAAGGAAATGGTTAGCAAAAGTAAGTTCCAAATTGGTTGACCCTATTCTTTTGCATATTTCTCAATTGTCCTCATTCCCTACGAAAATGCTTGCAAAAACGCTAAGCTGAGTCAAAACGGAACAAATTTAAAAAAGTTCAATAGAGATGGAGGAAAAATAAGGTCATACATCATAATACCTCTTTTATAGAAAAACTACAAAGAAAGTGGTATACCTGCACATTACTCTACTCCATTAGAATCTCCTTTGCCTTCTCACACAACACTTAACCTACAACGTAGAAGAAACATACTACTCAAAAAGCTCCTATTTTAACTTTCTAACAAAAAAAGGAAAATAAACTATTGCAATTTCAGAGCATCAAAACAAAACAGATTCTTAGGGAAAAAAAATATATTAGTTGCCTTTACTACCCCTCCAACCCAACACACACATAATTGGAACAAAAACAGAAAGTTTTAAACTACTCAAATCCAACTGTATACAGATTCAAACTGAGGAATACAAAATAATCACAGAGATTCATATGCCTTGGGTTGTTCATCAAAGAACACCCATTTAGGTTTTCAAACACAATATATAGGATCACAATAAATCAAAGGTATAATAATAAAGATTAATTAAACCTAACCATGTAAAAGTTACAGACTTATGAGGATATTCCTATTAATATTTGATATACAATTAGGGAAACTTTTAGCTTAAAAATGATTTGAAGCCTTAAATGGTAAAGGAAAGAAACAAGTTTAGAAAGGTGTGGTTAGATTAAGTGGCAAAGGTATTACATAAGGAAAATCACTGAATTTGAAAGCAAATGTAGGAGTCACGGTCCAAGAAGCCTGAGTCCCCTCACCAAAAGATCTAAAGGTAGGATCCACAAAGATCGAAGCCAATGGAATGGAGTTACAGGGGTATAGGAGCTACTTCCAGCTTTCAAGACAAGACCCTTAATATATTCAAAATTGGCCCCATCAGGAGATGATTCACTTCCATAACTCCCATCTTTATAGGATCCATTTTGGTCACCATCCCCTAAAGGTGTAATAGTGACTCCTTGTTCACCACCTTCTTTTTTTGGGATGGAATCCTCTGATGATTTTTGCTCCACTCCTAGCTTCTCTGTCATTGGTTGCTCAACTATGGCTTCAGTGGATGGATTCTCCCCTACTTCACTCCCACATTCTAGTAATCTCCACAACCTTAAGAGTGTCACCTTTAGTAGTAGCCTTCTTCTGTTCGGGAGATTTCTACATAAAGAGGAATTTTCAGCCAATGAAAATTCGAAGGCAATGTGACTCAAATATATCAAAGAAAGTTAGACTGACTCTTTTTCGAGGCCCTTCCCTTTGAGGTCGTAGGCTAACTTGACACATTAGGGCATCTTTTAACTTAAAAATTATTTGAAGCCTTAAAGTGGTAATTATTTGATTTTATTTTGGTTAATTTTTTTAATATCTAATTTATTTTTTCAATGATCTAACATTTTTTTTCTTTACTTTTTTTTTTTTGATTATTTTTTTTAAAATTAAAAATAGGGTTAACAAAATTTGGCCCCAAATTTGACTCTATTTTTTTTTTTAATAATCTAATAGTTTTTTTTCTTTATTTTTTTTATTTTGATTATTTTTTTAATTAAAGATAGGGATAACAAAATTTGGAGCCAAGATTGTGGTGCTGAAATTGACTCTATTTTTTTTTTTTTTTTAAATTTAACTGTATTTAAAATAAATTAATGATACTTAAATAGTTTGACATTAAAAATATATCATTTGTGACTATTTTTTAATTTTCACAACAATAATGAGTTGTTTACCTATGAAATATGATTTTTTTTTTTAAAAAAAAAAAAAAGCCTTAAAACAACGTGTTTTCAACTTTATTACTGAACTCAGGCTACCCGGTGTCCAGAACATCGGGTTTAAAAAATTAAAATTTCTTAAACCCGTTGTCTAGAACACCGGGTATATTTTTTTTTTAAATCCTTGAACCCGGGTTCGTAACCCCGGGTTCATTGTGCTCCAAATGGTAATACAACCGTTTGCCTGGTTGGTCAAACGGTTTGACCAACAAGAACTGCAAAGTTGCAGTTTTGTAGCAACTAGCTTTGCAGACTGAAAAGCTAAGCTTTGTAGTCTGCAAAGTTGGACCTGGGGTTTTGAACCTTGGGTCCATTTTAAATATTAATTGACGACCCAGGGTTCAAAATCCCTGGTCCTCAATGCCTATAAATATGGGGGTAATTTCATGCGTTCATTTACCGATTTCAACTTCACCTCAACTCACTTTTTCATGTTCACCTCCTGCGATTTCCTTATACCGATTTTCTTCTTCCCAAGTGTTCAAATTTTCTCCATAAGTGTTCAAACCTTCCTCCTTATACCTATTTCCTTCTTCCTTCCTCCTCCATATTTCATCTCGACAGTGTTTATTCATCAAGGATTTCACAACTGCTTCCTCCTACATAAAGGTAAGTTTATTTTAGTTTTTTTTTTTGTTTAATTTATTTGTTAGTTTGATTAGTATGTTTTTTACCTATTTAATTATTTAGTTAGTTAGTTTACTTGTTTAATTTGTTAGTTACTTAGTTTTAATTTGTTAGTTAGTTAGTTAATTGAATTTGTTAGTTTAATTATTTAATTTGTTAGTTTATTGGTTAGTTTAATTTGTTAATTTGGTTGTTTAACTAAAAATTATGCACTTTGACCCCTCAAAGTTTGAGCAAATCACACATGTGTGGGAAAATATAAATTAAAATATATTATTTAAAAAAAAATTGTTAGTTAGTTAGTTAATTTGAGTTTAATTTGTTAATTTAGTTGCTTAATTAAAAAATGTACACTTTGGCCCCTCAAAGTTTGACAAATTACACATGTAGGAAAATATAAATTGAAATCGAAATGAAAATATATTGTTTTAAAAAAAATTGATAGTTAGTTAGTTAAATTTTTTAATTTAGTTGTTTAATTAAAAAGTGTGCACTTTGGCCTCTCAAAGTTTGACAAATTACACATGTGGGAAATATAAATTATAATATATTATTTTTTAAAAAAAAATTGTTAGTTAGTTAGATAGTTAGTTAGCTAGTTTGAGTTTAATTTATTAATTTAGTTGTTTAATTAAAATTTGTTTATTTAAAAAATGTGCACTTTGGCCCCTCAAAATTTGACAATTTACACATGTGGAAAAATATAAATTGAAATAGAAATTGTAATGTATTATTTTTTTTAAAAAAATTGTTAGTTAGTTAGTTAGTTTAAAATTTTAATTTTGTTGTTTGATTAAAAAATGTGCATTTTGGCCCTTCAAAGTTTGACAAATTACACATGTGGGAAAATAAAAATTATAATATATTGTTTAAAAAAAATTAATTAGTTAGTTAGTTTAATTTATTAATTTAGTAGTTTAATTGAAAAATGTACACTTTGACCCCTCAAAGTTTGACAAATTACACATGTGGGAAAATACAAATTAAAATAGAAATTATAATATATTGTTTGTAAAAAATTGTTAGTTAGTTTAATTTTTTAATTTAGTTATTTAAGTAAAAAATGTGCACTTTGACCCCTCAATGTTTTACAAATTACAAATGTGGAAAAATATAAATTATAATATATTATTTTTAAAAAAATTGTTAGTTAGTTAGTTAGTTAGCTTGAGTTTAATTTGTTAATTTAGTTGTTTAATTAAAAAATGTACACTTTGACCCCTCAAAGTTTGACAAATTACACATGTGGAAAAATATAAATTATAATATATTGAAAAAAAAATTGTTCGTTAGTTAGCTAGTTTGAGTTTAATTTGTTAATTTAGTTGTTTAATCAAAATATAAATTGTAATATATTGTTTAATAAAAAAAATTGGTAGTTAGTTAGTTAGTTTAATTTGTTAGTTAGTTTAATTTTTAATGTGTTTGGAAAAACTATTTTATTATTTTTAAATAGATATATTTTGGTCTTTCAATAATTTTAAATAAATTTTAGTCCTTCAATTAAAATCAAATTCATTGAATCTATCAAGCTGATATTAACTTGACGTGGAATTTATATTCGATTTAGAGTTAAAGTTAATTAAATTATTGAATAAATTAAAAATAAATAAAATGATAAGGATTGAAAATAAATTACTCAAAAATATAAAAATGAACACTATAAACAATTGGTATATGAATATACTTTTTTGCTTGAGTTTTAGTTGACGATAATGTTTTCTTGTTCTGTTTTGGCTTGTGGAATAATAGCTGCTTGAAATGGAAAACGTCAAGTTGTTATTGTATTGGGGTGGTAGAATATTGGAAAGTAACGAGTTCGGAGTTTCTTACAACACCTCTCTGTAAAATATTTGGCTGTCTATAGGGGAGCAACCTTGAGAATTGATTGAGATGCTAAGACCGTGTATTCTTGAGGATGAGGCTAATGGAAATTTGAAATTAAAGTATAGGATACCGATGACTCTTTTCAGAGGCAATTTTAAATATACATTGTTTTCTATCAGGGACTTAACATTAGACCAAGTGCTTGAATTACATCTTTACATACCCTCGCTTCTTGCTGTTGAGGTGCATGTAGAGGTAAAAGGAGCATTTGATCATAGTTCGAATTTTTCCCCCCCAAACTAGTCATTTTACCTACTTAATGACTCAGAGTTTTAATCTGTACAGTACACAATTTGACGAATAATTTTTCGACTATAATATTCTCAAGTCGTACCCCCAAGCAGTTTAGTTTAATTACAGCGTCGTACCCCTTACATTCTAGAACAATATCATTCCCATAGTATTCTCATGCCACACCCCCAATTAATTGAGTCTAATTACACCGTCCTACCCCTACATTCCAGAACAAGATTATTCTCATAGTATGATTGACCGTGATCATGGCACCAACTTTGATCTTCCACATCACCATTATTTGTCAAGTAGTCAATCGCAAGACAACACAAGTAATTATGGTGGTGAATTTGATATAGTTGATAGTCATCACGATGTGTCAAAAGAAGAGTTAGATACAGATGTTGCGTTGGAGTCAGAGGAGAATGATAGGGACGAAGACGAAGATCTAGATAACGGGCTTAGAGGGCAAGGGAGTCAAAGTCAACAATTAGAGTTGGACAGGGTTAATCCATTTTTCAATAACTTGAACTGGGGTAATGACGATGACATGGCGAAATACGAGCCGAAGTTGTGGAAGAATTTTTGGACACCAGAGATGGACGAAACATGTCCAGGAGGCCGTGAAATATTACCACGTCATGAAGAATAAAAAGTATTGTGTGGGGGAAACGAACAAGAAGATCTGGTCGGTTGAATATTTGCATGGATACAGTTGGAAGTTGCGGGCGATTATGAAAAAAAGCCACAGTATGTTTTAGATTACGCAGTATGAGGGGCAACACACATGTTTCTATAATCAGATTGGATTCTGGTGTCATTTCGAACTTAATACTTGGACAAGTCGAACAGGATCCTGAATTGAATATGGGTGTTATTGTGGCTTACGTGAAGAAGCCTTAGGGATTCACCATCTTCTACCGAAAAACTTGGTTGGTTAGATCTAAAGCCATCGATACCTTGTTCAGAGATTGGGATGAATCATATTGGAAGTTGCTGAATTTTATGGTCGTGTTGTAGCACTATAATCCGGGTATAATTGTCGAGTGAAGCACTGTTCCAACTGATATGCCTGGATGTAGAACGTTTGACATGGTGTTTTGAGTATTCAAACCTTCAATTAACGGATAGCGTTATTGTCGACCCATCTTCACGATTGACGGAACCCACTTGTATAGTAAATACGAGGGGAATATCTTAATCGTCATTATAATGACGCCGTCCAAAAGTGTTATCCTTTGACTTTTGCAGTCGTACCGATGGAGGATGACCTCTGCTAGGGCTGGTAAAACGGGTATTTACACGATGACACAACATGAGACCGACACGAAATTATTAGGTTTAGGTTTTACTTATCAAGTATCGAGTCGTTATCATGTCAGACCCAATAGCACGATAAGAAATAGTGCAAGTTATTAGGTTGACCTGATAATCTGACGGGTTACAGGATAAGAATTTCGTGTATTCAGGTTACACGATAACCTGAGATCTAATAGGTTACCCGTTAATTTAATAAATTAGTTTTACACCCCCAAATTATCAAATATTATAATTTAGTACCTAATATATATATTCACATTTCCCTAACCCTAACTCATTTGATATTCAACGTTCGTTCTCTCGTGGCTGCTCACTTCGTTTTTTTTTTTTTTTTTTTTTTTTAAATAAATTTTGTTAACATGGTGTTAACTTAACATGTCATTAACGTGTAATGGGTTAACGTGTAATGGGTAGGTTAATATGTAATGGAAATCTATTAGGTCTTATCGTGTCGTGTTTACCTGATAGATTTTGTGTAATCGTGTGACACGAAAAATTATCGTATCGTGTCGTGTTGACACAATAATGTTCATGTCGTGTTCGTGTTTGGGTCTTATCGTGTTTCGTGTTATCGTGTAATAACCTGTTACACGAATTGCCAGTCCTAACCGCTGCTGGCGATGGTTTATCTACATGCTTAAGCACCATATTGTCGGAGATTATCCTAAGGTGCTATTGATATCTGACAGACACGCGGACATTACTAGTGCGGTTGATAGCCTATGGAATGCGGTACTTTTACAGCAATTTCAACAAGATCGCTAAAAATCAGCAATTAAAAAATCTTGCTTGGGATGCAGATACTGCAACATAAATTCAGAAATACGATGCAATCATGGAAAAGATAAAAAAAATTGATGTTGGGGTGTATAGGTGGTTGGACAATATTTCAACTTACAAATGGACCATGGCACATGGGGATGATAAACGTTGGGGAGTAATGACGACTAATTACGCTTAGGTATTTAACAGCTGCTTGAAGGGTGTAAGAAATGTTCCAATTACTACTTCCGTGAATATTACTTTCTACAAGATAGTTAAATGCTTTGATATTGGTCGACAAGAAGCCCTAAAGGACTCAGCTGACAGTTACCTATACACTAAACACGTCGTTGATAAAATGCAGAAATCTCAAGCCAAGTCCAAAATAAACGAGATTCAAATATTCAATCGGTAAGTTACTATTTATTATTTAATTTATTTATTTTTACGTTACATATTGCCATATATAATTTAATTAAATAAGATTTTTTTTTTTTAAAAGTGAATGCAATCTATCACGTCAAAATTAGAAAGACTCTTACTGGGGGTTTGATTGTTCACCAAATCACATTAGGGGATAATGCTGATTGCACATGTAGGGAGTATAAAATTTTACGATATCCATGCTTCCATATGCTTGCAGTCACCGAGTATAGTAGTGTTGATGCGTTCTGCTATATTGCAGCTGAGTACACAGTGACAAATCAATTAATAGCGTGGGAGTCATCATTTCGGCCGATTATTCACGAGGACTACTGGCCATAGACTAATTTTTCGAACCTTATTCCATACCATAATATACTTTGAGTTGCTGCGGCATGGTCAAGCAAAATCCACTTGCATTCAAAATGAGATGGATGAGTCGCAAAGAACAATGACAAATCGGTGCGGTTTGTGTTCCCAGATTGGACATGATAGGCGGATGTGTCTATCTCGACCTTTCCATACACCCAATTAATCTTGTCAGTTCATTGTAATAAATGTTTATGCTACTTTATATGTTTCATATGTCAACTTTTATGTATCATAAATTTCATGCACTTGTTGCACATATTTATTTGTAATGAATGTGCATGCTACTTTATTTGTTTTATATGCCAACTTTTAAGTATCATAAATTCCATATACTTGTCACACACATTTATTTGTGATAAATGTTATATTTTGTTTATAAATGTGATTAAATTTTAATTTTGTACTAATAAATTTGACCCAAGTGTTGGGAGAAAACATTTATGTAATGTCTAAGCCTGAGCTCATAGATCCTTTAGTTTTACACTTGCAGTTGGAGCATAGGATCACATTAGTCTGGGCAGGATAGGTAAATATTTAAGCTATTATTTTAATTTTTTTTATTTTAATTTTTAAATTTTTTTATGTTATTTATTGTGTCTTAATTAATGTTTCAAGATACTAGTGTGCTCGACTGTGCTGGATTTGATGCAGGGCGATGGAGAGAAGATATTCTGTATCGAGTTATCGAGCTCATAGAATCTGTCGGTTTGTATGGCTCTTACAGAAGCAGTTTGATAGGTGTCTCATAACCGCGTTGGTAGAGAGACGGCATCCATAGACGCACACTTTCCTTCTACTCGTTGGGGAGATGGCCATCATGCTACAAGATGTGGCGATCTTGTTGGGGTTGCCCGTGCACGGGCAACCGATTATCGACCTTGAGGACAAGCGACCGATTGCTAGTTGGCAGGCACTTTGCCATAATCTCCTTGGCGTGGCATCGCCGGAGGATAAGATAAGGAATGGCTATTTGAAACTCAATTGGCAAAGGATAACCTTCGACGAAGTTCTTAAGGATGCCGGCGAGAAGGCTATGTATTGCTACGCACGTGCATATTGTTTGATTCTGCTTGGTACAATGTTGCTGCCTGATAAATCGTAAAATAACGTCAAGTTAGGCTACCTCTCACTGCTCCGTGACTTAACACATCCCCTCAAGTATAGCTGGGGTAGTGAAATACTAGCGGTTCTCTACTACGAGCTATACAAGGCATCGAAGGGCAGAACGAAAGGCATAGCTGACTGCCTATTTTTGTTGGAGTGTTGGGCCTAGGAGCGGTTGCCAAGGCTTCGATCAATAGTTGTCCCTTTCCCTGATTATGATCAATCATTAGAAGTGCTGACTTTCGAGGACTTTTTGTTCCCAGCGGCTACAGGGGGTGCCTAGTAAGTAATTGGTATTTTTTTATTTCATTATCATGTAATGGATATTTATTAATATCTAGTTGAATTTATGGTTTTTTATTTTTTTTGGTGTACAAGTGGACCCTTGAATTCAATTTGGAAAACGTGTCGATGCACGTTTTGGTGGTCTATTGCGATCAGATCGGTTGCAGAATGACAAGGTTAGTTATTTATTTACGTCAATTTTTTTATTTATTCATTTATATATATTTTTTGGGTAGGTTATATAGGCTCATGAGGAGGCTAAGGAACCTCCTATTGCTCAACGCCAAAGGAGAAAGAATGTTTGATGTAGGGGTTACAGTACATAGTTATATACTTGATAGTTTAGCTATAGGATTGCAAATACTTTTTTTTTTTTTTTTTTCTAGATAGTAATATAGAAATTTACATAGTTAGTCAATACATTTTTTTGCAATGTTTGTAACTTTAGAAAGTTATTGATCTACCATATATATTACTTCGCAAAAGGATAAAGCATTTGAATTGGAGATTGAGCAAGGTGTCTAAGATTCCAGAGAAATTCTTAAAAAGAAAACGGAGTAAAAAATGGTTGAATACATTTATCCATTTCAGAAACAATATACATGGTAGATCAACAGCTTTATATGCAAATACATTTATTTGTTTATTATTGTACACGTTTGTTGTATTTTCTACTCCATTTTCGAGACTTGTATATACATATTTATTCATCGTCAATTTGAAAGATTATTTTCCCAAGGCAAACATAATATAGACAATGTATAGATATACGTATAGGTATAGGCATACGCATACGCATAGGTAAGATTTAAATGCATTATAAAATATTTAATTTTAAATTATTTTATAATGCATTTAAATCTTACCTATGCCTATGCCTATTAAGTGAGTACATAACCACTGAAAAACTCATAACGGAGACAATACATAATAAACATGTTCAACAATGTTTGTTACATAACACATATCAAGACAATACATAAGAAATAAAGTACATAACATAAGGAAAATAATCACAAGAAAATACTTAAAAAGACAATACAACTGGCCAAACATTTTTTATTCTTCATTGGACATATATCCCTTAGACAAATAATTATTGTTGGTTATCACGTTATGGTATTCATTTGGAGAGAGTGTTATGTTACTTGCGGTAGCCATTTTATTGGCTAGTTGAAGTAGATAATATCGCTTCCTTCGCAACAACATTCAATTATTCTCTAGGGGAATTGGTGTAATAGTAGCTTCGATCTCGGTTGCGTCATCAACTTGACATTATTGGGGCATCTAAAGACTTTGACGATGTGAAACTGGTGCATTAAGAGCTCTCAAACAAGATACAAGGTTGTTAGACTCTTTTATCTTGTAATCCCATTCTTAGCGTAGATCGGCACGATACTCTATCTGATTGGTGTCTTGATCACTCCAGTAATCATCATAATATGGTTGTAAAACCCAACATCTATAGTAATCCTAGGGTCCAGGTCAACCCCAAACACCATATGAGTTTTTCTCAGTTGAAAAACCAAAAGAGCTTTCCTCACTCGAATTGATATTTGAAAACATCATGAAAATTATAGAATAAATAGTTTGTTTACTGATATGATACTGCACATTATGAGTTTACAAAAAAAATTAGTTTTTTAAAACATAATTTCTGAAAAATGATGTTTTAAAACTTATTTAGACGAGGCTTAACTAAAAAAAGTTATCCCAACGCCACCTATCAATTGAAACATCACTTAAGTAATAGATCATTTCATTTATTTCACCTAATATATTATGGAACACACTGAAAGAGTATAATCTTAAAGGTAAAACAATTTAAAATAATCATAAACATCATACTAAAGTTAAACGCGTTAACAAGTACAATTAATCATAAAAAAAAACTTTAAATAAATTAGAAAATTGTACCCATAACTAAACTTTTCTCGCATCGAAAACTACCTAATTTTTTCAAACCATTCGCAGTGAATCTCTCCATCTTTGTAATCGGACAGTTCTAAGTTATCTTTGTATTTGGGATCAATAAGGTACTTTAACGACTACTCGTTTGCATTTGTTGCATTGGTTTTTTGAATTTGATGGAGTCTTTGTTTGACATGAATTCGTTTCTCCATTTGTTTTACATATGAGACCTTACCTCATAAAGGTTCTTTTTTGCCATTAGCGTTAGCCATTGTAAATTCTCTGCCTCTTCACTATTCTTTCCCCATTCAGTGTAGTTGTAACTCTCGTGGTAATGACGATTGACCCAACAAACAGTCTGTTTGAAAGGATTACCGTGTACTAAGAAAGTTTATTTTCTCATGATGGGATTCAACCATGCACTAGAGAGATCTAGTTATCGTTGAACACCAGTTATATATGTAATAGCATCCCAGGAACCGCACACGTCTTGTGGATAACACAACCTCTCTCGGGTGTTATACCATAGTAGTGGGCACCGCAATTCGTCTTCGCTCCAATGTATAACTTTTGAATGACGTATCTGGATTCCATACTATGCACTTATCTCATCTTGGTACTTAGCATGGTCCCTTATCCCTAAACTGTCACTAGTGCAATTGATCTACATTTTTACTTTGTTTTTGCCTTTACCCTTATCGTTTTCTGAATTTGAACTAATATTTTGAGTAAACAAAATCGACAAGAGAAATAAATGTGGTATAAATGATAAATCTGAAAGTATAGATATATATATAGGTAATTTTTGGCGCCTTCCTCATTTCCCACCAACTAAATTCCTGCCAACAGAATTCCCGTCCAAAAACGTTTCCATTATTTTTTTTTCCCCGCCAAAGTCTTTCCCAACATTTTTCTCCCCATTTTCCGCCAATTTATTGTTGATTTCCCGCCTTACTTTTTTCTATAAATAGGAACAACCTTAGTTCTCATATTTAACAACGTGTATTGTTGAAATCAATCTTTGTTTAGTTGTATCCACCTTGTTTTGTTTTGTTCTCAAAAACAATAAATAAAATTTACGAAGAATATTACGGTAAATGGTTTGAATATATATATATATATATATTATTTTATTTTTCATTCTTTCTTAATTTGACAATTGATTTTTTTTACAGGCAAGTATTTGGTGAATGTTAGTGGTCATATAACTGGTCAGCATGCGGTCGCATTAGGAAGGTTAATTAGAACGAAAACATGCAACTAGTATAGTAGTTTTGCATGGACAGAGGTAGTATGCGGCGACACTTTACCGAAGCGTCAAACAAGTGCTGGCATACGAAATATTCGCCAAGGCCTTTTTATGTTGCAGGAAACAATGCTCACAAATTGCGTAATTTATTGTGACTGTATGGCTTCTGTTGAAGATGTGTTAAACACTGGTAAGTTTGCAAAAATCCTAAACAAGACAGGCAGCACGGTGAAGTACTTACCGAAATCGACGAATAACTTGGCAGTTAGGATGACTTTAAAGGGTTGAGACTATTTGTTTGAATTTAACAAGTTTGTTGAATTTCTTTTATCGGTATATTCATGGAATACTTGACTGCCCTTGAGGATATCCAAGCATGAAGGTTTGCTGATCCGCCCGTTTAACAAACTTTATTTCAAATTCATATTTTCTAGTAGTTGTGTTTGTAATGGATTATGTGTTTCTTTCTACGTGTTGTCCTAGTATTGTAAACTTTTTTTTTTATTGTATGTATGTTTTTAGAATTTAAATGAAGAGAAAAAATATGTTGTTTGGTAGAAGTAGCGTTAATATAATCTAATGTAGAAACGATACATTAGATTTAAAAAGAAATACATAGTTAAACTGCAATTCACTAACACTAAAACATTATGCAATACTCTCCTCATCAGACATTTCAGTATCTGATTGATATTAAGGTTCCCTTAAGAATCTCATGTAAGTACGTGCTTGGCCAACCAAATCTTCTTGGAGACACTCACGTGCCGTCATTTGAAGCTTATGTTGATGAATTCGAATTTGCATTTGGTTTTTTTTTTTTTTTGCGGTGGCGATGCAATGCCATCTGAAGATCATGTGGCATGTTTATTGGCATTGTTCAGGCCAATTGATGCACTATAGGAATATTATGTTGCCCGCATCCGTCCACCATAAGCTGTGCTTGGTTCACACGATAAATATTTTCCTCTCGCATCCTTATAACCTATCGTGAAGAGTAACGAACACTTGGATCTAAAGTGTATGATAATTCGTCTTTCAAAAGTCAGTGACGTCCAATTGAATGATACAAATCTCCTACTGTATACACTTTTCAATCCTTATCATTTTATTTATTTTTAATTTAGGTAGTATTAATTAACTTTAACTTTGAATGGAATATAATTTCGACGTCAATTTAATATCAATTCGATAGATTCAATTAATTTGATTTTAATTGAAAGACTAAATTTTATTTTAAAATATTGAAAGACGGAAATTTATTTTTTAAAAATAATAAAATAAATTTTTCAAACACATTAAAAAAATAAAGTAACTAACAACTAAATTAACAAATTTAACTAATTAACTAACTTTGAGGGGTCAAAGTGCACATATTTTAATTAAATAACTAAATTAACAAATAAAATTAATTAACTAACTAACACTTTTTTCAAACAATATATTATAATTTAATTTTTCTCACATGATGTGTAATTGATCAAATTTTGAGGGGCCAAAGTGTAAATTTAAAAAGTAAACTAAATAAACTATCTAATAATTAAATTAACAAACTAATCTAATTAATTAACTTTGAGGGCGAAAGTGCACTTGTTTTAATTAAACAAATAAATTAACAAATTAAATTAATTAACTAACTAACATTTTTTTTAAATAATATATTATAACTTATATTTTCCCACATGATGTGTAATTGGAGTCAAAGTGTACATTTTTAATCAAACAACTGAATTAATAAATTAAACTAACTAACTAATATATATATATTTTTTTAAACAATACATTATAATTTATATTTTTCCACATGTGTAATTTGTCAAACTTTGAGAGGCCAAAGTGCACATTTTTTAATTAAACAACTAAATTAAAAAAATTAATTAACTAACTAACAATTTTTTTTTTATAAACAATATATTATCATTTCTATTTCAATTTATATTTTCCCACATGTGTAATTTGTTAAACTTTAAGGGGCCAAAGTGTATATTTTTTTAATTAAACGATTAAATTAACAAATTAAACCCAAATTAACTAACTAATTTTTTTATTTTTATTTTTTTAAAACAATATATCATAATTTATATTTTTATTTATATTTTTCCACACATGTATAATTTGCTCAAACTTTGAGATACCAAAATGCACAATTTTAATTAAACAACTAAATTAACAAATTAAATTGACAAACTAACTAACAAATTAAATAACTAAATTGACAAATTAAATTAACTAACAAATTAAACAAGTAAACTAACTAACTAACAAACTACCTAAATAATTAAACAAGTAAAAAACATATTAATCAAACTAACAAATAAATTAAACAAAAAAAAAAAAAAAAAAAAAAAAACTAAAATAAACTTATCTTTATTTTAGGAGAAAGAAATTGTAAAGTTGTGAAATCCTTGATGAACAAACACTACCAAGAAGAAGTATGAAGGAGGAAAGAAATCAGTATAAGGAGACAGATTTGAACACTTGGGAGGTAAATTTGAACACTTAGGAAGAAGAAAATCGGTATAACGAGGAGGTAAATGAATGAACTCAGTGGAATTTCACACTTACATTTATTGGCATTGAGGACCCGGATTTATGAAACCCGGGTCCTTATTTTAAATTTCAGCTTTGTAGACTGCAAAGCTAGTTGCTGCAAAACTGCAACTTTGCAGCTCTGGCTAATAAAACGGTTTGACCAGCTAGGCAAATGGTAATATTACCATTCAGTAATATTATTATTTGGGGCACAATGAACCCGAGGTTACGAACCCTGGTTCAAGGATTTAAAATAAATAAATAAATAAATAAATAAAAGTATACCCGGTGTTTTGAACATTGGGTTTAAGAAATTTTAGTTTTTTAAACCTGGGGTTCGTAACCCTAGGCTTAAGAACCTGATGTTCCGAACACTGGGTAACCTGAGTTCGGTATTGAAGTTGAGTACACATTATTTTTAGATTTTTTTTTTTTTTTTTTTAAATCATATTTAATAGGTAAACAAGTCCAACAATAATTGCCTATAGACTTTTTATGTTTTTTGGGAGTGATTGCTTATAGAAAAACCCAATCACATCTCATATTCAAACCATCACTTCCTATATTTCTTCATTATTGTCCATACATCAGTATTCTCTACGCAAAATATCATCCCCCACACATTAATATCAATATCAACCCTCAAAAAAATGCAAAATAATAATAAAAAAAAAACACCCAAAAGTCACAAAAAAAAAAGAGAAAAAGTTAACAAAATAAAAAAAATAATCACACAAATCTGTTAAATGGCTTCCTGCCAACTGCAGCAGGCATAGAAATGGCTGAATCCACACTCAAATCGCCTATGGAGTTATTCAGAAACTGGTGTTTATCCAACACCCTCTGAGAAGAATTCGAATCCTTGTTTGTTCCCCCCTTGTTCCACTTGAAATACCCGATATTCGGAGTCAAAGGGAACGAAAACCTCTTCTTCGACTCCCTCGCCGGCGTCCCCCCTCCGACGAGCTTCTCCTTAGTGTTGGGACTCTCCCTAACCTTCGCTTTTGCAGAGACGGTCGGCGTCATGTAATTCGGGACAAAAAACGGCGGGCAACTCGTGAGGCTGTCGTCGTCCCTCATCGGTAAATCGAAAGGCGAATCGGGAGCGCTGTTTCTCGGTTTCGAGAATTTCATCGCCGGCGGTGTTCTTGTTGGGGTCTGAAGTAGTTTGGCCCTCAAGGGGACTGCCGATTTCGATGATCTGGGAGTTTGTGTGTCTTGATTGTCGAATCCGAAAGCTTGGTTCCGCTGCCGGAAGTTGCTCGTCAGAGATCGGGGGCTTGGGCTTGGCTTGTGATCTGATATCGGCCTCGGAGGCGTCAGGCTTACGATTTTTGAGGGCACGGCTTGGGATTGTGAAGGGTTTGGCGCCGGAGGGAGCTGGCGTTCTAACCAGTTCCACCACCAGGGGAATCCACCAGATCGGATGTCCATCAGAGCCGTTTGAGCCGATTTTGGAGTGGCCTTCCATAACTGATTCAAGAACAAATTAAATAATAATAATAATAATAATAATAATAATAATAATAGTAATGTTCGTACTAACTAGTTTAAACTAAAAAACATTATAATAAATTTTTAATATTGAAACTTGAAACACGAATATATGATTTGGTTATTATAACAATAATATTCAAGACCGGATATATAAATTTTAGCGAATAATGATGTTATATAAATACTGAATGTAAATATACTATTAAAAATAAATAATCACAAAAGTGAAATAATATTTCTATAAATTACTTTTAATAATATACTATAAAATAACAAATAAATAATCATAAATTAAAATTAATTTTTTCAACTTTTGTAAATCAACAAATTATAATTTAATTAATTTATATCGTATCTATTTTATTTTGGGTGATTTTTTTTTTTTTTTTTTTTGAGCCATGGTTATTTTTTTAAATAATTTAAAATGTGGACCAAGAAAATTGATCATATATTTGTGCATATTAGAAACAAAAATTAATTAAAACAAAAAAATGATAAAATTGAATGAGGCTACTCATTAATTGATATATAAAAAAAAAACAAAAACAATATAAAAAATATATAAGAACTCACAAAAAAACTTGAAAGTTATATTCTATAAATTCATTAAAACCTTTTCTGTTCACCCACTTTTAAGTATTAATATTAGATTATTAAAAGCATGAGCTATTAGTCCTGTTGGCAAGTAGATGTGTCTCTTTTCTTGTCAACTAGAGTTTGACTTTTCACGAGTAGCACTCCGTGAATTAAATCTTGAATTTAATCTTGAATGCACTAGGTTGATATGAGAAAGTGCACTTTTAAGATAGTCCGGAAAAGTGATAGCATGTAAACTAGTCGGACATACCGAAACCCTAGAAAAAAAAAAAGGCCTATTGGCACTCCAAAACAACCACTTGCACTTAAATTTGACTATTTCTCTCTCTCCCAAGAATGGTGTAAATTGGAGTGCAGGTGGAGTTTTGGTAGGAGATGAATTAAGAAGATACAATTACCTGGTGAGAATAAGCATAGGCCATGGCTCTCTCTCTCTTGATGATTGCTTCCACTCTTCTCTGCATCCTTGCCTCAATTTCCTCTCTTGTGAGCAAGCTATCATCCCAATCTTCAGACTGACCTGCCTCAGACTAAACCAAATGCTCTTCTTTTAGAATCATTATAACCTCATAATTTTTCTCATAATCATAATCACCAAAAGCTTGATTTTCCATAAAAAATAACGCGTCTCATAAACATATTTCTGTTCCCAAAATTTTGAGAGTAATTTAGAACTAATTCTTGAATTCCTTAAGAATTTGATAAACAAAAAATGTTGCTTCTTATTCACTCACAAAAAACTATTCCCACCACTATCCCATCGGTCACCACTAGCCACCGGCCACTACCACCCCTCTAGTAACCATGCATTTAAAGAAAAAAAAAAACAAATATTACAACTAAATATGTTTCTTGTTTCTATTCTCAAAAGAAACAATTTGAGGTCAATGGTCATTACTAAACATGTTGCTATTTCCGAATTTCTCCAAAACGGAAACATAATTCCCATCTCATCTTGTTCCAGTTTATTGGAAGTAGAAAAACAGAAACACTAACCAAACACCACCTAAGGTGATGTTGGTTAAGTGTTTTTGTTCCTAACTTTATGTTTCTGTTCTCAGAATTAATGGAACAAAACAAAAATGGGGAAAATTTCTACTCTATTCCAATAAATGTTTCCAAACTATCTGGGAGCAGAACAGAAATAGATGTTTTCTTTGTTTCTAAATAAAGCACGTAAAAGAAGTTACCATTTGGTTGAAGGTCCATTTGCTCATGGTACTGTCCGCTTCCTTATCGTTCTTAGATGCATGGCGTTGCTGAAGTGCCTGATTCTCTAACATTTGGATCCTCCGCGACTGAATCTGAGTTTGAATCCTCACTAGGAGTTGCATGTGCTTCATCGCATTCACCGTTTGTCGCTTCACATTTTGCCCTCTCACCACCCCTTGAAGCCTCACTAGACCCCTCAACGCTCTAAAACTCCTCCTAGCCTGAACAAAAATAAATAAATAAGACACTGTTTGGTATCTTTTTTTAGGTTTATCCCACATCGAATATGGAAAGTACTGATAATTAGGTTAAAATGTGAGAGAAAACCTCACTTGATGAGTAAGTTTTTAGAATTGAGGGAGGCCCAAGACCACACTACATTTTTTTCTTTTAAAAAATACTTTACTTTAAAAGTAACATTGGTTTGTGCTTAAAAAACTGCTTATAAAAATAAATAAATAAAAAGTTAAAACGATATTTTACTTATAGTTTTTTAAAAACAAAATTAAATTTTTTTAATTGATATTTATATTATAAAAGATTGATGGAGAACAGTATGACCTCTTCACCCACTTTTTTCAATATCTACAATTTTCATTTTAAGATTAGAAGAAGATTTATAGGGTAATACTAAGATATCATAATCGTTATTCGGACAAACAGACGTTTATTATTTATTTTTTTATTTTAAATGAAGTATTTTTTGATCAAATTATTTTTTTTATTTTTTATTTGAAAAAGTACTTGAAAAAACATAACTAAACAGTGCCTAAATAAAAATAAAAATAAAAAATAAAATAATTACTTAAAACCCAAATGATAGCCAAAACATATATTTTTTTGTTCCGGGAATTTTGGGAAGAGAAACAGAAACAGAAACAGTAAGCTTACCATATAACCTCTAAAAGCTGCCTGGATTTTAGTGGCAGAGAGATGGTGGTTTCTTAGGGTTGGTTCCGGTCTATAGGCAAAGTTACGTTTCTGAGGAAGCCCAGCCGGAGTGGAAGCAGCTCTTGGAGATGGTGAAGCTACCCTTGGAGAGGAAGCAGCTCTTGGAGAAGGTGAAGTTGGCCTCGGCAATAAGGCCGGTGGTGTTTTTGGTTGTTGTTCTTCAGCGGTCGGAGGCCTGGAGAGGAGTTTCTGTTGGTCTGCTTCCCCCAGTATTTTCTCAATACTGCTAGGTTCTCTGAAGAGGGGAATAAATGATTTGTTCTCTCCATGTTTAAGTATTCCTCTGCCTTTCTTTCTCTCTTTTGAGTTCTTCTTCTCTATTCCCTGCAATAAACAATGTCGTTTTTCTGAGAAGGTCTAGAGTAGAAGCTAATTCAAGGTTCGTAGTTTAGCGGTTATCTAGTATACCTCCCTAGAGGGAGGTCTAAATTTGTAAGATACATGAATCCTGGGCAAAATATGGACTCACATGGTCTAGTTTGTCTTTGGAGTGGGGTATAAAAACCCTCTTGATTGCAGAAAACCAACTCCCTCTCTTTCCCATGTCTCTAGCATTCCTACTTCACCCTGCAATAGGATTGAAAAATAAATAAAATAAAATACAAAAACATAAAAACAAATGTTGGTACAATGCATGCGCACTCCCGAACCAAGAACAATTGTTCTACTCTGATGATTATTTTTAAGGATATTCTAATAATATTAAATTAATTATAAAAACTCTCAAATTTAATAAGTGATTTAGTTTTAATCCCATATATTAGAGTTCATAGAAACAATACATTCCAATTAGAGTTAGGTCGCCAACCGCCGTCTAATCGCTACCACCCATCAAACTCCAGCTGCCGAATTTCGGCCAATGCGGATCACCAGTCACTGGCTGTCGGAATTTGTGTTAGTTACATTCAACTAATTTTTCAGTAACATCTTTTAATTCACTTTTTATTTATACTTTTTAGTTACATTCAACTAATTTTTCAAATGTCGATCGTCGAAAAATTAGCTGAATGTAACTAAAAGATACACTAAAAATGTAACTAGAAATATATTAAAATATAACTAAACAAATATAACTAAAAAGTGCATTAAAAAATAGTTACATTTAACTAAAAGATACACTAACAAATAGTTATATGTAATTAAAAAAAATTTGACAACTGGAAGTCTGAGGTTCGACGGGGGCAGGGGGCAGGTGGTCAGGAAAGGCGACGTTTGCGGTCGACGATGCATGTCTTAATTGGAAGCATTCGATTGGAGATATGAGAAAGTATTGACCATGGGACTAAAATACAAGTCAAAACATAATTAAACAATTTATACATATAAGTTAAAATTAAAATAGAATAAATTATGAATTAAACCAATTATCCCTTATTTCTTAGATAACCAAATAGCCAAACCAAGTACTTCATGCTCGTATATTCCCTTGTTAGTTCTTGGGCAGTTATGGTAACGAGGTCGAATAAATCCATCATACTGCACACTTTTCTCCATGATCGTCATATAATTTTTACGAGGGATATTTTTGCCATGTCTGTAAGATTGAGTTTGGGTGATTTACTTGAAGAATAAATTTGATTTTAGCATATGATTTACCCCGATTTGTGATGGCGTGGAGTTGGAGAGTTGTAATTGGGATTAGAAATGAACGCACGTTAAATTATCTTTTTAGAGGAGGATATTTTACTTCCGTGCCCTATTTCTATCTTGATCTCTCTGCATCACTCCCACTACACTTACCACTTGACTCTTTGCCCGCACTATTACAAGCTTACTCTCTCCGTCCATATGCTCCCAATCCTTTATTGGTATCTTCTCCGAAATCAGATATATCTCTATCTCCTATAGTTTCTAACCATGTCCCATTTCGCTACCCTACTTAGGAACGTCGTCTACTCTCCCGCTATCTTCTTTCCTATTGTACTAATCATCTAATTTACATGTACGTCTTTTTTAGGTCTCTTGAAGCAATATAAATCATTTCTTGGACAAATTGATTCAATCCTTATTCCTCGACCAGTACACGAGGCCCTCTAGAATAAAAAATGGGAAACTACTATGAAAGCAGAAATTGATGCTTTACGGCAGAATCAGACATAGGAATTGGTTGCCTTGTTGCCTAGAGAATGGCCGGTTAGATGTAAGTGGTTGTTCAGTGTCAAATATCTAGCAGATGAATCCATTGATCGATACAAATCACACCTTGTCACCAAGGGATTCACAAATATTCTGGACAAAAATTTCGGTGCCACCTTTACCCTTGTTGCGAAGTTGACTATTGTATGTCTCATTGTTTTGTTAGTTGCTTCGTATTCTTGGCCTATGCATCAGTTGGAAAGAATGCATTTCTCAATAGTGACCTCACTGAGATTGTAGAAATTCAATAGGCCTAACTCACTCTCAAAAGACGTCTTGAAATATGAGAATTGCCCTAAGCTTTATATATAACTCAAGATTAGGTAACACAAGTGATGTGGGATTCGACACAGCCCTTACGTGCATGGTAGACTTTTGACAAACCACTGCGAATGGATATTGGAGGAAGAGCCAAACATCGATGTGGGATTTTACAAACATCCTCTCGCGCATGGTAGATTTTTTGACAAACCATTGCGATTGGATATCGGAGGTCCAACATCGATGTGGAATTCAACACACCCAACATCAGATAAGAGTTTTAGCGATGTGGCATTCAACACACCTAACTCACTCTCAAAAGACGACTTGAAAGATGAGAATTGCCCTAAGTTTTATATATAACTCATGATTAGGTAACACAAGCAATGTGGGATTCGATAGAGACTATCTATATGGAACCTCTACTGGGATTTTGGACTCAGGGGGAGTATTTGGGTGAAGTCTATTGAATTCGAAAATCCCTTTATAAACTTAAGTAGTCCCCTCGTGCATAGTTCAATTGATTCAGTGAAGCCATTATTACTATGTGGTTCAACCAGTGTTATTCAGATTATACTTGTTTCATCCGTTGCCAGTACCGGGAAGAGTGTATCATTATCTCTGTTTATGTGGATGATATTGTCATCACAAGAGATAAGGCGCTTGGTATTAAACAGGTAAAGAAAGATATCGGACAGATTTTTGACATTAAGGATTTGGGTCTTCTCCAATAATTTCTTGGTATTGAGGTTGCTCAGTCTCGACAAAGTATCTCCCTTTCTCAGTGAAAATACGCTCTTGACCTCCTTCAAGATATTGGCATGCTTGGATGTAGACCCGCTTTTACACCTATGGATCCAAACCTTAAGTTAACAACAAACTCTGAAGAATTATTACCAGTGTCGTCGGTATATCAACGGCTTGTGGTTCTCTTAAATTATTTGACAAATACGAGGCCGAATCTTACATATGATGTTAGTGTATAAGCTAGTTTATGCACTCACCACGCACACTATACATAGGCACTCTACCATATCCTTCGCTACCTTAAGGCATTGCCCTAGTCTTGAACCTTTTTGAGGGGGGGTAGGGGCACATGAGGTTCTCTTCTGCTTTACAGATGCTAACTATGTAGGGTCGAACGACGATAGACGTTTGGCTTCTAATTTGTGCACATTTTGTAGAAGGCACCTAATCTTCTGGAGGAGTAAGAAGCAACCTATTGTTTCTCAATCTTTTGATGAAGATGAGTATAGTGCCATGGCTCAGGAAATATGTGAACTTTTTTGGCTTCATTATCTTCTGACCAAGCTAGAACTTCCCATGAGAAACTTATCTATGTTGTTTTGCGACAACAAGTTCGCCATAAAATTATCATCTGATTCACTACTTCATGAAAGAATGAAACATATCGAGGTGGATATCCACTTCATTTGTGAGAAAGATTAATTGGGAATTATCCCACTTACCTTTGTCCCCATCTTCTAAACAGAGTGCTGATATGTTCATCAAGTTTACAAGACTATTTTTCCTTCAATCAACTAATGGCAAGCTATGACTCGTCAATATCTTCATCTCAGCTTCTGGGGGAGTGTTGGAATAGGCACTAATTTAGTTACTATTTAAAACATTGTATTTTTGGTATTATTATTGTAAGGATTTAATGGCCTATTTATTTCTGGTAATATCCTTCTTATCTCTTTCCCTATGTCCATTTGGTTTGGGTGTGGCATTTAAAGAAGATATATGATCTCGAAAAAGGAATTGATAACATTTTCTTTAGAGAAAATCATAAAAATATGTTTATTTTCAAATCATTTTTCCTCTTCAAATTTTTCATGCCTTCAATTCCATGTTATCTTCTAAAATTTCAAATCCGAGTTTTCTTAAAAAGTTTTACGAATCCCTTTTTCTAATCAAATTCATTATTCAAATACATCAACAAAACACAATCTCAATGTATTTGTCGTCTTAATTAAATTCTAAACACTTATTTTTTTGTTTCACAGTGAGATGTATCTAGATCAGTTTACACGTAGCTCGACTAATTATCTTCTCAGACGATCTTAAGGTTTCATTCTTCGACATCGGTCTAGTACATTCAAGATTTAATTCCTATAATATTCATCAGGAGAGTCGAACTCTAATTGATAAGAAAATGAGACATCTCTTTTTACGAACCAGACTAAAATGTCTTGGTTCGTTAAATTCTTCACGGAGATACTTCGGCTAGTTGACATGTAACTCTTGGAGCTCTGCTGGAACTTCAGAACTGACACAAATTGGGTAGTTAACCATGTAAATCTTTCATCTGATACAGTCTGATTGGGATTCATACTTGTTTCTTTTCATTATTTTCTATTTCACATCGACCCGGGTTAGATCATTATTCCTAAAACCATGGCCGAACAATTCGGTGGCATTTGGTAAACCTTTTAATTTTTCTTTTTCCAGAGCAAGAAAAAGAGGGGGAAACAATAATTATTGCGCGTGCTATTTTGTCATAAAAAAATCAATTTTCTTGGCAATGAACATAAATAGATTTTTGTTTATATTTATTTGTCTTATTATATGTTCAGAAAACTAAATTCCAAAACAACAAAAATAATTTAAGAAAGACAAAAATGATGGATTGGTGTGTGTAGAAATCCAATGAGCCTAATTCACTCTCAAAACATGTCTTGAAAGAGGAGAATTTTCATCTTAGAATTAGGTAACAAAAACGATATGTGATTCAACACGCCCGTTGATGTGCAAGGTGGATTTTGACAAATATCGGGGGCCGAAGATCAATGTGGAATTCAACACGTCTCCTCATGTGCAAGATGGATTTTGACAAATCACTATGAATAGATATTGGGGGGCCCAACATTAATGTGGGATTCAACATGCCCCTTCATGTGTAGGGTAAATTTTGACAAATGACTGCGAACAGATATTAGGGGCCCAACATTGATATGAGATTTAACATGCCCAACATCAGACGAAAAGTTTGGCTCTAATATCAAGTGACAATTCAATAGGCCTAATCAATTTTCAAAATACGTCTTGAAAGAGGAGGATTATCCCTAGATTTATACATAGATCAGGATTAGGTAACACAAGCGATATGACACTCAACACTATGTGAATAATTTACGTCTATGATATCTATGATGTTCCAAGTAAGTTTGACACAGCAGCTCTAATTGGTTGATTGGCAACAATAGAACACGTTGAGAAAGAGGACATTAAAAAGACCACAAAATTACAATATATATATAATTAAAAAAAAAAAAAAAAAAAGCAGGGGGAATTTCGATATAAATTTGAAAGCCACGTTTAAAATTGAAATACAGCAAGCATTTAGATGACAGAAATAGCCTTGTATACCCCCGAAATAAAATAACGGTAACCTAAAACTTCCCCGAAATAAAAAAAGGTGATTTAAAATTTGTAATTTAGCGATTATCTAGTATGCCTTATTAATAGAATATCTAGTGTACAAAATCCATTAAAAAAAAGGGAAAAAGAGAAAAATAGAAAGAAAAAGGCCACATTTACAGTCATTTTTGTATTGCCTCTAACTAATTAATTAGCAAAACCCAGAACATATATTTATGTACCTTTGGGAAATTTCTTGACCTTCAGAAACCATTAAAAGATCTGCGGCAACCCAGCAAAAGTAAAGCAACAAGAACAATCCCTTCCTCTCTCTCTCTAAAACTCTTATTCTTCTCTCTCTACCCTCCTCCTCCCTTTCTACAGCGTGACATGTTCTTTTCCTTCATAGCTACCGGCTACCGGACTCTCTCTCTCTGCGCAGAACACCGAAAGGAATATAAGGTCCCCCTCTTGCCAGGATTTTACTTTTCTTCTTACCTTTCACCTTTTCTGTTTTTATAATTTTCTTTTGGTTTCATTGATGACGAAAGGTAGAGAGAGAGAGATGATGGAGGTTGGCCACCTTGTCACTCAATGACTCCGGCAACTTTCAACTAACTTTACTTCAATGGGAAGACTATTTAGGACAGCAATCACTACTTATTTAACAACCATTACTTGTTAGGTTAGCCACATGTCCCATATAATTTTCTATAATATTGTTATTATTATTATTATAAATTTATTTATTACAATTATTTCTTCAATTTTCAAGAAAGACAATGATCCTCTTCACATGTTTCTATTTGTTTATGTTGCTATTTGTTTACATGGAAACCACTAAGGCGGAAAAAAAAAAAAAACACTATGAGATCGAAATATGATATAACTTCTACTATGAGCAAAATAATGACTTTTACAATTGTCCACAATTTCAAGAGAGTAACTCTTGGATCATTATATAAGTATATGATAAGAGGTTCCAATTTAAAATCATATGGTGTTAAGTGGAGCAATTTCTTTGATTTATATAGTAATTTGAGAACTCTCAAATAGTCGATGTAGGACAGGAATCTAACAGTATCATTGAAAGGTGAATTCAACAATAAATTCTAAAAGTGGGTTTAGAGAGGATTATTGAACGACTAATAACATGAGGGTCGCCAATGACTAAGAGTGAAATCTAGTACTTGATGCCGAGAACACCACTATGACATTTCAGCCCAAATAGAAATTATTGTTCGATCATCAAGCCGAAAAATTGAGTTTCCAATTTTCATATCTTCTTTGCATTTCTCTTTAATCCGCTACATGAACCACCAAAAAATGGCAGCCCTAGATAAGTCGTTTATGTTTTTATTTATTTATTTAAGCCCATAAAGTCTTTGGTCTTAGTCCAACCATATGTGATAGACATACCTAACAAATATCTCCCTTCTGTTCATGTGGGGAGATGTAGGAGACTTGCACTTTGTTTATAACTTTCAAGTTTATGTCCCAGTAGAATTTTTGTTATCATATTTGAGTCACTCTGGTCTATTTGGATATCACAAATCACAATTCCAATGGTAGTCAACATTATTATGTTTGGATCTTGCATGAAAAGTTGAATTCTTTGAAAGATAAATGGAACTCGGTCTGTCACAATATAAATATTGTATCTCTCTTGTTGCAAACCCAACTCTAGTAAAACTTTCTTCAACCACAAAATCTCTTTATAAAATTATGTCACTACAATATATTATGCTTCCATGGTCGAAAAGTCAACACATTTCGATAACCTGCATTGTCACAAGATTGTCCCCCTTGCAAAGGTAACCAAGTATCTCGATGTGGATTTTATCGTATTGATATCACTTGCTATGTTTGTATTCGTGCACGTATCTAACACAATTTTTTCATTGAAAAATAAGACTCTAGAGTGCCTCTAAGATACCTGAAAATCCATTCTAGTGTTGCCCAACTCTCTTTACCCAGATTGGAGAGCAACACCAACTGTATGAGAAATGTTTGATCTTGTGCATACTATGGCATACGACAAACTGTCAACTATTGATACATAAGGTGTTTTCTTCATTTCATCTCCGTCATTCTCACTTGAACGACACTCGCTTGAACTTAACATGACGTGGCTTACAAGTGAATAACTAACTAATTGCTTCGCTCATGTTGAATCTTTTCATAATTTTCTCAATATATCTTTCTTGAGACAACAAAAGATTTCCATTACGTTTGTCTCGAGAGATCTTCATTCAAAGTATCTATTTTTTTTCTGGTCTCAAATCTTTCATCACAAAAGTCTTATTGAGATCTTTCTTTAAATTCTTAATCTTGCATTCTAACAAACAATCAACATATCATTTATATAGAGTAGGAGAATAATAAAGTCACCATCTGAAAACATCTTCACGAACACATAATGAGTACACCCTTGATCTATCATAAAAGATTCGATAATAAATATTAATGACGAGTTTAGAGAGGATTACCACACAACAAATAAAAAGAGAGTTACTAGTGATCAAGACCGATATAAATGTAGTTATTGATGCTTACAACAACACTCTAGAGTTTCAACCCAAACAAAATTCGAATCACCATTCGATTGTCAATCCAAAAAGTGGAATCTCCATTTTTCTTTCATTTCTTTGCCTTTGAGAAAAGGTCAAACCAAAAGATTCAAAAGTTCATGGGTTAGTTATGCTTGGTGAAGGTGTTAGATAGCCCAAAGACACCCATTTAAAAGCCGCATCTATGCGTAATCAAATTCGAATTTAATCTAGTCCAAGCATTTTGATTTTATCACAATATACAAAGATACATTGAATAATATGAGAAAAGATACAAAGAATACAACACTATACACAAGTATTTATAGGGAAAGTGGGGGGTAGAGTCTTGCCCTAATGGATCAAGCCTATTATTACATTAACATCCTCCCTCAAACTCAAGGCGGTAAATGGGAGGTGAACTTGAGTTTGGAAACCAGAGAGTGAAAGCATTTAGGTGGATGAGTCTTAGTGAAAATATCTACTATCTGATCGGCTGAACTGATAGATTGTAGACGAACCGTATTCCGGAAAATGTGATAATGGATGAAGTGGAAATCAGTCTCGATGTGTTTTGTACGCTCGTGAAATATATCATTGTGAGCGATTTGAATAGCACTCATGTTGTCACAGTGCAGTGTAGTGGCAGCAGGAGAAGGGATGCTTATGTCAGCGAGTAATCATCGAAGCTAAAGAAGTTCTTGAGTTGCATCAGCTATGACACGATATTCGACTTTAGTACTGGAGCGAGAAACCACTGTTTGTTTCTTACTATGCTAGGAAATGAAAGAATTGCCCAAAAAGAAATAGTAACCAGTGGTTGAACGTCGATCGATGGGGTTTCCGGCCCAATCGACATCAGAATAAGCTTGTAATACGGGAGCAGACTGAGTTGAGAACCCACATAAATCATGTTGAACCTGAAAAAACGTTGTCATGGATGGATTCAGAATAGTGAAATTGTCCAGGAACTGGTCTATACTCGTGAAGAACCGATTGAGAGCCCCTTATACCGATCAAATCTCCGTGATGAACCGAATCAATAATATCACAAGAATTATATTGTATAATCCGAATTTGATTAAACGAAGATCACAGATAAATCCATAATACTGAAATTGTTGAGGAACTAATATTGAATCTTCCAGGCTGGGTGAAAAATGGGTGAACCGGTGTCGAGACCACACAAATTTAACAGAAAGTATATTTTGTGAGCCTCAAATCACAAACGGAGGCCGGAAACAGAATTAGAACATCGAAAAAACCGCAGGAACTAGTCTAACTTCACAAAAAATCGGGTAAAAAAAAAAGGCCTGAACCGGTCCGAGAAAGCAAGAGGCGTGTGAGATCTGAGAGAGAATCGATGCAAAAACTTTAAACCGCACATGCCATGTCAGATTTCCTTGATTTTTGCTCCGTTGGAATCGTCTCATTGATATGGTTCCGATGGTATATTATGAAATAGATTTGGAGCTCTAGTTGAGGAGATAGAGCCCAAAATCCGAGACGACGCAAGCAAGTGTGTGGATTTGACGCAAATCGGGAGCAGAACCTTCGAGTCACACGTGTGGGCGCGTTCAGTGTCGTACATCGATTAGTCTTTCTTAGTTGGAATAGTCTCGTTGAGAAGATTTTGACAGTATATCGTGAGATGGATTTGGATCTCTGGTTGAGTCGGTAGAGCCCAAAATTCTAGACAACACAGTTTGGGAGTACTGTAGGCTATAGGAGGCGCATGTGGGCGCGTTGGTACTCTGATGGCAGTGATTTTGGTGGCGTTGTATTCGTTTCTGCAAGATGAAGATGGTGGTGTGGTGGTTGTTGATACCGGAGTGGTGATGAAGCCTATAACAACGACAAAAATCATGGGAGGAAAGTGAAGGCGGCAACGGAAACTTTAGGGTTTCGAAAAAAATGTTTAGAGAGAATAGGTCCAAGAAAGACTAGCTTTTAATACCATATTAAGATAATTGAGAAGTGGGAAACATGAACGATATATTGAATAGTATGAGAAACGATATAAAGAATACAACACTATATACAAGTATTTATAGGGGAAGTGGAGGTTAAGATTTTACCTAATGGGTCAAACCCATTATTACATTAACATTATCCATGAAAAAAAATTGAAATATTTAAAAAAAAATATATATTGTTATTTTTTTCTTTATATTTAAAAAATATTTTTGTGTTTATTTTTATTTTAATTTTTGAAATAAATTGGAACATTTCTCGGATTTTCAAACAAGTTAAAATACATTTTTTTTTATTTTAAATATTCCCCGAGTATAACCGCTTCCGAAAAGTTTGGTCCCGGGAGGATTTATGTAATGAATCCTATACTGAATTAAATTAGAAAATTTATTTTAAAAAACAATTTAATTTTAGTTTGTAAAAAAATAAAAACGTCAGAAAACATTCCTTTTTCTTTTTGAAATATGACTGTTTGGAAACCTTATTTTTTAAGATAATTTCTAACAAAAATTAGAAAAGTCTTACCAACTTTAAAATGTTTTATATATATATATATATATATATATTTTTAGAAAATATATATGTTTATTTTAGGGAAAAAAAAAAAAAAACAATCATAAAAAATCTGTTTTAACTAAAATCAATTTAAAAATATTCCACTTATTGCAAATAGAACCTTTTTTTTTCCTTCTCTTTATATGATATTAACATAATTGAAATATATAATAAGTACAATAATTCAATAACAATAATAATAACTTTAACAGTAAGAAACATCTAACTGCAAAACTAGATTGTTATCCAAAAAATGAGTATGATTAAGAAGAATAAATTTATTGGTTAATTACTCTTTGCCCCCAGTAATTAGGTCTTGTTGCATTTTGTTCCTGTGTTATTTTTGTCAACACTTTGATTTACTGTGATGGTGGACTAAAGTGCAACATTCACAATTTCCATCTAAGGAAACGGTTTTTGTGACTCACGCGCAGCTTCCAAGATTGGGGTTTGTTTTGCATGATTTTCCTCCAATCTCGGAAGATTATGTGGATGAATGTTATAAGAAAGACTTGTATTTGACCACCTATAACTACATGATCAATCCGATTCTTGGAATGCATAATAGGGTTCAAACTGGAGGGTTTTTTTTGAAGGAAAATCATGCAAAACGGAGTGCGAATCTCGGAAGCCATGCAAGAGTCACAAAAACCGTTAACTTCAATGGAAACCAGTAGCGCAATTTGGAATTAAACATTTTTATTACTTTCATTTTTATGTAATTCATTATATCAATTTGGAATCCAGTAGCGCAAATGCCATAAAAAAAAAATAAAACTCTAAAAACAAAAGAAAATCCTATTTTGATTTTCTTTTTCTTTTTTTTTTTTCTTTTTTTTTCTTTTTTTTCTTTTTTCTTTTTTTTTGAAAAGTGGATACAAATACAACAAAAGAAAAAAGAAAAAGAGAAACTGAACTCACCTTTGTCTTGAAAAAATTCAAAGGATCTTTCCTACTTTTGTTTTTTTGTTTTGTCTTCTCTCCCCCCGCTCCCACCCACACCCACCCCAAGTAAAAATAACCATTTGTAACTATATAAAGCACCAAACTTTGATTATCCCCTGAATTTATAATAAATCTGAATAATCTCCCAAAATTAAAGATTAAATCTGTAACGATTCGGTTTCCCAGAGTTGTCACTTGGTTTTTCATATAGAGAATTCTATCATAAATATTTTACCATTTATTAATAAATTAGTATTACTATTAATTCTATTTTGATACCACTTGGCACTTTATAACAGCTCGGTTTCCTAGGGCCGCCACGCGATTTCTTCTATGGAGAATTAATACTGAAATCGAACGACCAATATTTCATTTCATAAATCTGAGAATTTTTACAATGCGATGGTGACAATTATAGTTTGTCGATTTATTGAATCAATTTTTACAATAATAAATAATAGATACAATTTTTATAAATTTAAAATACAAATATAATTGAACTTATAATTGCGAATTCAATTATAATTTATTAAATAATTCCCAACAGTGGGTCAATTTTGAATAAACTAGATTTGAACATATTAATACTAAAACTGAAAATAATATGTTCAAATTGGAAACACATGGCCCAAAATATTAATATGTTAATTCAAACATAATAGTAAATGGTAATATATTCAAATATAATATAATTGATATTTTGACTATTATATATCAATTTATATCAGTGACTATTATAAATGTTACAGTGTAACGATGAAATTAGAACCAAAAGGACCAAAATAAGACATTATCAAATCTCAAGAGTACAAAGCATCGAAACTCAAAACATTGTTTAATTCTTTAATGAGTTATTACAACAATAACTTATTAAATTACTGTAGTTTATTGAGGAATTTAATTCTTTAATTACAACAGTAATTTATTACAATTTCTTTAATACAATTATTTAATACCACAATAATAAAATTCTTTAATACAGCAGTAATCAATTCAATACAACAGTAATTATTAAAAAAAAAATTATATATAAATACAACTATTACAAATTTAACAGAAATTCAAGTATAATTCCCAACACAGTTTCATTCTCACCTGCTCTGCAATCAAAACTGTGAGATTGTGAACCGGGGCTCAATAGAATTTTAACCTCTTCAATACGTGTATCCAATCAAACCACAAATAAACATATAAATGTGTATCTCACATAATTTTTCACATAATCATAATTATTTCATAAAATTTAATAGTTAAAATTCAACAATAATAATAACATGAATAACACAATTGAGATATTAAATACATATATTAAAAGAGTTCGAAATTCTATCTCGAATTTGAGCCAAAATCCAAATCGAAATCCAAACCGAAGAGGTATAAATTTTTCCTGTTAATATTGTTTTTTCCCCCCCGCTAAACAGAAACACAATAACCACACGCGCGCGCGCGCACATATATATATATATATAGAAGGTTGATGATCAACACAAAATAATAGTTATTATTATTATTATTATTATTATTATTATTACGGAAACACGTGTTATTCATATATATATATATTTGATATCATATGTGTTGTCTTCATTGTATATGAAGGCGACGCATATTATTACTTTTTATTATCTATATTAAAAATTTTCTTTTAAAATAAAGAAAATATTAATTATATCTCAAAACTCTTAAAAATATATTTTAAATAACATAATGGTCCTAAAATTTTTAATAGTCAATTTGAAATTAACATTTAACCACAAAAAAATATCAAATATTATTTATACCATAAATTTTCAAAACAATCCCAAAAATATTAAATTTATATAAAATAATATTTTCAAAAATATAAATTTTTGGAGTATTACAAAACCACACAATCCTATATTAGAATTCAACCCAATATTTTTTTTTATTACAAGTTGAAGAAATCTTTTCACATTATTTTGAATTCAAATGAGTAATTGGTTTCCTTAATCAAAATATAATATTGATTCATGATAATCATTATTAAGTAGCCATGTTGAATTCCACACCTTTTATTTTTGTTAGCTAAAAATGGTAAATTGAGATGACATTTTGAAGTTATTATTTAGCGAGTGCATTTGTGTAGAAATAAAGCAAATAGATAATCAAAATGTAGTTATTTATTATTATATTAAAAGATGATTAATGGAATTATATTTGATAATGCACTTTTTTTTTTGTGATAGATATATTTCTGGTACATATTTGACCAGTATTTAGAGTATTTCACAATAGTAAATAAGGGGAAAAAATATTATTAAGTGACCGTATTGAACACAAAATAAGTTTTCCTAATTAAATAACACAATTATAAATTGTATGTTGAATTCAGCACATGCTTTGAACTCCATTAATCAAACTTTCTTAATTAGGTGGTCATGTTGAATTCTATGCGGGTTATTTTTGTTATTTTTGTTTATTAAAATGGTGAATTGAAATATTATTTCGGATATATTATGTAGATGTATGCATTTGTGTAATTAAATTAAGCAAATAAGTAATCAAAGCGTAATTATTTATAATTATATTAAGAGATGATTAGTGGAATTATAATTGGTAATTGTCTTTTTTTGCAAAAGATGTATTTTAGGTAATATTTAACTAGTATTTAGGATATATAACGGCATAAAATAAGGACACGCTATCCTAATTAAGTGACCATATTGAATTCAATACAAGTTATCTTAATTAATGAAACAGTAATACTTGAATTCAACACAAGCTTAAATCCCAATAATCAAAGTTTCCTAATTAAGTGACAATATTGAATTTCACACAGGTTATTTTTGTTTGCTAAATAGATTAAGTTGTCATTTTAAAACTATCATTTAAACGAATGTATTTGTGTAATTAAATCAAACAAACAAGTAACAGAGATATAGTTATTTACGATTATACTGAGATATGATTAATGGAAATATATTTGTTTACTATTCTTTTTTTTTTTCCTTCTGAAGATATAGTTTGGGTACGTATAACCTCTATTTAGGGTATGTAATGGTATTAAATGATGACAAATATATCCCAATTTTGCAAACATGTGGAATGTAAATTAGAAAAGAAATAAGATAGGGTTAATTACATTTTATCTCCCTATGGTTAAACTATTTTACACTTTGTCTCCAAATAGTATTTTTGTCACCACTTTGCCCCTTATACTTATGTTTTGTTGCACTTTACTACTTGATGTAGGCATAATCACAGGAGGCATAGTGTTAACGAGGGAGGTAAAGTGCAACAAAAGCCTAACTACAGGGGACAAAGAGGTAACACGAATACCAAAGGGAGATAAAGTGCAAAATGACCTAATCACGGATGGTAAAATGTAATTAACCCAATAGGATAATTCTGTAGTTTTCATATCCTATGAGAGCTCTCGGTAACTACCCTATTTTTGGGTGAAAAAAATTTGGAGAGAGGGGGTTGGAGGGGTTAAAGTAGGGGAGATGCAGTTATGAATTTGGCCTCTATTACGTCATTCCCTACTTGGTCCTAAAATAATTATTTCCCCTAAAGAAATTAATTAGGCCCCATTTTTTTTTTAATATATATATATATATATATATATATATATATATATATATTTATTTATTTTTTATTTATTATTATTATTATTTTTTTTTTATTTTTTTTATGAATTTATGGATTTAAAAAAAAAGGGGTCAATCAAAATTTAATTGGATTCCTAAAAGTTAAAGTAAATTTGAAAATGCTTTTAGATTTCATCAATTTTAAAAATGCCCAAACTTTGATGTAAAAATTAAATTTTCCTAAAATACCCTTATTTCAATCGATTTTCCCAAAATAAAGTTTTAGAAACTGAAATGGATAAAGTAAAACATGATATACTTCTTAAAAATGCTACCAATGTGATCAGCTGACCTCTATCTTTTACAAAATTTCAATTTTTATCCCAATTTTTTTTTCACTTTAAAAAACCCAATTGGAGATTTGATTTGAATTTTTTCAGAGTTAATTTCATTCTTTAGGATTTTAATTTGAAAATTAACAGACAAATTTGTCTTTTAAACATCGATTGAAATTTTTAAAATTTTAATTAAGCCCCTAAACTTTCCAATTTGAAGAAAAAAAAAATCAATTGGACTATCCAAGCCTAAATTGGATTATAGAACTTTCAGTAAACTTAGGTTACAGGTATATTAATTTTGGAAATTCCAATTGTGGACCTGATGGACCTAATTAAAATTTTGAATTTTGAATTTATTGTCAAAATTCTTCAATTGAAGAGAACGTTACAATCGACTCTTAAGACGGCCTAATCATGATTGAAATCTTGATAGAACACTTAATTGGACTTTTGAAACATTAAATTATGACCACGTGCTTCCAATTTATTATTTTAAAATTTTTATTTTAGCCCAAATTTTTTTTAATTGGTATTAACTTTTGAAACCTCAGATCGTGGCCTGCTATTTTAACTCAGGCATTTTGAAATTCAAGGGGAAAAAAAAAAAAAAAAATTGACTTGGTGAAAAATTATTATTTTTGAGAATTTAAAAAAAAAAAAAAAAATAGTAAAATGCCATATAAGGGGAGGATAAATGCGGGTCTATACTATCCTTTGGCTATATTAGTGGATATTGGTCGTGTAGCGATGCGGCGCCGAGGTTTTTACCCTTTTTGAGGTTTTCACATAAAGTCTTTGGGTCACACTTTATGCTTTGCATAATATTTCTTGTGTATGTCACTTTATTTGGATCTTGAGAGTTTAATTGAATACTAGGTTTAATGCGCGGGCTAGAACAAAATTAATGTGTTTTTATATATTTCGTCTAATTATTTAATTTATCATTAACTATATCTTGTAATTTTTTTTAATAAATTATAGTTTTTCCACAAATTAAAAGATAGTTAATTTTGTTCCCTTTTTTCTTTTCCATAATGAATTGTAACTAAAAATTGATTGTTAAATCGAGATTTAGTTTTTGCTTATAAAAAATTATCATAACAGATATTACAAATAAAAAAACACTGAGTACCAATAGTTTAATTAAAAAAATTAAAAATATTGCAAGTATTTGGTGTAATACCATAGTATGTAAAAGTGCTATTTGAGAATACATACGTAAAAATTATGGTTGTAAGAAGGGAATTGAATCCAATCCGAATGAATTATTGTTGAACAAACATTCAATTGGTAGTAAAATTAAAGATGGAAATTGAAGAGACCATCAACAATTAAAACCCACTCAAACAGGAAGGATGTTTCAAATACCGAGAATGAATTAAGATGTTGAAGAAGGAAAACGAAGAAACAAGAGCTATAAAAACCCAAGTAAAAGAAGAAAAATATAAAAATAAAGACTAACAATCAAATCCCATCAAAGAAGGCACCGAAGAGAGCCATAATCACCATGAGCAAGGGATTAGGCATAAGAAAGCTCTGATTCATTGATAGGTTGTGGCTTCTACTTTTAGCCTTTCTTGTTAGAATTTTAAATAAGATTTAGATTAATTGGGTAGGTTCAATTTAGTTCTAGATGTGTAAATTTTAATTGTCTACTCACTCCTCCTAGGATAATTTTATAATTGTCCTGGGTTTTTCAAATCCCTTTCATGAACGTAATTTCTACATTCTCCAACTGATCGAAGAATTCACGAACGCGGTTGATGTGTTACATAACAACATCATCCTCTTCCATCTTCATCTTGAATAGTTTATGGAGATCGTGAACAACTTGTTTGTCAATATGAAAGTCGCATACATGCTCTCAAGAGCGTCATGCCAATTCTTTGTTGTGTTCTCCTCCTTGATGATACTTAGCACAACACTTTACAGTGTGAGCGAAACCGTTGTCAGCACCTTGCGATGGAAAATGTTGTAATTGTATTTTGACATCGATATTTTTAAGTTTCTTCATCTTTTCATATACTGACTATCATTGATCATTCTGATACATATAATACTCTATCTACAACCTCCTAAATGGAACAATTGTGCTCATTAAATTTATCATCATAAACTTATCAATGCCTATTGTTACGTGGAAGTAGACAGAGTCTAAACTCTTATACGAGTTATTAGGATCGAACCCAACCCCTAACAATACACCACATAAACCGAAAGACAAGAAAACTAAATATTTAGGATCAAGAAGAGAAACAATACAAGAATTTAACATGTTTCTATTGGATTTTTTTTTTTAATTAAATATGAGTTAACATTAATTGAATTAATTGTTTTATAAAAAAACAAGTTAATGAATAATTTATTATATAAGCAATCCAATTAAACAATGATCAAATTTTAAATTGGGTTGTAGCATCTTTTTGTGTAGAAGCCCAATTGAATGATAAGTGTAGGTTTTGGGTCTCATTGAAACCCGTTATGGGACGGCCTAATGAGAAATCAGTATTATAAATGCAAGGTGCTCTCTCTAGTCTAGATTTAAGAGTTCTTCCCATTGAGAGTCACCATAACAATAAATCTAGATCATAGAGAAGAAGACCTAGTGTGTAATCTACTGCGACAATCAATCATCTGTAATGGTTCAAACATGTACGCTTTTGGTAACTGTTCTTAAAAATTGTTGTGTCATTTTAATTATGTATGATGAAGATCTTTAATTAATTTCGTAATATTGTGATTATGAGAATTAATTAACATGTGGTATCAGAGTCAACATACATGATTTAGATCTACAATTAGAAATTAAAAATAAATTTTTATTTTTATTTATTTTCGGAGTCGAATCTTTGAGCCATCTTAGACCTCCTGATATCTCTGATATTGGCTTTTTTTTTTCTTCAATTTCATCTTGAAATCCTAAAATCAAGCCTCAATTTGATTGATTCGATTCATTCTCTATTGATTGATACATCTCTTTCCATTATTTGTTTAGTTTTCAAAATTTAAGTTAGGGTTGGTTTTTTTTTTTTTTTTTTTCCAACGCTGTTGATTACTTCGATCTTTCCAAGAAATCCAAAATTTAGGGTTTCTTGATCTTGTTGAGAAATCCGAGAATTTCTTCTCTTTCTCTTAATCGATTCGAGTTAATTCAACTTTGATTTGTCTTTTAAGGGTCTAATCTTGTGTTTCGAATCTTCGATTAAATTCACTAATATCTTTATCAAATTTGCTGGTCATAGTACAAACCAATCGTTAAATAACCAATTTAAGCGAAGAAAACAAAATATTTGATTAATTAAAGGTGGTTGACAGTAGAGATTGATTGAACGGAAGGAGGGACAAAATTAGATGGCGGATTAAGGCTTGTAAGGGATACAAACTGTGGATCTTTCGAAGCACCCGTCTAGGATTGTTACTACTCTTCAGTAAGTTATTGTTTCCTTCTCCTTGGTCGATCGATGGGAAATCAAATCCCTATCCAACTTCTTGTATTTCGTTTATGAATAAAGTGTGATGAATTTGTGACTACCGTATCGGTATTTTCTTTTTTCTTCCTTTTCCCCAATAGGAGATCAATAGCTTAATGTTCTTGTGTAACTAACAAAACATAATTTTTCATTGTGGAATATTAGATCAATTTATGTTTGCAAGATAAGCATAACCCTTTTCTGTAAATTGGATAAATGAGCTTGAGTTTTGTATTGTTTGGTGCCAATTGTATGTCAAGAGTGTTGAAAATTTACCAGAAATTATGTTAGTTTATATGGAATAGGAGTGCAGTACTCACTCTCTCTAGATTAAATTTTTTAATATGTATTCTTCTTCTTAGTTTTAAGTCACATAAACTAGTTTAATAATTAGTTTAAAAGTATAGTAAAATTGTTGTTCAAATTCTTATAACTATAATTGATTGTTGATCACTGAAAATACATTTTGTGATGTACTTCATCTTGTTTTGATAATATGCATATATGTTGCTAATATGTATTGTTGTTGGGTAATATTGTTTAATTTTTCTAATTTGGAACATTTGCTTATGAATTGTTGAGGTTATTTCACAAAAGTGATTTAACCAACAAAGTTTGGAAGATTTTGAGTTTCGATTTTGTTGATGAAATTTTTTTTAGATTAATTTGTACATTCACCTACCCAAAGAAGGTTATTGTGCAAATTAATTTAATTGGATGCGGATATTGTATAAGATAAAAAATTTAATAAATTTGTTTGCCCAAAAGAAATGAATTTTGAAGGATTATTTGTTTTATTATCTTTTGAAGGAAATATATAAATTTGAAGGTCACTCTGCCCAAATGGAATGGATTTTTAAATCTATAATTTTTTCTTATTTTGTTAATCCCCATGCTTAAAGAACAGTTGTTTATTATAAATTATGCCCAAATGGGAGTTTATGATAACGTAATTGATTCTTATATTATATTATTTCCTATTGTCCATAATTGCTCTAGTTGTATTTTTTTAGAAAACAAGTTCTTTTGCTGTGAACAACAATAACGCCACGATTGAAATTCTAAATGGGTCGAACTATAAGAGATAGAGGTCTAACATAGAGTTTGCTTTAAGAATAATAGACTTGGACATGGCTTTGTGTGAAGATGAACTTCCTCGACATACTGATGAGAGCATTGAAGTTGAGAGATATCATTATATGAGATGAGAAAGATCTAACCGTTTGAGTCTTATTTCAATTAAGAGGTCCATTGCTAAGCATTTCCTCAGAGGAATACCTGAGAGCAAAAATGCTAAGGAGTTTATCGTTGCTGTGAAAAATATATACCAGACATCCGACAATACCGAAGCTGGGTATTTTATGGATAGATTGATGAATGTGAGGTATGATGATACAAAAGACACTCATGGATTCATCTTGAGAATAGTGTATCTTCAGGCTAGATTGAAGGCACAAGATATTCTCATTCCCGATAAGTTCATTGTTCATTAAGCTCTCAACACTCTATCATCTTTTTTTAGCCAAATCAAGACTTCCTACAACACCCAGAATCAGACTTGGAGTGTTAACGATCTTATCACTAAGTGTGTGACTGAGAAAGAAAAGTTGAAAGGAGAAAAGAATGATTCTACTCATTTTGTTGCTCTTGGAAAGCCAAATAATCAAAAGAGAGATGAAAAGACGAGAAAGTCCAACTTCCACAGTCACAAGAAAAGTAAATTTTTTTAGAAGAGTGAGAGTGAGTAACAAAAAATGGAGATGCCAAGAACACAGTCCTTAAGTGCTATCACTGCAATAGGAAAGGTCATAAGAAGGTTGATTACTTTAAGTTTAAGAATTGGCTAGAGAAGAAGAAGAAGAAGGAACATGGTATGTTATCTGTCTATGTTTGTTTTGAATCCAATTTAGTTGGTGTTCTTTTAGATTTATGGTGGCTTAATAGTGGTGCTACTGTTCATATTGTAACTTCTTTACAGGGGATAAGAAACCCGAGAAAGCTAAGTGAGAAAGAGTCAAAACTTAAAGTTGACAGTGACATTGGGATTAGTGTTGAGCATATTGGGACTGTTGTTTTAAAATTAGATTCTGGTTTTCAACTTATTTTGGACCATGTTTTCTGTGTACCTACGTTTAGAAGGAATTTGATTTCCATTTCAATACTTGACAAAGTTGGATATAGTTTCACTTTCACAAATAAAAGAGTTGAGATGATTAATGACTTTAAAGTAATTAGCAATTATGTTTTATCTGACGGGCTTTATAAATTGTCGTTGTTATCTGTTCGTTCTTACAATGTTGAAAACACTACTGCTAAAAGATCTTTGACTAAGGAAAGATCTTCGTAGTTGTAGTATAAGTGTTTGGGGCACATTTCTAAGGAACAAATAGAACGCTTAATTAGTTATATAATTCTTCCTGATCTTGATTCTGATGAATTGGGAGTTTGTGTTGATTATGTGAGAGAAAAATTGACAAAGACCAAGAAAAATGGTGCTACTCGTAGTCAAAATTTGTTGGAGATTATTTATACAGACATCAGTGGGCCTTACTTGACTACCTTGTGTCGCAACAAGTACTTCATTACATTCATTAATGATTTCTCCCGATATGACTATGTTTATTTGATAAAAGAGAAGGCAGATGCTCTTGAAATGTTCAAAGTCTTCCGAACTGAAGTTGAGAAACAGCTCAAGAAAGTCATCAAGATTGTAAGATCTGATCGAGGCAATGAGTATTATGGGAAGTATGGTGGCGCCCAAAAACAGAAGGGACTTTCTGCAAGGCACTTACAGGATAATAGTATTGTTGCTCTGTATACTATGCCTGGAAGTCCTGAACAAAATTGTGTGGCAGAAAGGTGCAATTGCACTCTTATGGAAATGAAAATGAGCATGATGAGCAAATCGAATTTGCTAGAATACTTGTGGCGTGAAGCCATCAAAACAACAACTTACATTCTGAATCGTGTTCTTAGCAAGTCAATGCCTAAAACACTCTTTGAACTGTGAACGAACAGAAAACTCAGTTTGAATTTTTTTAGAGTATGAGGGTGTCCAGTTTCGGAGAAGATCTACGATCCTTCTATGAAGAAGTTAGATTTGAGAACTACTAAATGCTACTTTATAGGGTATCCTAATCACTCGAAATGATATAGATTTTATTGTATGACTCGTGACACTAGAGTTGTTGAATCTCAAGTGGCAAAGTTTTTGGAGTTGGATATTACTGATGTTATTCCCTCTCAGATCGATGAAAGAGTGGAACCCATTGATGTTGTTTCTTTACCTTTGTCAACCTCATATGTCATCTTTTATGATAGGGCCAATGACTGAGAGATTCAGCAAGGAGTAGATATTGTCATTCCCCCACTGCTGAAGTAATGCCTATTGCAGAAAAGATTTCTCTAACCAATGAGCCTGCAAATGAGTCTTCTTATGAAGTACAAGTGAAGAGATTGCAAAGAACTAGAAAGGCTTCAATTTCTAATCACTACTATGTTTACCTTAGAGAGGGAGAATATAACATTGGAGAAGAAATAGAGTCGACTACTTATCGTGAAGCTCTCAATAGTAATCAGACAAAGGAATGGTTAATTGCCATGGGAGATGAGATACAGTCTACGTCATATAATGATGTTTGAGAACTTGTTGATCTTCCCAAATGATATAAACCCATTGGATGAAAATGGGTATTCAAGACCAAGAAAGACAACAAAGTGAATGTTGAAAGATTCAAGACCCGATTGCTTGCTTAAGGGTATACACAACGAGAAGGCATTGATTTCACAGACTTTTTCACCAGTTTTCACCAAAGATTCTTTTAGGCTAATTATGGCGTTGGTAGCTCATTTTGACTTAGAGTTTCACCAAATGGATGTAAAGACAACTTTTCTCAATGGGGATTTGAGTGAGGAGGTCTACATGTCACAACTTGAAGGATTTAAAATAAAAATAAAAAAGAGAACATGGTATGCAGATTGAAAAGGTCAATTTATGGTCTCAAGCAAAGCTTCTTGTTAGTGGTACTTGAAATTTAACAAGATTGTGGCGTCTTTTAGATTTGTAGAAAACAAGTTTGATCATTGCGTCTACATGAAAAATCAGTGGGAGTAAGTTCATTTTCATGGTTCTCTGCGTCAATGACATCCTATTTGCTAGTGGCGATGTGAATCTCCTGAATAATACCAAACGTCTTTTGTTTGTTAATTTTAACATGAAGGATCTCTGAGAAGTAAATTTTGTCCTAGGTATTGAGATTCATCTTGATGGATCTCAGAACCTTCTTGGGCTATCTCAGAGAGCCTATATCGATCGTGTGCGTAAAAAGTTCAATATGTAGATGATAGGCGTAAATTACTTATGTATTTCTAATCCGAATTTGTTAGTTTTTAGTACGTTTATAGTTATTTTTATATATTTTAATATGTTTTTATTCTTTTTATATTAAAATAGGTGCGTGAGGTAAAAAGGTATGAAATCGGAGCAAAAATGATGTGATCGAACCAAAGCGGACGAAGTTACGGTGGAAAAATGAGCAAGGAGGCAACATTATGAAAGAAGCCCACCTCCTAGGTGTCTAGACCTTTACCTAGTCTGTGAAGATTTCTAAGAGCATTTCCAAGTCCACCGCCTACTTCTTCGCTTAGGCGATCACCAAACCTACAAAGCCGGTAAAAGTGCTGTAACTTCAAGGCTATTTTGAACTACGATGCGATCTGATTTTGGAAAAACACTCAAAACATGGAAGTTGTAGATAGTTTTTTTTTTTTATATATATTTTCATAGGTTTTTGAATCACCTCAATCGGAGTTTGGATGAAGAAGTTACAATCAAAACAAAATTGCAAACCTGCAGTAACTTCGCCTAGGCGAAAATCTGGCAGAAAGTTAACCAACCTAACTTTGCCTAGACGAAGTTTTCCTCACCTAGGCGAAATTCTCTACGCAGAATAGATGTTTTGGAGATATTTTTTGGCCTATTTAAGCCCTTATCTCCTCATTTCTTCCCTCTTCTTGAGCTCCTAAGGCCTTAGGCCATATTTTAGGGTTAGGATAAGGGATTTTTTAGGGAGAGCTCTCAACCAGAGGTGGAGGATCAACGAGGACACGATCGATCGACGTTTCTAGTGGCAAATCTTTGGATATCGGCTAAGTCACTCGTTTCCTCTCTTTGTTTTCTTTATTTTGGTAATTGTTGAGCATGTTTAGCTCGTTTTACATTGTATAAACGGTTAGGGCCATGAGTTAAACATGGATTGTAATAGGGATTAACGTATTATGGTTGTTCTTCGTATGTTAATTGTGTTGTCGTGTTTTTTATGATTATATGCTAGTTTAGATATATTGAGAATACGGGGTTTGACACTCGGGAGAGGTAACCCCGGATTCGAACTAGGGTTAACACGACACGACAATCTAACGACCCGGGAGGGCGTTAGAAAGTGTGCAATCGATGACGTTGGGGCGAGACTCACGTGACCCAGAGTCGTTAAGACGTTGAGGGGGACTTCGGCGTTGACACGAAGTCATGTATTCCCCCATCTTACACTCCGAAAAGGTGGAGAGTGAGTTTACGAACCAAGATTGTCGGATACGCCGAACGCCGTTAATGTTAACTAAAACAAAATCAAATGCATTTAAGTAAATAAAGTTAATCCCTAAGAAATCTACTCCCTTAAACAATCTCAAATTAGTATTTATAGTATAGTTAACTTAATTAGTATTTTAGTTTAGTATTAGTATTAAATTAAATTTCATTTTTAGCGCCTAGATAAAATTAGGTTATGACAATCGCGATACTCGATAGTAATCTCAACCAATCCCTGTGGATACGATACCCGACCGAAAGGTCCACTATACTAAAACTTGATCCGTACGCTTGCGGTGAAATTGGCAGCGCTTTATTTAGCGGCCACCAAGTTTTTGGCGCCGTTGCCGGGGATTGGTCATTAGGCGAATTCAGTTCTTGGCGATCGCTACCAAGTTTTTGGAGCTATTGCTAAGGATTGGAATGAGTGTTACTTTTGATATTGGGAGTAAATAACTTGATTTTAATCTAGGCATTTTTGTATATAATTTTCGTTTGTAGTTTTGTTTTTGTTTTCAGCAAGATGCTTGAAGATGTTAGATCGACAGGTGCTCTTGCGGTTTGATAATTGAATATCTTGCCAGTCTTGAGGGCATGTGTCGGACCGAGGACATTAAACCAAGCGCTTCTTGGGAGGCAACCCAGGGTCATAAATAAGTTAGATACATCTCCATCAATTTGAGTCGGAGGTGAGATCCTCTCGTCTCCTAGGTATGTGTTCTCAATCCCTATCTTCAATATCATGCTACATACTGTCATTAGGATCGCTGACGGCTCATTTTGGACATCACCTGTTTTAAGTTGGTGGTGATGTGTAGTATGTTTTAGTATGTGTTACTGTTTTTAGTTAAATTTTACTGTTTTTATCGTTTGCATACTTGTTTAGGATTAGTTTGTTTAGTTTAGTTGTTGTTTTGTGCTGAGTTTTGACGTCATCTGGGCCTATACCCGATGATGATTCTGTCCCCTGATTGTTTTGAGGTCGAGCGTAAAGCTCATTCATGTGTGTTCTGTGTGCTTGACGTATCGTCTTAGTAAAAGTTATTATGGATCCTAAATGCACAAGCACGTAAACTCAGTATAGCACTATCTAATTGATTTGAAACCAATTATCCTTCACTCAATTTTATGACAATAGGGATTCTAGAACTTGATTTGGGGAAAATTCGAGGCGAAATCCTAGGCGAGGTTGTTTAGGAGATATGATTTAGGCATTCATTTGATCACTTGAGCCTTTTAAGCTTACCTTGATGAATCATTACCCTTCGTTACCCTGTTGAAGCCTAAAAACCGTTTCAATTCTGAATACTTAACAAATACCATAGCCGATTGAACTTTTTCCAAACCTACATCGCTAAACTGAAGGCACAATTTGAGTGAATCAAGTTAGTATTTCGCTACTTGATGTGAGCGGTTGGGTTTAGGCCGAAATTCTAATTGGTTCAGTATTCGAGTACTAGCTTGTCGTTTGTCGTTTATATTGTTTGCACATTCCTAAGGTTATAAGAATTCGAATCCGTTTTGGGGTGTGTTACTTAATTATTTTTGTACACTCTTAAAATTGTAGAAATTCGAATGAATTTGGGGGTGTGTTAAAATTAAAAAAAAAAAAAAAAAAAAAAAAAAAAAAACAAAAAAACCATAGTTTCTTTTTGACATGACAAGTGAGTACGGCATTCTTAAATGTTTGTTTAGGATTGTTTCTAATTAAACTATAGGGTTTCGAGTGTGAGAGTGTCAAGCGATGTGCCTTGGGTAATGTTAAGTTAACGATGTTAACCTATTTTTCTATTCCAAAATACCCTTGGCCATTATTCCAAAATCGAACCAAGCCTTATTGATCTTCATGAACCTCCGAGCCTATATTAGTGGAGAATAGATCCTGGGTCAGGCGTATGGATTCCCTATACCTTAAAGGTTTTAGTCATGATCTTTATTTAGAGATAATCCTATCTAATCAATAGATAGTAGTATATTTTAGTTTAATCACACACACTTAAACAGGATCTAGAATTACGCTTATTATTTTTGAACGTTGAAATTCTAGAATACCACATGGTGTGATTTATGCTTGAACTTGATAGGATTAGGGGCCGATGAGAGGAAAATCTTTCGGTTGGTAAATGATATTCAAAACTTCCACATTTTTTGTTTTTAATGTTTTTCGTTTGTAGTTTTTAATTTCGTAATTAATTTGTATACTTTCTCGTATTGTGTGGGTGTTTTGCGCGAGGATTAGGAAAATTCTGAATTTGGGGATATTTGATAGGTGTAAATTACCTTTATATTTTCAATCTGAATTTGTTAGTTTTCGAGTACGTTTATAGTTATTTTTATATATTTTAATATATTTTTATTCTTTTTGTATTAAAATAGGTGCGTGGGGGTGAAAATGTATGAAATCGGACCGAAAACGATGTGATTGAACTAAAGCGGACGAAGTTACGGTGGATAAATGAGTAAGGAGGCAACATTGTGAAAGAAGCCCACCGCCTAGGCGTCCAGTGCTCCGCCTAGGTTGTGAAGATTGCTAAGAACATTTCCAAGTCCACCGCCTACTTTTTCGCTTAGGCGGTCACCAAACCTGCAAAGCCAGTAAACGTGTTGTAACTTCAAGGTTATTTTGGACTACGATGCGTTCCAATTTTGGAAATATTCAAAACATGAAAGTTGTAGATATTTTTCTTAAATTTCCATAGGTTTTTGAATCATTTCAATCAGAGTTCGGATGAAGAAGTTACAGTCAAAACAAAATTGCACACCTGCAGTAACTTCGCCTAGGCGAAAATCCGACAGAAAGTTAACCTACCTAACTTCGCCTAGGCAAAATTCTCTACGCAGAATAGATATTTTGGAGATATTTTTTAGCCTATTTAAGCCCTTCTTTCCTCATCTCTTATCTCTTCTTGAGCTCCTAAGGCCTTAGGCCATATTTTAGGATTAGGATAAGGGATTTTTGAGGGAGAGCTCTCAACCCGAGGTGGAGGATCAACGAGCAAACGATCGATCGACGTTTCTAGTAGCAAATCTTCGAATATCGGCTAAGTCGCTCATTTCCTCTCTTTGTTTTATTCTTTTTGGTAATTGTTGAGCATGTTTAGCTTGTTTTACATTGTATAAACAGTTAGGGCCATGAGTTAAACATGGATTGTAATAGGGATTAACATATTATTTATGAAAATGTGGTTTTAGTTGAATTTGTTTTTCTTTCTTGGTTGTTCTTCGTATGTTGATTGTGTTGTCGTGTTTTCTATGATTATATGCTAGTTTAGATATATTGAGAATACGGGGTTTGACACTCAGGAGTGGTAACCCCGGAGTCGGATTAGGGTTAACATGACACGACAATCTAATAACCCGGGAGGGCGTTAGAAAGTGTGCAATCGATGACGTTGGGACAAGACTCACATGACCTAGAGTCGTTAAGACGTTGAAGGGGACTTCAGCATTAACACGAAGTCACGTATTCCCCCGTCTTACATTCGGAAGAGGTGGCGAGGGAGTTTACGAACCAAGATTGTCGGATACACCGAATGCCGTTAATGTTAACTAAAACGAAATCAAACGCATTTAAGTAAATAAAGTTAATCCCTAGGCATTCTACTCCCCTAAACAATCTCAAATTAGTATGTATAGTATAGTTAACTTAATTAGTATTTTAATTTAGTATTAGTATTAAATTAAATTCCATTTTTAGCGTCTAGATAAAATTAGGTTATGACAATCGCGATACTCGATAGTAATCTTAACCAATCCCTATGGATACGATACCCGACCGAAAGGTCCACTATACTAAAACTTGATCTGTACGCTTGCGGTGAAAGTGGCAGTGCTTTATTTAGTGGCCACCAGTAGATGTTCAAAGATGGTGATGTACCTGTTGTGAAGGGAGATAAACTCAGCAATGAACAATGTCCTAAGAATGATTTAAAAAATGATGTCATGAAGATTGTTCCTTATGCCAATGCAATTGGTAGCCTAATGTATGCACAAGTATGTACGAGACCTGATATCTCCTTTATTGTTAATGTTCTTGGTAGATATTTGTTGAACCCTGGGCATGATCATTGGGTTGCTGCAAAGAAAATCATGAGATATCTACAAAGAATGAAGGACTTTATGTTTGTGTATAAGATGGTTGATAATCTTGTGGTAGTTGGATACTCAAATTCTGATTTTGGCGGTTGATTAGACGATCGCTAATATGCTTTAGGATACATTTTTGTGCTAGCTGGTGGAGCTATTTTATGGAAAAAGTGTCAAGCGGAGCCTAATTACATCATCGACTATGTATGCTGAGTTTGTAGCTTGTTATGGTACATCATCTTAAGCTGTTTAACTAATAAATCTGATCTCAGAGCTACAAGTTATTGATTCCATCTTTTGACTCATTGTGATTTATTGTGACAATAATGCAGATGTGTTATATTCCAAGAATAGTAAGATTAGTATGGGTTCCAAGCATACGGAAATCAAGTCACTTATAGTCAAGGACTTAGTGAACAAAGAAGATATTGTGATTAAGCATATAAGAACTAAGTCCATGCTGGCTAATCCTCTAACCAAAGGTTTAAGGCCCATAGTGTTCAAGGAACATGTTGTGAATATGGGTGTCATTGAGTCTTTTGATTATTTGGTTTAGTGGGAGCCTTTGTAATTTTCTTTATTTTGGTGATTATGTCGTGTAAACATTGATCACTATTGTTATGCGATTTACAAAATTGAAATTTATTTGATGATCATCATTATTACGTATTATATTATTGCACGTCGTATTATTTGAATTGAATATACAATATGATATCTTAAAGTATTGTGAGCATTAAGAATTATAGTTATATATTTTATTGCACACTATATTATTTGAATTGTATATACAATATGTCATCTTAAGATATTGTGCCTTAAGAATTACAGTTGTATACTTTTATTTGTCACAAAATACTATTTTGAGATCTCGTGGTAAACTGTTAGTGACACATGATTTGTTAAAGTCAAGCAATTTCATTTTGTCAAGAAATTACAATTAGAATTTTATTTTGTTGAGAAATTATAATGAGAACCAATAAGAAACAATACATATAGATAATGGCCACATGTTGGAATTAGTTTCTTACTACACTACTGGACTTACAATTTATGTCGATATGCTTATAAGTATTCATGATTATGAAGGGTCTTATATTTGTTAAGATTAACATATAGACCACCACAGTCCAATATTAAGATCATGTTGGACTGAATAGGTTTATCAAATACTACATATAGACTATCATTTCTTTAAAATGTGTAGCTGTTGATCCTAAAATTTTGATAGACAATTAAATATTGATGTTTTTTGTGGAACTAACGGATTTGTTGAGTGTTTCAGTTTATAAGTTCTATTGAAGATATTATCATGAAGAAGTTGAGATGAATGCTAAATGGATGCTAAAGACACTGACAAAGATGATAGACATTAAGAGACCGAAGATATTGAAGAACCTAGAGGAAAATAACTCATGTTTAAATTTTTACTCTTAATGTATCCCGATTAGAATCACACACGACATAAAATGAATTTACAATTATGTGTTTTTTTTAATAGGATCCTAATTAGCTAATATATTTGCTCCTATGTGAAATTAAAGAAGAAATATTAGAAATTAAAAATTAATTTAAGGAGTTAACCGACAAAATAAATCGGTTAAAGAGGCAAACATGTTGAAGAAATTGAAACTAAAAATGAATTAAGGAAGAAGCACAACTCGATTGGTCAACCTACATAGGAGGTTCGGTCAACCGATGAGAAGGTGAAAGGATTGAACAGTCTCAGAATCGTTCAGTCGACAGATAAGTCGACCAATAGAAATTAGGTGAACTCGCTGAATTGTTTGGTCGACAGGGAGGTCGACCTATGACCAAAAATGAACTCTCTGAATCATTAGGTCGACAGAAAGGTCGACCTGTCAAACTCTCTGAATTTTCAGGTCGACAGACAAAGGATCGTAGGTCGACCTATAGGCGAAGAGTTTTTGGCTTGGGCTACATCCTGAATCGGGAGGTCGACCTACGCCTTCTGGTAGGTCAACCTATGGTTGGGTTTCAGGATTTGTGAAATTTCAGGATTTATTCAAAAACTAGCTATTATTTGTTTAGTTGATTGAGAGATCTTCGGGATATAGATATATTAAAGATTTAATACTCTTATTTGAATATCCCTATAGATATGGTACATGAAATTAAAGTGTTTCTCAAATTAGACCTTTTGATCCTTTATATCTTATCGATTTGAGGTTGATTTTTTTTAGGGACTCAATTGAATGTTTTGAAAGCTATATTTAAGTAAATTATACCTAAAATGAAATATAATGATATATGGTGTCTATAGGTGCTTTTTAGATACTTATCATTTGAAAACTAGTCGTTGAAGGGCTTGTTTCAATTCCTTATATATAAACCTGCGGATTTTACATAATAAAAATAACATCAAGAACAATAAGTTCCTGAGCTATTCTGAGAATTATCATTCTGATATTATACTAACGGCATGTTTGGTTGGATGGAATGGAATGAGGGTGGAATGGAATGGAAGAAGTAATGGAATGAGAAAAGGAATGGAATGGAATTGTGAATGAAATCACTATTCCATTATCTTGTTTGGTTGGTATGGAATGAAAAACAAAGAATGGAATAGTGAAATGTAGTAAAATTTCTATTTTACCCTTATAAAATTATTATTTCATTCTCTTCTTGGTTGGTTATAATAAAATTTTATTATATTTCATTATTCTATTCCTTTCTTCATTTTATTATATTTCACTATTCAACTTATATTAAGTTTTTATTATCTAAGTTCTATTTTTGTTCTCAGTTTTCAGTTTCTATTCTTTAATTTCTATTTTTCTTCTCAATTTTCAGTTTCTTTTTTCAATTTTCCGTTATCTAATTTTCTATTTTTTTTCTCAATTTTCAGTTTATGTTCTCAATTTTTTGTTTTTGTTCTCAATTTTCTGTTTTTATTCTCAATTTTCAGTTTCTGTTTTCAATTTTCTATTATCTGATTTTCTGTTTTTGTTCTCAATTTTCTGTTTCTATTATCTAATTTTATGTTTTTGTTATCAATTTTCAGTTTTCGTTCTCAATTTTTCGTTCTCTAATTTTATATTTTTGTTCTCAATTTTCAGTTTATGTTCTCAATTTTCTGTTTCTGTTCTCAATTTTCTATTATCTAATTTTATGTTTTTGTTCTCAATTTTTAATTTATGTTCTTAATTTCCTGTTATCTAATTTTCTGTTTTTGTTCTCAATTTTTGATTTATGTTCTCAATTTTCTGTTTCTATTCTCAATTTTTAGTTTTTGTTCTCAATTTTCTAGTTCTGTTCTCAATTTTTTGTTCTCAATTTTCTATTTCTATTCCCAACTTGCTGTTCTCTAATTTCAATTTATGTTCTCTAATTTTTATTTTTGTTCTCAATTTTTAAGGGCTTAATTACAAGGGTTATCATATAATTTAAGATATTGATTCCATTGGATTGGAATCCTATTCCACCCCATTTCAAATAGAATCTCATTCCATCTAATTTCATTCCAATGGAATCACAAAAGTGATTTCATTGGAGAACCAAACAACGGAATAGAAATCGAGGGCGGAATGCAATTCCATTCCGCCCTCGATTCCATCCAACCAAACATGCCGTAAGAGATTATCGTGAGATTATTTTGTTCTTGAAATTCTTAAGCTAAAGCGCTATTTGAGTTAGCATCACCGATCTAAGCTGTCTTGCAATATTACGTGCAATCTATTCGGTGTTTTCCTAGTGAGATCATTCCAAACTTATTATTTAATTGAGTATTTTATTATTATTTATTTCTTGGTGAATTAATCTTTTTGAGAAATCATTTTTGAACTTTGAAAGTATAAAAATCTTTTAAAATGATTTTGATAGTAATATGATTACGTGATCAATTTTGTGATACCCGTATTATTTTTATAATCAATTTTTTTTTTCACTTAATTCTATCACTAGTAATTTTCGGGACATTAATTGAGTTTAAATTGATATGAGGTTGTAGAAGTTCCGAGTGGGAAAAACTTATCAATTTTATTGTAATTGATGAGTTGTGTGTTGGATTAGATACTATTGGGAGTGTCTAATCAGGGATAGCATTAGGTTTCAATCTCTTTCGGTAAAGAGATTGATGTTTGATCTTTGCCTAAGTACAAAGATGTTAGGTTACTCTTTTCTCTTGAAAAGAGTTAGGTGTGATTCTTCCTAATTAGGATTAATTGTAAGTGAATTGTAAATGTTTTATCTTTACCTGGGAAAAAGATATTTGGAGTGATTATGAGGTTTAATTCTTAGCTTAAGGTATAAAAGAATTAGGTTTGATCCTTAGCCTGTGAAATGATTAGGTTAGTCTTGAGCCTGAAAAAGATAAGATTTTTCTTGAGCTTGGGAAAAAGAAAAGGTTATTCCTGAGCTTAGAAAAAAAAAGTTGTAAATGTTGATTCTGAGTCTAAGAAAAAGAAGTTGTAAAGGTTTGATTCCTACATGTTTAAAGGAATCTTAGTGATTAGTAGATACGACTCTCCGTAGAGCTCGGAGGACTGGATTAGCCAAGAATAGCTTGGTGAACCAGTATAAATTTCTTATGTGCTGCTTTTTTTACATTATTTATATTTTGTTGTTTGGGTGTGCACCTAGTTGATAATATATTTCTACTGTTATAAAAATAATAATTAATTTAGGATAAAAATTAATTATTTAATTTTTTGAAGTATTATTATTTGAATTAATTTTTTATTTATCCAATTCACCTCTCCTTTTGGGTAGCTCACTGGGCCAACAATTGGCATCATAGCTAGTTTTAGCTCGATTAGGCTTAACATCCCAGTTGAACCCGGTCACGTGCACACACCATGAATGATGTTTTTTGTGTATCTTTTCTTGATGGTAATAGATCGTTATATGATAATGTCATGTATGATTTTTGTGATATTAGTGATAGTGATGGAGATGATGATAATGAAAATGTTCATATTGTTGTAAAAAAATTACTTTCTTTCACATTGTTTTTTGCTAAAGAGAGATTGAGTTTAAAAAGAAAAACTGATTCTTTTGAAAATGGTGGAAAATGTGTCCGAAAATCTAAATTGCATTTGGATGATTATTGTGGTACAAAAGAATTTTTAGACGTTTTTAAAATTAATAATTTGCTTTCTAAAATGAATTCTCTTGAAAAGGAAAACAAAGTTTGAAAAAATAATCTTGACATGAATTCTAAGCAAATGTTAAATTTTGTTTCCAAAATCGATTTACTTAAGAAAAATTTTAAAAAAATTAAAATTTGACCTTAAGTCTGTTTTGAGAGATTCTGAGAATGTTTTTTCTAGGCAAAGTGGATATATTTCATCTTCTCATCTTTTATCACAAGCCAGTGACAGTTTTGTTGATATTGTTAGAAATGATTCTTATTGTACATCTCGTGCTTTCTATGATAATCAATCAAACTTGAGATATTATTATTGCAATAGGGTTTGACATTTTAAAGTATCATGTCTATTCAAGAACCCTAAGTTTATGTCTAACAAGGACGGATCAACGAAATGGATACCGAAGAGAACTGTTGAAATGTCTTGTGCAGAATTACATAATATCGGAAGTAAACCTGAAGGAAGAAACAAAGAAGTTATATCAATACCAAAACAAGAAGTCACCAAAGATCTACAAACGACGCGTGCAAAGCAAAAAGATGCATCAAAGACAGAATGAGAAACAACAAAGAAGTCACAAGTGAAACGTGCAATTAAAAAAAAAAATATCAAAGCCAAGATGGGATATCACCAAGAAGCCACAAGTGACATGTGCAAATGGAAGTATCAGAAAATCAAATGACAATAATCAAAGGTTGAGAGGATACAAACAAGTTAAGAGAAATAGTACACCTAAAGCAATCATCAGTACAAATGAGATAAAAAGTAAAGTTGCCCAAAAAAATATAAAAGGTACTTCTAACCCCTCGCGGTTTAAATTTATTAAATTTGTTAAAGACGGAGATTCCTAACTTGCCAAATAGGTACGTTGGTGATGATTTCTAAGACCTATTTTATATGATATGTCCACTTGTTATCTTAGAAACTTTGCATGGTGATTTTGGGAATCACATTTAGTTAAGGCTTATTAACATGATTTTATCTATTTATATCAAGTAGTTATCATGTGTTTAATTCTAAAACATGTTAAGTGAATTAGAAAATGAATCAAGTGTTTGTGATCTCACTAAGGGTTATAAATGACCTGTTGCATGTTAATAAGACCATTTGTATAATGTGCTCTTACTCATGAATATATCTTTTATACAAATAGGTTGAATTGAGCTGATATGTTATGTATCCTGAAAAGACTTTGTATTATTTGGTATCATGAGAAAGACATACTGACTAAATTTAGTAATTTGTGGATTCTGATGGATTGAGTAGACTTGATTATATGAATATTTATCTATAATGATGATCCACATTGTGTTGATGTTTTGTGATTAACAGATGATTTATTGAATATGGTTTTCGAAGGGGTACTTGCGATATAAAGCTATTTGTTAAGCAAACTTATTATGATATCCTATTAGTAAAAGTTTATGTTGATGATATTATTTTTAGATCTACTAATGAGGATCTTTGTCAAGAGTTTGCCAAGAAAATGCAGATTGAATTTGAGATGAGCATGATGGAAGAGCTGAATTTTTTTCTTGGGTTGCAAATTAAGCAAACCAAAGAAGGGATATTCATAAATCAAGCTAAATACACCAAGGAGCTATTAATGAAATATGGCTTGAATGGCATTAAGGAGTACAAAACTCCCATGACAACAATTACAAAGATAGACAAAGATGATACGGGTAAAAACGTTAATGAAAAAATGTATCGATGTATGATTGGTAGCTTGTTGTACTTAACTGCTAGTAGACCTGACATTTTGTATAGCGCTTGTTTATGTGCTTGATTTCAGTCTTGTCCTAAATAATTTCACTTGGCTACGGTTAAGCGATTTGTTTTATATTTAAAGGGGACGACTGACCTAGGATTAAGGTATCCTAAGGGGAGTGATTTTAAATTAATAAGTTACTTCGACGCTGATTTTGCCGGTTACAAAGTTGAGCGAAAACGCACAAGTGGGTCATGCAATTTGTTAGGACATGCTTTGATTTTTTGGTCAAGTAAAAAACAAAATTCAATAGCCTTATCCACTACTGAGGCTGAATATATGACAACTAGTAACTGTTGTGCTCAAATTTTATATATTAAGTAACAGTTAAATGATTTTGGAATATGTATGAAGGAAGTCCCAATTTATTGTGATAATAGAAGTGTTATTTGTCTAAGTAAGAATACACAACACCCGCAAACTAAGTGCATAGAGATTAGACATCACTTTATTCGTGATTACATTCAGAAAATGGACATTGTTATTGAATATATTGATACCTCTGACCAACTTACTGATATTTTTACCAAACCTTTAGCGGAATATCAGTTTGTGAAAATCATTCGTGGTTTGGAAATGGCTAGGCAGAACGATGTTTGCGTAGAGTAGTGTTTATTTGTGGTTCTCCTTCCCCCATTTTTTGAGATGACAAAGGGGAAGAATTTATTGATATTTTGTTGAATATCTTAAGGGGGGAGACCATAGTTTGCATTTATGCAGGAGGAGTTTAAATTATTTATTATTAATCGTATTTTGTGCTTTGTTGAATATCTTATTATTATCTTCATGATTGTGCTTTAATGAGTTAAAAATCCGTCCTCGAATTTAGGGGGAGTGTGGTTACATATTATTTTTATAAAAACATCAAAGTTAATTGTTATCATAAAAAACGGGGATATTGTTGATCCTAAGATTTTGATGGATAATTAAATGTTAATATTTTTTGTGGAACTAACGGATTTATTAAGTGTTTCAGTTTATAAGTTCAATTGAAGATATTATCATGAAGAAGTTGAGATAAATGCTAAATGGATGCTAAAGAGACTGACAAAGATGATGGATATTAAGAGACTGGAGATCTTGAAGAACCTAGAGGAAAACAACTCAGGTTTAAATTTTTACCCTTAATGTATCCCGATTAAGATCACACACGACACAAAATGAATTTACAATTATGTGTTTTTTTAAATAGAATCTTAATTAGCTAACATATTTGCTTCTATGTGAAATTGAAGAAGATATATTATTTTAAGAAATATTAGAAATTAAAAATTAATTTAAGGAGTTAATAGAGAAAAGAAATCGATTAAATGGGCAAAAACGTCAAAGAAATTGAAACTAAAAATGAATTAAGGAAGAAGCACAGCTCGATCGGTCAACCTACATAGGACGTCCGGTCAACCGATGAGAAGGTGAAAGGATTTAACAGTCTCTGAATCATTTGGTCGATGGATAGGTCGACCTATGGATATTAGCTGAACTCTCTGAATTGTTTGGTCGACCTATGGCCAAAAATGAATTCTTTGAATCATTAGGTCGACCTGTCAAACTCTTTGAATCGTCATGTCGATAGACAAAGGATCGTAGGTCGACCTATGGGTGAAGAGTTTTTGGCTTGGGTTACATCCTGAATCAGGAGGTCGACCTATGCCTTCTAGTAGGTCAACCTATGGTTGAGTTTCAGGATTTGTGGAATTTCAGGATTTATTCAAAAACTAGTCGTTAACTAGCCGTTATTTGTTTACTTGATTAAGAGATCTTAGGGATATAGATATATTAAAGATATAATATTTGTATTTGAATATCCCTATAAATATGATACATGAAATTAAAGTGTTTCTCAAATTGGTCCTTTTAATACTTTCTATCTTATTGATTTGATTTTGAAATTTTTTTTGAGGGACTCAATTGAATGTTTTGAAAGCTATATTTAAGTAAATTATACCTAAAATAAAATATAATGATATATGGGGTCTATAGGTGCTTTTTAGATACTTATCATTTGAAAATTAGCCGATGGAGGGCTTGTTTCAATTCTCTATATATAAACTTGCGGATTTTACATAATAAAAATAACTTCAAGAACAATCAGTTCCTGAGCTATTTTGAGAGTTATCATTCTGATATTATACTGAGAGATTATCGTGAGATTATTCTGTTCTTGAATTCTTGAGCTAAAGTGTTATTTGAGTTCACGTCACCGATTTAAGCTGTCTTGTAATACTACGTGTAATCTATTTGGTGTTTTCCTAGTAAGATTGTTCCAAACTTATTCTTCAATTGAATATTTATTATTATTACTTGCTTGGTGAATTGATCTTTTTGAGAAATCGTTTTTGAACTTTAAAAGTATACAAAAAATTTAAAACGATTTTGGTAGTAATCTGATTACGTAATCAATTTTCTGCTACTCGTATTATTTTTATAATCAGATTTTTTATTTCTTCACTTAATTCTATCACTAGTAATTATCATGACATTAATTGAGTTTAAATTGATTTGAGGTAGTAGAAGCTCAGAGTATGAAAAACTTATCAATTTTATTATAATTGTTGAGTTGTGTGTCGGATTAGGTACTATTGAGAGTGTCTAATCAGGGATAGCTTTGGGTTTTAATATCTTCCGGTAAAGAGATTGAGGTTTGATCTTTGCTTAAGTACAAAGAGATTAGGTTACTCTTTTCCCTTGAAAAAAGTTAGATGTGATTCTTCCTGATTAGGATCAATTGCGAGTGAATTGTAAATGGTCCATCCTTACCTGAGAAAGGATACTTAGAACGATTGTGAGGTTTAATTCTTAGCCTAAGGTATAAAAGAATTAGGTTTGATCCTTAGCTTGTGAAAATATTAGGTTAGTCTTGAGCCTGAAAAAAGATAAGGTTATTCTTTAGCCGGGAAAAAAGAAAAGGTTATTCCTGAACCAGGGAAAAAGAAGTTATAAAGGTTAATTCTGAGTTTGGAAAAATAATGATTGTGTAAAGGTTTGATTCCTACCTGTTTAAAGAAATCTCAGTGATTAGTGGGTGCGACTGTCCATGGCGTTCGGGGGACTGGATTAGCCAAGAATAGCTTAGTGAACCAGTATAAATTTCTGATGTGCTGCTTTTTTTCACATTATTTATATTTTGTTATTTGGGTGTGTACCTAGTTGATAATATATTTTAATTTGGGTTGTGACATCTTTTTGTATAAAGGCTCAGTTGAGTGGTAAGTGTAGGTTTTAGGTCTTATTGAACCCCGTTATAGGAGGGCCCAATAAGAAACTAGTATTATAAATATTAGGTCCCCTTCTCTAGTCTAGATTTAGGGTTTCTTTCCATTAAGAGTCACTATAACAGTAAATCTAGATCATAGACGGAAAGACCTAGTGTGTAATCCGTTGTGACGATCAATCATCGGCAATGGTTCAAATAGGTACACTTTTGATAACCGTTCTTAAAAATTATTGTGTTGTTTTAATCATGTAAGATTAAGATTTTTAATTAATTTCGTAATAGTGTGATTATGAGAATTAATCAACAGTTTCGATGCAAGTACTCTAATTCATGCCATAAGAAGAGAGTATTTTTATTTATAGAATATAGGTTTACACGGAACAATCTCAAAGGAGGCTATGAATTTTTGCCCAACTACGGCCTAAACTTTATGTTACGGCGACACAAACAAACTCCAGAAAAATATGGAAACCTAACAAATCCACAAAGACGACGCCAACTGTCAAAAAGTCTAAAAGAACCGTCCAATTGATCCTCCTCTAGGGTCTTAACCATTCATAATGCTCAAAACGATTGTTTGGATGCTTCTTCGGCAAGAGGTAAAAAAAATAAAAATAAAAAATAAAAAATAATTATTTTTCTTTGGTTCGAATAAAACATAACATTTTTTTGGGATCAGAACGTACACAATTAACGAACACTGTCTAATATATCGAATGGATTAAGCTTTTTTTTCCTCAAAGCTCACTTGATTTTTATTTGAAATTATTTTTGGGATTTTTAATGTTTTGCCCAAATCTCACATTCCCTCTCTCTTCAATAACCCTTTGAAGTAAAAAGATTATTATTTAGTTCTCTACCAAAACATTGTTAATATTTAGTCCTTTGTAAATGGTGAAGAGACAAATTTACCCTTATATATATAACCAACAACCCTCAAATGAATCAACACTAATTTCCATTTATCTCCCCCTCCCTCTTAAGACCTGTCGTCCTAAACAATTGCACAGATGGAGGACCAGATCAACGCCATGCAAAACACCAGCTCTCCTGCCTGTGCTCCGCTCGACGATGACGACGCTACTGCTCGCCATTGACTATGACAACGGTTTCCAATGACTACAACGACAAGGTTGCTTGTGGATCGAGCCATTGTCATCTAGAAACTTCTTTGTTGTCTTCTTCATCTGGAACGACGATGGATCTGGACGGTCTTGGAACGACGATGATGAATGTTCTCGCTGATTGATTTCCCTATTCGTCTTCTTCCATTTTATCTTAAATGTTTTTAGATCTGGGAAACAGTGATGATGAATGTTCTCACGATTCCCAAATCTGGAAGTCTCTTCCTATTTCTGGAACAATTAAGGTCAACGACGACGATGAATATTCTCGCCGATCGATTTCTTGTTCGTCTTCTTCCATTTTTATTTAAAAATTTTCAGATCTGGGGAACAGTGATGATGAATGTTCTCGCGATTCCCAAATCTGGAAGTCTCTTCCTATTTCTAGAACAATTAAGGTCAACGGCGACGATGAATGTTCTCGCCGATCGATTTCATGTTCATCTTCTTCCATTTTATCTGATTTTTTTTCCAGATTTGGGAACAAATGATGAATGTTCTCGCGGTCTCAGATTTGGAAGTCTTTGGAACGATTAAGGTCGTTGGAGTCATTTGTTTATGCCGCCATTCGCAGCCACTGATAAGGTATGAACATTTTTATAAGATATGAACATTCATAATTGAACAACACATTAACATTTTTTTGAAATATTTTAGAACTGTGATTATATCAATTGTATATTTTTCATTCACTATCATTGTTTGTATGTTCATCCACTGGGTAAAAAACGATTGCGAGATTACAGAGCACCAACAAATTTTGAACATTAAGCAGTGATTTTGTTAGCTAAAATATTCAGAATTATGTAACTGAACATTTACAAATTTTGAACACATATAAACCAATGATTGTGTTAACTGAATGTTTACAAATTCACATTTTTATTCAAAAATTTCACAAATTATATCATTAGAAAAATAATTTTTTCTACATTAATTTGATGTATTTTTTTTTTTTTTTTTTAACAGTGACTTGGGTCATAACAGTGATTTTCTCAGATGGGGGTAATATATTTGGAAATTGTGCAATCTCCATAAATGCAACAATTACACATACTCGGATAATATGGTTTTATAAATATAATATCAAATGGGGGACAAATGTTATCTATTTTGTAAGAACTAAAAAATTTATTGTTCTAGTTGATGGATTAAGTCGTACAAGGACAATATAATAAAAATTCCAATATTTTTTTCCCTATTTGTTTAAAAACTTATATGTACACCTCACAATGAAAAATTTTCTTGTAGTTTCCTCTGTTTATGACCTCTTGCATTAAATTATATAATATTCCATTCTCATTGTTGATGAAGTTTCAAACGACAAGAAAATATTACATTGTGATTTGTTTTTCCCGTCGAAACCAATACTGAAAAAGACTATTTGTCCCATCATTAAATTTCAGATTATGCCACTATTCTTTAAATAGTCTTATTTTAACTTTTTTTTTCTTTTTTTTCTTTTTTCTTTTTAAGGTTAAATCACACAAGTTTGAGTTTTGTTTTTATATATTCCCTAGTGTTCTGGCAATGCACCTCTTAATATTTTAAATTTGTTTCTAATTGATTCATTTTACACATTATGGCGATTTTTCTTATTGTAGCATGGACCCACTTTGAGAGCAAATTAGGAAACGAAAAATATCCCCTAATGTTTGTAAGTGTAAATTACACAATCTTAGGGGGTCTCTTCTGTAATAAAGACTTAGCTATCATCTTCGTCACCTCCTCGCCGGTCGACGGCAACCTCCGTCTATATATTTTTTTCGTTTGTCGATTTAATTGTTTTGTATATTTGAATTTCCACTCTTACGAAGTTTTTGATTTTTATGCCTCGTTTTTCGGGTTTCGAATTATAATGAAATTGAGTGGTGACGGCGCAAACTGAGTTGGAGATAATGAGTTTGAGATACATTATCAGGAGTCGCTGAAGAGTTCTTTGGAAACATCACGTTGGTGGGAATTAGTAGAATTACTAATTAAATATTTAATTAATCATAAAATTACATTAATAATGCATAAACAATTTTAAAGTAAATGTTTACTAAGCATGTAAAGCCAGAAAAACAAATCCTGGAAATTACGTGAACGTTCACTTTAGTATATGAAATTGCAATGAGCATTCGCTTGGTATAAACAGATTTAAGATATGAAATGTAGAGTGAAAATTCACTAAATAGATATAAATTTAGGATATAAAGTTATAGGGAACATTCACTAACATGCCATACGTGCAAAACGCAACAAACAAGTTTAGTGAATGTTAACTGCAAACTTCCATATTCAATCGATGAAGAAAAATTAAGTAGATAGAGATTAGAGTTTGACTCTAAGCCTTTAACATAGATTCGTGTCTTTAAAATGGTGTTAATGATTGAATAGACGTCTATCATTCATGGTATAACAATCTCAAATTTCTAGCACAAGCAATTGAGACCAAAATCTCGTGCAAATTTAATTTGTGTTTGAACTTTCATAGATTTTTCTATATGTATTGTGCTTTGGCGATTATGCAATGATAATTTTTGTGATTAAGTGATTTCGAAATAAAGCTGAAGTCTCCTATTTATAGAAAATCAAGAGACACCAATGAATGGAAATAACATTTTAGAATTGAAGAGGCACTAGTTCTGGAAAGGCAAGTCAACGTTCACTGGCCTAACTCCCAATAATAAACAGACATGAGCGTTCACTTAGTACTGGTTCGTTGTAACTACTACCAACATCTATCTTTTTAATTGTAAAATGTCTTTTACCAGTTTTACTTTGTCCTGTTATTACTTTATCCCCTTCTATTTTAAAAATCTATATTTTACCTCCTTTTACTTTAATTAAAGTGAGAAACTAACATTCTGTTAGAAAAAATATAAATGTTGATCTAATTAGAATGAAAAATATAATATTGTCCCGACTAAAAAGTATTTTTTTCTTTTTTTCCTTTTTTACTCTCATTTTTCTCTCTATTTCTTCTCTCTCTACATCTCTTCGGCTGCTTCTTTTACAACTTAACAAATTAAGTTATAAGTTGTAATCACACATCGCTTGTGGAAAAAGAACTTGAGCATATATTAAGTTATAAGTTGGAAATAAAAGGCAAACTACTAGGCACTGGTTCAAGATTCACGCAAACATATGTCTTTCCAAATTGCATCTATTTGATGGTGTCTTTTGGTCTTGTATAAATAGAATAGTTCATATTCATTTTAAATTATCTAATTCACAATATTATCACTTCGTATCACCACCAAAATACAAAATATATAAAATTTTATGAGAGTTTAAGCACAGGCTTAATTCGCCGAAGTTTTTTGTTTAAAGTACTTGTATCAGAAACTTAAAGATCGTTATATCTTGGGAAGCAAACGTCCATTCAACCATTAACACCAATGCGAAATTACAAATCTGTTTTAAATGCATAAAGTCAAACTTTATCTTACATCTATTTTGTTATTACTCATTGTTTGAATATACGTATAAGTTGTAAGTTTTTATTTAAAATTTAATACACTATTTCTATTATGTAAACGTTCACATTCCCTTTCCTTTTTTTTTTTTTTTTTTGCGTAAACATTCACGCACAAAATTAATTTTTTTATTTTAAATGATAATTGTTCACGTTCTGCATCTATATGTAAACATTTACATCATGAATCTGATTTGAAAAATACTTTATCATTCTTTACAGAATTTCATACTTAGTTAATATTATCATAGATATTATTAGTTCTATTTTATTATTATTTACGTATTTATTTTGAAATTTCAATAATTTATCACTAATAGAGTTTGAGCAGAGAAATAGGGCTCGATGTTAGGGTTAGACCCAAGGTCGGGTCCTATGCATTCTTGTAGTTTATTAGGTTGGGTCTGGCCCGAGCCGGGCCTGGCCATGAACACCCCTACCAAATTGGAGACCATAATGCGAACTCACTGAAACTTCAAAATGCATAATGTTGTTTAAAACTTTTCTTTACTCCATTATCTTCTCCTGCAAGTCACTTGATTAACTCCATCTTCAAAATTGATCGAGGGCCATGGATAGGGTCAATTTGACACAAAAGATAAACTTTGAGGATGCACCTGCAAAAACTTCAAAAAATAATGTGATCTAACATAAATTCAAGGATATAAAATAAAATTTTGGTAAGTTGTGTTTGGGCCAATTTATGGGCACTTCAACTAATCACCTTACCAAAGTCATGTTAAAGACGCACTTTTCCACATCGATCTATTACATTTAAGATTAAATTCAATATCTAATTCATGTAGTGCTCTCTAGAAAAGTTGAACTTTAGTTAACAAAGAGAGAAAGTATCTCCTTTACCAACTGAGCCAACATCTCTTTTAGTATAAAATTTATTTCTTGATATAATATAGTACTCTAAAAAAGCTACATGTTAAATTTTCTTGTTTTCTTCGAATTCATTGTCTATGTAGCATTATTTGAATGATTAAAAATAGATACTAACAATGGGGTATGAATGCCTCCAACACAAGACAACCACATTCCCCCTCTATTTAAGTTGTTTGAGTTCCCTCACTTTTTTCTCATAAGCACGAAGAGAGGTATACATAAAGATATTCCCTCGATATGGCTTCGTTTATGGGCAAGAAAGTGAGTTTTGGTCTCATATTTTTGGTCGTAATTGTAATGACTATTGTGCAACAAGGCCATGCACGCATCCCTTGCTGCAACGGCCATAGAACCGACTGCTGTCCGGCTTCCACCACCACCATTCTTGGACATAAATTCATCTCCCCCGGCAGAAAATACACCGTTAAGCCCTCCACCACCGCCACCACCAAGAAGACGTTCCCATTCTTCCTCAACCGTCCTTGAGAAGATTGTGTTCATGGAGGCCCTATTCATGGGAGTTTATCGTGTCTAGAGTGAGCTGAATCCAATGGAAATAACTAATAATAATGATAAATCCTTTATTTTGCAGTGTATGATACATGATGATTTTTGTGTATTTTATTCCGCGTATAATGTCTAAAGGTGTAATTGAAATGTGTGTGTCTTATTAGACCTAGCTCAAACTTGATTATATATATATTTTTTAGTAGATATGTTAGAGGAGGGGTTAAACTCTAAATTTTTCATAAAAAATATAAACTAAGAGGCCGTTTGGTTAGTGTTCCCAACCCAACTCAACTCAAAAAATTTGGAATTGAAACTCAATTTTGTTCCCAACTCAATCCGAAAAGTGAGAATTGATTCTAAAAAACCTAAGAAAATGAGAAGAAAAAAAAATTGCTTTTTTTTTTTTTTGCCCATCCAACTTTAAGGACACGCCGGGTATTTTCCAAATTGTTAGTGAAACCCTGATCAATCCTCATCTCACTTATTTTTGAAATCGTTCATTTTTCACATTTATCTAGTATTCGTTCATCACCATTGTTGTGGTCTTCCTCCTCCTTGCCATCGTCTTTGCCGTTCTCCTCCTACCCATCGTCGTCTTAGCCATTCTCCTCCTACCCATCGTCTTCGCTGAACCCGTCGCCATTGTCTTGCTCGTACTGACCATCGCCTCTCGCCATTGCTTATGAGAGAGAGAGAGAGCGCAAATATTGAAACAAGATCAGGAACGAAGGAAGGACCATACGGCAAAGCAAAGGCCTCGAACGATTTCGATTTAAATGAAGAAGTTCCAAAAACCCTAGAGCTCCCAAAAGAAGAGATCGCCACCGGAGGTGGGTTTCGATTTTGATTCGGAGGTGAGTTTTGATTTCAATCGATCGATTTCGATTCAGCAAGTTTGGTATTTGGGTCTGGAAACATGGATTTGTTGGATTTGCGGCTGGAAACAATACATGGAGAAGACGATGAAGACCAAAAGGTTTACATGATTTGGGTATCTAATTACACTATGTACCCTGAAATTTTAATGAAGTTTTATTTTGAAATCAATTTTTCAAAATTAGGGTTCGATTTCTTGATAATTTATTGATTTTGGATTAGAATTCGTTCTTGATTTCTCAATGATTTCTTCATGATTTATCAGAATTATTGTTTTTGATTTCTTATTCTTCGGTGTAAGTTTAATTAAGAAACAATTATGAGAAAACAATTCTAAGATAATATCATTACCAAATGCAATTATGTTCACAGAATAAAAAAAATTGTCGTTAACAAACGTAATTCTGTTCTTAGAAGAAAACAGAATTTTCAACTCAACCCATCTCATCCTAAGTAGGATGAGAAAAGTGGAAACACTAACCAAATGGCACCTAAATATCCACTGGGCTACAAGAATATATAAAAACTTGGTAATATGATGACTACTTCAAGCAATTTATATTTTTGGAAGTCCAATTTTTTTGCTCTTCACGTAAGGGATAGTCTCATAGGTCATGACCAAATTGTTTTTGCAAGGGATAATCATTACCGTCCTTGAAAGTCTTTTGCTTCCTTCTTTTAATTTTCAACTTTTAGTCTTTTAAGTTTTTAATTCTTCAACTGACAAATTAAATCTATCTAATTAAATGTAAAATTTATATTTACCCAATAGGTATTAGTCCGGTTGGCAAGAAGATATACTCTCTTTCTTTTAGTCAACCAAGGTTCGCAAAACACTCCAAGAATTAAATCTTTAATACACCAATACCAATGTAGATGAGTGCGCCCTTAAAATCACCAATGCTAATGTAGAGGAGGACACACCTTACTGTAAAATAAAAATAAAAATTGTAAAATTTATATTTCATAGTAGTTAACATTACTAAAGAACCTTTTAAAAAAAAATAGGGGCTATAGCTATAATAACCCCACGATTTTGGGTCCTTATATATATATTTATATATGCAGCTATCATAATACAAAGTAAAAGAAGGCCCCCTTCTCATAATAATCATCCTTCATCTACATGATACCAATGCGTTCATGGATATACAATCCTGGATTGGATTTATCAGAATAATTTATACAGATCTCATAAAAATGTTAGAAAATATAGCTTGTTATTTTCTTCCAACAAATCTCCATGGCTACGAATTTGGTGGTCCTGATTCAGCTAAAAACCCTCTTAAAATTTGGGGGAACCTGTCTTGATGGGAGCCCAAATATCAGCACCATTACTGTTGGCAACTCCAAATGTGCATGAAACCGGCACCAGGCATAGTCCTTTGCTCCTTAGGCTGTACAGCTCCAATTCCTTGCGATAATAAAAAGGCATAAAAATACATGGCGTATTACAGTTAGAACAACCCCACTGACCAATCCAATGGGCCTAATTCACTCTCGAAAGATGACTTGTAAGAGGAGGATTGTCCCAAACTTTATCTATAACTCTGGATCAGGTAATACAAGCGATTTGGGATTCAGCATGTCCCTTTATGCGCAGGGTGAATTTTGATAAACTATTGCGAACGGATATCGGGAGCCCAACATCAATGTGGGATTTGACACGCCCCTTCACGCAGAGTGGACTTAAACAAACCACTACGAACGGATATCAGGGAGTCCATTATTGATGTGAGATTCAATGCGCTCGCTCATTATTAGACCAAAGTTTGGATTTGATACCACGTAGAAATCCAATGGGCCTAACTCTCAATCAAAAGAAGCCTTGGGAGAGGAGAATTGCCTTAGGCTTTATATATAGCTAGGATCAGGTAACACAAACAATGTGGAATTCACAGTATCACAATCTGTTGAGGCATATTAAATACCCCCTTACAAAAGAAAGAAATACGTGTGTTTTGGATATATATTTCTTCTTCTATTTAAAGTGAAATTCACCTTTGAGATTGAGAGTTATATTTCGTTTCAAAGGATTTACCAAAAAAAAAATTCTCTTTAGGAGGGGTATTTGGCGAGGTCATTTTATTACCCCTTTAAACCCCATCTTGAAATTGCCAAAAAAAAAAAATCATTCTGAATTAACCAAACAAGAAATTTAACTTAATGAATTTCAGAAACTCCTTGAAAAATCAAATCATCTCCCAAAATCCTTCACCCAAACAATTCCCAAGAGAACTCGCAATCTAAATTCCAATTTGTTGGACCAATTAATGCTCACCTGCGGATTGGATGCCGGTGTGCTATGAAGGTAGGGAGCACTCAACACCTGAAACAACCCACAGAAGAAAAGGAATCAGGTTCAATGCAAGGATATTAAAGCAAGTGTATCACTGAATGGAGAAATATCAGTTTTCCATTGCCATCTACAATAAGGGTAGAACCAGAAATTTTGGTTGATTCAGGAAGGATAAATATTAAAACCCACTATAATGAAATTTTTTCCTCTATTATATGAACATCGGCTTGGATAATCAAAAGTAGAAGTGCTGAATTTACCAATGACGGTTTTTTGTTACTTAAACTGACCCTATCATTAATCTTTCTGCACCCCTAGCTTTCCACATAATCCAGCAGTTTTTCCCATAATAATTTGGCTGTGAAAATAATATTTCGTTTATAGAAGATATAGTTAAGATTGAACACAATCCAGATTTAGCCATCATTACGCATTTCTAACCAATCACAAAACAATGGCGCAAGTAGTTGCTGTTAGGAGATTTTAACTTAAAATCATATGGTGTCAAGTTGGAATCTCCTAACATAGTATCAGAGTTAGGTTTGGGAAGTCTCATTTGTTTGTCCCTGATTGTTTGAATGTTTGTCTTGTTCTTGACACAGCCGGTTCCAAGCCCGGGTAAAGGAGGCGGCTTGCGTTAGGTAACTGACAGCCAACATAAAACATTGTCAGAACTTTTACGACATGAATACAAAGACTGAGGGGATGACCCTTGATCGATCATTATGGTGTAAACGGATTCATGTAACCGACCCGGGGACAAAGGTTTAGTTGTTGTTGTCGTCGTCGTCGTCTTGTCTCTGCTGTTGTTTGATCACATCACATCCAAGACGGGGTTACTCGTGAGGGTTAGAATCTCACATCGAATTTATGAGGCTTCTCAAAGTAGTCTATAAATGAATGGAATTACTAATTTTAAGTAACTAAGTTGGAACCTCCTAACATGATATCAAAGTTAAGTTTGGAAAATCTCATTTGTTTATCCCTGATTATTTGAATATTTGTCTTGTCTCTTTTGTTGGTTGATCATCATGTGCAAGACAATATTACACATGAGGGTGGGTGTTAGAATCTCACATTGAACTTGTGAGACTTCCCAAAGTAGTCTATATATGATAGAAGTTACTCTACTGACACCATATGATTTTAACTTGGAACCTCCTAACAGTTGCAGCTAACATTGAATAATTGACGCAAAATAAAACGGGAAAGGCTACCGACCTTGACTTGCTCCTGAAGGAATATTATGTATTCCATTGCCTCTTGAAGGACAGAAGCTGTATCTGTCTGCAATGGAACTTAAATATGTTAGAAACAAAGGATAAACAATTCCCATCATTGTGTTTTATATGACCACTGTTAACTTGTCTTAGTAGGATCCAGAAATTCTTTGGTTGGTGGTTATTCCAATAATCTCTCCTCAACATAAAATTCCCATGGAAATGTTTAAATGTTTGGTGAAATGCTTGTGCTTCTACAGCCAAGGTATCGTTTGGTAAAAAAATTTAAGTAACCATTGCTTTTAAGTGAAAAAGGTACTTAATTATAAAAGAAGTGTTTATTTTGCACTCGCAAAAATACTTTCAAAAATTAATTAAAAATAAAATAAAAATGTGATTTTACATACTTTTTCCGAGAAGCAAGAGGTAGTTTGCCTTTTGTTTCTTCTCGTTTTATATTTTAAGGGATTGATGTAGAGTGATAGATTAAGACCTCTCCACCCATTCTTTTTTTTAACCATGTATAAATTTTTTTTTCACTAAGACATCATTTCTAGCGGAATAATACTAAGATATTTCATCTACCCTATCATACACCCCTTTGATTGTTGTCTTTTGCTTCTAAGTTAGTACTTTTTTTGTTAAATTAACATTTTTTATTTAAAAAAACGTACTTAAAAAAAAGGTTATCAACGGTGCCTAACTCTCTCTCTATCTCTATCTCTCTCATTTTGTATATGTAAACTCACAATGTTTACCTTTCCATATGGTGAAACAAGTTGTTGAAGAGCCGCAATTCGTTCACTGACCTTTTCTTTCCTTTCCTATTTCCGAGAAATTATTACATATTAGGGAAACATACAAAACAAAGAACAAATCACAGGATCACGCAAGTAGGCCAAAACTCCCCAAAGCAGCTCCTAAAGGATATTAAATAATCGAAGACGTGAAAGTGAGCAAACGGTAAAAGGTTTGTGTCTAGAGACATGAAGTAGCTCGTGCAGGAGCTAACATTACGGATGGAAATTACTTTCAATGCAATACACCATACATTTGGATCTTTCCAAGGACCTACCAAGACACACATACTTTCAAGTCACCAGCTGTCAATCTATATATATTATACGTATAGCAGCATACCACAATGCTTGGGACAATTGTAATCTTCTCGGCGAAACTGAATACTAGATCTACATCACAGATTAATTTCGTGGTTGCACAAAAATGGCCTAAAGGAAGAAAAAAAAAAAAGTAATCAAAAGAATTGGCAGTTCATTTCTATAAACTTCTCTTACAAGTAAAATTTTCAAAAGCTTAGCATCATTACAGCCAATAATATTGAACTCTAGCATCCATGGTTTACTTGGAGAGTTGGAGGTCACTGTTTCTCAGAAGCATGCATTCCCTAGGCATATTACTGCATATATGAGAACAAGAAAAACAGAAATATAACCGGTAAAAACAGAAGGAACAGAACAGACCTTGGCGGAGACAGGTATATCAGACTTTTGTCTTTTTGGTGTCAAAGAAGCAAAACTACACTGCTCAATAGAAATGGGGCATCTTTTGTGTTCCATCATCTTCCCCTCTACAATTTCCGCTCTGTGGAGACAAATCACGAGCATAAACATTTCACATGGCATGAGGACAGAACAAAGAAATTTTGTAATCAAATAAAAAAAGAAAAAATACCCCAATAGTTATCAATTTAATAGTAGAAAAACAACACATTAACAGAATGAGTTGACAGGACAGTTATTTCCCTTGACCTTCGAGGCAACGGAGGTGCATCAAATAATTCAGAAGAATAGGCTACGGAAGTTGTCAAATCAAAATCATCACCATGCAAGACACAGTTTGATAACATTTTTATTATGCACTTCTTTTTGCTTTTTATGCGAAACAGCAGTAAAAAATAAAATATCGTTTGTTTTCCGTTTTTAAAAAGTACTTTGAAAAATCAAGACACATATACATAATATTAACACATATAATATATGTTTAATCAAGTCTTATTTCTACACAGCAAGGAGCCTACATCCATATGTGTGAGCTTGTTGGGTACAAAAAAGTCCCCGGTGAAGAATGCCAATAAATATAAAAAATAAAAGAAAACCTAAGTGGTTGACAATCCAATGAAACCAATTTTATTAAGGAAACATCCATGATAGAAAGCTACCAATTTCTAACAAACTAAAGTCATTTCATCGCATGACAAGTTGCCATAAACAAATTATCCTAGAAGACGTACAGGACAAATTTACAGAGTAATATATCAATAATGGCAAGAAAAAAAAAGAAAAAAAAAAAAAGAGCAATATTATGGTCAAAGTAGAACCTTATATAGGTCTCTGACATAATCTAAAAGAATATGGCGGCTTTAAAATGTTGGTATGACTCAACACTAACAAATGATATCATAATTAAACTATGTAGCCCCAGAAGCAAACAAGGGTTCCTTTCAGTAACAAATATAAAATTGCATCACCTGCTTATTATATAAAAAAGAAGAATCTAATATTGGTATTAAGTTGATCTTCTTATGCCTCAATTATTATAAAAAAAACTCAAATTTGTCAGGATAAAAAAAGAATACGAGAATCTATAACCTCCCACTAGTTCTCTTTGATGAGAACATCTGATGGTCAAATCATCAAAAATTATTATCAATTATTTTCCAATTCTAAAGAACATAGAACTGTGTTGGGTTTATCCCAATAAGATGTGGTAAGAGTTCGTGGTCAGGTTATAAGTGAGGAAAAAACCTCACATCTCAAACTAACTTTTGGGGTTGACAGAGGTGCAAGACCAGACCACCTCATATTGAGCCCAGGTTACGACAACTCTGGCCCAATAGCCACAACGGAAGAGACTAGTCAAGGTTAGCCGACTAAAGACCCGACGTGTGAGGGGAAAGTGTTGGGTTTATCCCACATCGGATGTGGAAGGGCTTGGTAACCAGGTTATTATACGTGTGAGGGACAGCTCACCTCTCAAGCTACCTTCCAATATACTTTTGACAATAAAACCCTCATGATTTGATCAATTAGATTGAATGCAAAAACAAACAATCGGCTGATGCAATATTATGTGATTGAGAACAACTGCAATTAAAGAAATGAATTTGGTGGGGCCAAACCCATATACTAAATTTTATTATCATCCATGAACCAAGACAAAACTCGTGCAATTACGACCTTCTGATGAACTCTTATTTATTTAATTATTATCCAAACCAAACTACAGTATCTTAATCTATCATCCGCCCCTCATTTCTAGATAAGAATTTACGAAGCCTGCAAACAATCCAGAGCACAAAATCCTTGACAATAATAAATCCTCCACCTCAAAAAAGAACACCAGTTCATGGAATCGTTAATGCATGGATGGATTGAAACTCAAATCATCAAGAACAGAACCGAAAAATCGTGCAAAGGAACACTAAATGAACAAAAAAGCAGAAAACAGTGAAATACCTTACCTCAGTACCCCGAGTTCACGCAATGCATCAAAGCGTGTACAGTCTCAAGCTTTACTCGAAAATCGAAATCCTCACTAACAGAAGAAGAATTTCTAATTCAACATCTGCAATCTCTCATTCTCTCTCCAAAACACAAGCATATAGTGTCCAACTTTCTATCTCTGTTTTTTCTGTTCTCCAAAGCGCTCTGCTATAAGCGAAAGAAGCAGCGAGGAAGGAAGATACAACCACCAATGCTTAGCTTAGCTTCCCTCCGCCACCTCTCTCTCTCTCGCGCGACACTTGGCGCCTCTAATTTTGAAGGAGAATTACAGAACGACCGAACAAACAGTGAAAGACGCAGCTTGTGTCAATTTCGAGACGAGGAAATCAGGTAGTCGCCGCGGGGAAACCGCCGGGAGGCGTCATAGAGGCCGGGAATTCACCGGAAAGGTTAAAATAATCGCCGGCAATCGGTCCGGGAGCTCAAGTGAAAAAAGCTACTCCACAGTCCACGGAGGGGGAGAGCGCTACAATATGGACTCTATGGAAAGAGAGAAGGGAAGGGTTTTTCTTTCAAGAATCGCGCGTGATATAAATACAAAGTTCTACACATGTAGACTGTAGAGAAGCGAGTGATGTGTACATACGAAAAACTAAAATTGCATATTTGACAGCTAATATCCAACCTTACGAAGAGAGAGAGAGAGAGAGAGAGAGAGAGAGAGAGATTAATTATGACAGCCGAAGTCGCTTTACTAACCAGGCTTGAAAATGGCGTTAGTATGAATACGGCTCTTCTTTTTCTTCATCTGGCGTCCTTTCAGCTATTTTTTTTTTCTTGGATGTTCCCTCTAAAATAAACTCAAAAATAAAACATAATGAAACTTCACAACAAAATAATACATCTATTTTTTATTTTATTTTTTATCATAAAGTGTGTTCGAAACAACTTATATCGTTTGGATAAAATAATGAGTCATTCGGTGTCAAATCTTTTATTTTACCTTTAATTTTAAAAAAGTCTTATGTGCAATTGCAACTTCTGTTTTAATCTTGTCTATTAAAAACGGTGGAATGTACAATACATACATCTGCACTCGCACAATTGCATATAACTATTTTATGTGTAAAATATTTTTTAAATATAACAAATATTACTGTAATTTAAAATATTTAATTAGTTTATATGTAAAAATTTGTTAAATATAATAAATATTATACAAATATATGTAATTTTGTAACATGTAACTAATATTACACAAAATATTCAACTAATTTCATTATAGAATATTTGTTAGATGTAACAAATATACATAAATAAATATAATTTAGAACATTTAACTAATATTACACAGATACATGTAACTAAAATTACACAAAAATATGTATAATATAGTTACATATGATTTGTAATTATTTAGTTTGTAACTAATTTTAGCTAATATTCGTTATAATACGAATTTACTCACCAAATTCTCTCTACAATCCTTGCAACGCGTGCACATGCGGGACTAATACGTATGTAAAATTCACTTTAAATGACTAAATCAAAACTTATGTTTTATGTAGGACTTTTTTAAAATTACATATGTTATTTGGGACTAATAGCCAATTATTCATAAAATAATACCTCTTGGACTAACATCTCTTGAATAAAATAATAGATAAAATGATAGATGTACATCTCTATTTTTTATACGTAAAGATGAAATCTTACTTTTGCCTAAGAGCGTGTTTGATAATCAAATGTAGCATTTAAAATTAATTATATTAAGCACTTAGTTAATTCAGTTTGTTTTATAAATGTAATTAGTATCACATAATTAATTAAGTCAACTTAAAAATTCAATCAAACTTTGAGTAAAAAATTCAGCCAATGCTCCTTCACTTATTTGATTTTGTAGAATGCGGTCAATATTTTCTCCCTTAAAAAAATTGTTTTAACCATTTTGCCCTTTAGTCTCGTAGGGTTTCTCATTTCATCATTTCATTTCAGCGAGCAAAGAAGCGAGAGAAGCTTTCTCTGTCATTGCTGCTCCTCTGCAAGTCCACGCCGCCGAATCGATGACGATGGCAGTTCGCCATAGCACCCATTTGCTGCAAATGTAACTGGGACCTACTGTCGGTGCTTAATTGGGCCGGCGGCGGTTGGAATTGATGAATCTACGTGTAGAGAGCATGGTCGTTTAGGTCTCGAAAGTAAGAGATATTGTCGTCGTTGTCATTGTTGGAGTTGAAGCTTCAGTCAACCATCAAAATCAGAGTTCTAGATGGGTCGTTCTGGGTAGTCGTCGTCTTGGGTTGAGCTTGATCGGAGCTATGAACACTCGATTGTTGTGAATCAACTTCTAAATCCAAATCAACCAACAACCAGTCTGCCCTTGTTATCCATCAAAAGCTAACACATTCACATTCCATTTCTCTATCTAGAAACCCAGTTTGATGTAAACCCAAATTGATGTTCTTTATTTTGAAGATTTTGATGAATTTTTTGTTGTTGTTGTTGTTGTTGTTTGGTAGAATTTATAGTTGTGAATCGTTGCTCTGTACCGCGAATTATTGCTCTATGGCAATAACCTCAACCCTCTAAGAGTATCTCCAACGCGCTCGGCATCATTCTTGCGAAATTATATAACCATCAATTTGTCTACTGAAACGAAGAAAATGAAGCTCCAACGCACTCGCTATCAGCCTCGTCAAAATGCCGAGCGTCGATTTCGTGAGCCATTCCTACCTATAGTCCACAGGCGAGGCAAATATTTTGCGCTCAAATGTCTATCTCCAACCTTCGATCTCCCTCTCTCTCTCTCTCTCTTTCTACCTCCATGGTTGTTGTTTCTCCTATTTTCTTGTCTGGTGCTCTGACGATGGATTAGGTTTTTTTTTTTTTTTTTTTCTTTCTTTCTTTGCCATAAATTGGGTTGGGTTGGGTTGGGTTGGGCTGGGCTGATTTAACTTGGGCTGGACTAATTTTTTCATTGTTTACTTAAATAATTTATTTTAGATTAAATTAATGAATTAATTGGGCTAATAATGAAGTGTTATGTAATTAATTGTTATAAATTAGCATGAAATTTAATTAAATAGAAATGTCCAATCTCAATACCTATTTGGGTTGGAGAGTCAACATGGGCAAAATACTATTCTACTAGGCATTTTGTCCATTTAGCTATTCTAAATAGTTAATTGGGTTGGAGTGTCTCTAAGCTGCTACCACTAATTTCTCTCCTATTAACATGTCTGACTCTCTCTCTCTCTCTTTCTCTCTCGTCATTCATCTATATTAATTTCACAAATGACATAAATATTCCCATCCAAAAAAAGAGTGATGGAGGTGAAGTTGATGTTTGGTCTCATAACTGAATCCAAATTGCCACTTGTTGTCTTTGAAATTGATTTTGAATCAAATAGACCTGGAATCAGGGAAGGTGGTAGTGGCGGGTGTGCTTGTTCGGCAATGATGTTGTTTGGTGGTTTGGTGGAGAAGGAAATGAGGTGCAGGGGAGAGTCCGAAAGAGATGGGTTTTGGTCGCGTCGGCAAAGGTTGTGTTTTGTTCAGCAATGGCTTAGCTAGGTTTTCTGGCCAGAGGTTGTGGTTTTGTTTGGCGGCGGGGTTGGTTGGATTTGGTCGCCAGAAGTTGTAATTTTTTTCGGAGGCGGGGGCTTAGCAAGTCTGCAACGAAGTTCCGGTGATAGAGAACATGGAAGAGGGATATAGATTTAATTACAATAGACACCATTAAGATTTTCTTATGTTTTAATTTGGCCCTTTATTTTAATATAAGGGTGCAAAGTGTAATTAATCCATAAAAGAAATTGAATTTGAACACGAAATAACCAAAGTACCCTTTAACCATTACCATTGACCTTAACATATTTGTAAATTGGACCAATTGGAAACGAAATTCAAATGTCAAGAACCCAATGTGTCTATTTGCAAATATGAAGGTCCAATTGAACACCGACTGCATTTGTGAGGAACTAAAAATGTCATTATCCCTTGAACTATTTAGTATGTTATTAGTTTTTTTTTTTTTTTGTTCATGAATTATCTTGGTTTTAGTTAAAAATAAAAAAATGCAAGGGTAGTCATATAAATTAAATAATTTTCAGCATTCAAATTTTGTACTTATTAAATAGATAAAAAGAATTCAACACTTAAATTTTCAGCACTTAAAATTTTAATTTTATCAAACAAGCTTTAGATATTTTCTGCACTTAAATTTTCATCACTTACAATTAAGTGATTATCAAACATGTCATATGTTGAATAGAAATATTCCAAAAATGTAATGCTTAATTTTTGTAGGTTTATTATCATAGTTTAGAGATAGTGATATTTTAATATCACTAATGTTGATGTCGAATTTTGGACAACCCCAGCGGTATGGTCTGATCATTGTTGATAGAGATCTTCTTCCGTACTGGGATGGGGTATTCGGCCCGGGATAGGCAGGGCTGGAGCGATCCGAGATGGATTATGAGTGGTGAGGCAACTTGGGATTCTTATGATCCATGGAGAGTCTTGGTCTGAGAAGGAATGGATCCCATCTTGGATTGGTGTCGTCTGTGGGAAACGCTACTAAAAGCATTTCTCCAATCATTAACTCATATCTTGGCTAGAGGCTTAATGATCACAAGGTCTGGTCATTCTATATGACCGAGAGACCCGAACAGCGCAGTGAATAGAAACACGCTCAAATAAATGTCAAGGGTCCCCAGACCGGATGTGTGGACTTCAGTCCCCATCCCAGAAAAAGAAGAAAACATACCCCCAACTGACTAGGTAGGTCCGTCGATTCCGCCCCCTGGAGTTTGTGTTGGGCCAGTCCCTAGAGCTATGGATGCGGTACGAATTGACAATTTGGAGGGCCAGTTAGGATAATTCTAGTCTTGCCTTGAAGTCATCCTCTCTCGCCTGACACCGGCTGATAGGTAAATTTTATCTATCTATTTTCAAACCGAATTTGGTAGTTTTCGAGTATTTTTATTAAGTTTTAATTTATTTTAATTTATTTTTGTTTAAAACAGGGGTTGGGAGTGAAAACAGTCGAAAAACGAGAAAATCGGTGGAAAAACGATCAAAAGAATCAAAGTTTTAAAGCAGCAGTTTCACCGTTGCAACGGTCATCCCACCACTGCTGCGGTGAAATAAGAGGGAGCTCTGAACCCTTCTGATCGCTCACCGCTATAGTGGTAAGATCCACCACTGCAGCAGTAAAAAAATAGAAAACCTATTGACATACCCACCACCACTGCTGCAGCGGTCAATGGCCACTAGTTTTAGATATTTTTTAGATATTTTTGTTTGTTCCCTTTTTGTTCCCAATCTATTCCCACTTATTATAAGAACATACAGGGAGTGTTTTTGAGAGTTCTAAGAAAGCTCTCAACCAATAAAAGACGAGGAACCCAATTGGAGAAGCGGAAACAAGATCGGAGCAGTTTTTACGGATGCCACCTTCAGATAATGGCTATTCTCCCTTATTTCTCTTTTTATTCTTAACTCATTTTTGGTTGTTTGATTATGTATATATGGTTTATCGTTGAATATATGGTTATGGCCAAGAGCTAAACACTGATTATCTATGGGATTAATGTAGTTTACTAATATACGTCGTTTGTTTAATCTTTATTTCGTTATCGGTTGTTCTTGCCTATTCGATTGTGTTTACCATTCTTCCACTTTTATATACTTCTTAAGATATATTGAGAATATGGAGTTTGATACTCAGGAGAGATAACCCCGAATTCAGACTAGGGTTTAAACACAACGCGACGATTTAATGACTCGGGATGACGTTAGAAAGTATGCAATCCGTGAGATTGGGGCAAGACTCATGTGACCAAGTGTCATATAGATATTTGAGGGGGACTTCAGCGTTGACGCGAAGTCACATATTCATTCACTTTACACTCGGGAAAGGTAGTGATTGAGTTTTCGATACCTAAATTGTCGGGTAGTTTGAATATTGTTAATGTAAACTAGATTGGATCAAACACGTATACGTAAATGAAGTTAATCCCTAAATAATCTATTCCCATATAATATATTTAGTATTATAGTTTAATTAATTGTTAATTTAGTATATTATTTGTAAAAACAAAAACCCTAATTTTTATCGCCTAAATAAAGTTTGGTTATGATAATCGCGGTACTTAATTACAATCTAATAAAATCTCTATGGATATGACAACCCTTCTCATTCACTATTCTATAAAACTTAACCTGTACACTTACGGTGAAAGTAGCGACGTAATATTCCGCTACCACCGACCCTGGCTCAGAGGAGATCGGTTCTCCGGAATGCAGGGGGAAAGGAGCACCACCAGGAATCGAATTGTGTGATTCACTCTGAAGGACATATCCTGAGAAATCAACCACATCACCGTGATCATCTGGTCCGGGAACAGGATTTCACCCCGCCAGCCACTTCGAAGTCTGTGTCTCTACCCTTTTAAGGTCGCCAAACGGAGGATTGCCATGAGTCCCAGCTGGAAAGAACCTATTGCAATGTCACCTGTACCGAATACAGGATTCTCCATGATTGTGCAGAAGACTCCCACTCTCCTATCTCCGAGAGACAAGGATCTAGAGCGACTGCGAGCCAAGTTGCAGCACCGCCCAAGGGAGAGGCCACCTTAGAAAGGTGCATGGATGAGATCGAGGCAGCACGCGTTTAGATATGGGGCCTTGGGGGGCCACAAGGCTCTTTTTAGGGGTAAGGTCTCCATTTGTTGATGATATAGTGCTTGAAGTGGTTCCGTACAGATTCCCTAGTCTAAAGATAGCTCCCTATGACGGAAGTACAGACCCCGTTGATCACCTAACCGTGTTTGTCGCCTTCATGGATATATATACAGTTTCCGTGGTGATTAGGTGTAAGTCATTCCCTCTTACCCTTTCCGAGATGTCCAGTACTTGGTTCCGAGACTTGGCTCCCGCCTCGATCTCAACCTTTACCTAGCTCGAATAGCTCTTCTTGACCCAATTCAACTACTTCCAGTAATAGCCGATGACAGCAACCCACGTCGTCGCCCTCCAATAGGAGATTAGAGACAATTTAGGCGATTTTGTGAGCAGGTTCCACATAGAAAGTTTGTGTTGCGAAGGCCTTCTGGATTCTGTAGCCTTAAATGCTTTCATTGATAGACTGAGGCACCAGAGGTTATATTATGACATGTGCTCGCGACCCGCACCCAACCTAACTGTCGCTCTGGCCAGGGGTACGTGGTAGGGGCGATTTTGCACACGCCTACTTACGCTCGCAAGTATACGAGGTCTAAAGTTTTAATATAGTGGATCTTTGAAGATTGGATATTGTTCCCACAGAGAAAAGTGTGAATAATTTAATTGAATACCGTAATTGACATAGTCTCATGTTATCCTGACGATGGAAGACGTGAATTAAAATTAAACTAAGCAAAACTACAATTAGTGGATTAATTCTAACTAGGTTTATTAATTAGGGATGGATTTCATTCACTTAATACACGTTTGATTTCGTTCGGTTAACAATAACAGAGTTTGGGTATCCGACAATCTCGGTTCGTAAACTCCTCCGCCACCTCTTCCGAGTGTGAGATGGGGGAATACGCAACTTCGTGTCGACGAAGAGGTCCCCCTTAATGTCTTAATGACTCTAAGCCGCGTGAGTCTTGACCCAACGTCATCGATTGCACACTAACTAACGCCCTCCCGGGTCGTTAGGTCGTAACGATGTGTTTACCCTAGTCCGAATCCAGGGTTACCTCTCCCGAGTGTCAAACCCTAGATTCTCAAATCCAATCCTAATACCGTTACAAGCATATTAATATCGTCATCAAATGATAAACACAATCGGACTTAAAAGCAACAACCGTTAAAGAAACGTATATTAAACCAAACGAGTATTTACACAACTACATATTTCCCTAATTAATCTCTAAATTACACTAACATGTTCTTAACCAATACAACATTAAATCAAGAGGAGATCATCATCATCAACAATAAACATTAAATACAAAGATGGAAACAAGGGAAGAAAATCCAAATCTCAAAGTGGAGTAGTCCACTTTCGCCAAAGAACAGTCATCCCGAGCTTCCTCTTCTCGCTTGATAAACTTCCTCTTCTAGCTCTTCAAGGATTGGCCAAGAACACCTCCTAAACTAATCTAATCTACTTCCTAAACTAATCTAATCTAACTAAGGTGGAAGAGAGCTCTCAAGAACAACCAAGCCCTCTCCCACGTCTAAGGAGTGTCTAAGGTCTTTTTTAGGTTTGGTGGAGAAAGGGGTTAAAAGGAGGGATTTGGAAAATATCTTCAAAATATCTAAAAATAAATATTTATGTGCAGAGTGTCACCACCTAAACGGTGGTTCACCGCTTAGGCGGTGGACTTAAGTCGGTTCAGTTCTGTCGGTAACTTCGCCTAAGCGGTGGTTTTTCCGCTTAGGCAGTGGCTGCTGGCATAACAATCTGTTCTTTTCTCGCCTAGACGGTGGTTCAGCCTTTCAGCACTCCAACATTCTGCCTCTTTTCTGCCTAGGTGGTGGAACTTCCGCCTAGGCGATGATCTTCATTCACCAAAACTCTATTTTCCACATTTACTTCTTCGTTTCTCTACTGTTTTTACTTGTTTCTCACCCTTTGACGTCCTTTCATCTGTTCTACACTAAAACACACTAAAACGCTTGAAAACTAACAAATCTGGTTTAGAAATAGATAGGTTTTTCACACCTATCAATACCCCCAAACTTAAAATTTTGCTAGTCCTTGAGCAAAATGCTAACGCTAAACTAAACTAACTAACGAACTAACCAACTAAAAATGAAAAACTAAACTAACTCGAAAGAAATATATGCATGTAAATATAAAGTTCAATCGAAATGACCAATTTGTTCCTCCATCAACATCCCTAAATCAGATCAAGTTCGGGAAGTAACCCACATCAAGTGGTGTTCTAGAATTTCAACGATCAATATCAATAAAAACCATTCTAGATCCATTTGAAGTGTGTGTGTGAGAACTCAAATGTATAACTAGTCAAATACCGGATTCGATTATTCAATCGTTAAGCTCATAACTTAAACCGTTAAAGGATTCAGGAAAACCATACGGTTGATTGGAGTCTACTATCCACTAATGTAGGCTCAGATATACACAGAAATCAATAGGGCTTGGTTTGGCTTTCGAGAACGACCATGGGTATCACTGGAATAAAAAATAGGAATTTTGTTTAATCGATCGATACCCAAGGTAAAATCGCTTGTCGCTATCCTCTCTCATGACCCCACATTTAAAGTACAATTCTGAATAGGAAATGAAAATCCTGGTATTCACTTGTCGAAAGAGAAAAAAATGAAAAACTATATTTATTCATCATTTTTTTTTAAACTAAAATATTCCTAAATTAACTCGAATTGTTACAGTTTTAGGAGAATGCAAAAAGAAGTTAGAGAAACACACCCCCAAACTTATTCGAATTTATAAAATTTTAGGAATATGTAAAAAGAAATGATAGAAACACACCCTCAAACTTATTTTAGGAGCGTGCAAAAAGAAATACGAAAGTGACAAGTGAATACACTAATACTGAATCAATAAAAATTTATCAAAAACCCGACCGCTCACTTGATTTCACTCAATTTTTAAAATTAGGCTTAGTGACATTGGGTTAGGAAAAATTTAATTGAAATGAGTATTTGAACATTTTCAAAATTTGATTACATTATCGGCTTCGACATGGGAAATAAGGAATTTAACATTTTCAGGTTAGCTACAACGGTTCAAGCGAAAAATTGACGGCCTAAATCACGTCTCCGGAATTACCTTACCTAGGATTCCGCCTCAAGTTTTCCCCAAATCAAGTTCTAGTTTCCTCATTTTCTATGATGAGCTTAATCTTGAATAATTAACGTCTAATTGTTCAGATTATTATACAGTGAGTTCAAATGTCGTGCAATTTTTTGGATCGAGATAATTTTTACCCAATCGACATGTTAAGCACACAAAACACACAAGGAAGGTATTACCCCTGACCTCAATATGCAAATAGGGGATAATTCTCATCATCGGGTCTTGGCCCAAATGAACTCAACATCTAAACATGCAAATACAACTTTATACACACACAATTCTAAACTAAATCTAATACTAACATACATAAATTAATCTAACACTAAATATGGAAAAACAAAAATTAAACTAAACTAAACTAAAAATTTAAAAACTAAAACATTTAAAATAATAAAATACATACTCAAAATAATGGTTCATCATTTTCTACAAAAAATCAAAATGGATGAACATCCATTAAACTATCATCCATTCCATACCAATACAGGCTTGAACATGACAGTATTCCAAAAGCAGTGAACCCAATAAACATATAGCATTCATGCAAACAAAACGGGTCGAACACATACCTAGGGAATAAAACTTATTCCCTACTGTTCACCTGACAGGAAATTCCTCTCCACCACTATCACGTCGGAATGAAAATTGTGGCGGTTACAAAAAGTGTGGCGGCAATGCCGAAGCGGTCGCAGATGAACCTGTGGATTTGATCTAGTGCACACACTAATCACAACGTTTCAATAAAATATGAACAATGTAGTATGCAATTTTGTTTCACACAATTTAACAATCCATAGAAACTAAGTTATCACCAAAAATCAAACCAAAATCCCAAAGTGATAAAGAGAATCGCGAAAGTGGGGTTGAAAATTGATTTGTGGTAGATGATTCGGGGTGAGAATCACAAATTTTGTAATGGAAGGATGATTTTTGAGTATTGGAATGGTTTGGAAGTGAGGTTTTAGAGAGAAGGTGGAGGTTTTGGGGGAAGAAGCCTTGCAATTTCAATTTTTGAACGACCAGGGACTGTTTAACTGTAGAAGGTCCACCGCTTAGGCCGTGGAGTCCTTTTCTTTAAAATCAAACCTTCTGATGAAATTCCGCCTAGGCGGTGGAGCGTATTTTGAAAATTTGTTGCATCCTGTATTTTAACCGCCTAAGCGGTGGGCTATTTTCACCTACTCTGTATTTTTACCGCCTAAACGGTGGTTCACTGCTAGGGCGGTGGGTCTTTTTTGCTGAAAAACACCCACTCTGTATTTTTACCACCTAAACAGTGGTTTAACGCATGGGCGGTAGGCCTGAAGCTCCCACTTTCATGTTTATCTCAAATTTTCAAAATACGGCTCCACCCCGTACGTTTTTACTTCGCTTGTTCAACGTGTTTAAACTTAAAATACTTCCCCAAACTTCCATACTCCTAAATTCACTTCCAAACACGTTCCGAAGCCATGCCGGCTTCCAAAAAAAAAAAAAATCAAATAAAATAGTAACAAAAATCGGGTAATTTGATACCCTAAGTTTCATTTCCAAAAAATAGCACTTGAGTTACCGTCGCCAGCTGGACTATCGTGTCACTAAGTATTTTTCACCAAAATTCCCCATAGACAAGGAATTTGGGCTCAAATGCTCAATCGAATCAAGATCATGGCTTTGAAGTCGGCTTCTCCTCTCAGTCCTTATCATTTGCAATAAGCTCAATCTCGGGATTGAGAATTAAGAATTCCAATCTTCTTCATCTTTTCTCGCACAGCTTAATCTCATGAACACAATGAAACAAAAATAAAAATTAAAAAAAAAAAACAAAACAAAAATAAATGTCAGGATTAACACTCGACTACTTAGTCGCAATATCAACTTAGAATTCACACTAATCCCATGTCAACAACGCCGAAAACTTGGTGTGTTGACAGAACTAAGATACGATACATTTGCTTTTCCTATTTACAACTTAAGTTCTAAGCCGATACCGCATTTCTTTTGCAATATTCAAATAATAATTCAAATAAAATTCACATTATTTTCCCCGACAACGGTGCCAAAAACTTGGTAGTCGTTGACGGGAACAAAATTTGACAATCTTTGAATAAAATTCACACTATTCCTCGGCAACGGCGCCAAAAACTTGGTAGGGGCGATTTTGCGCACGCCTACTTATGCTCGCAAGTATACGAGGTCTAAAGTTTTAATATAGTGGATCTTTGAAGATCGGATATCGTTCCCACAAAGAAAAGTGTGAATAATTTAATTGAATACCGCAATTGACATAGTCTCATGTTATCCTGACGACGGAAGACGTGAATTGAAATTAAACTAAGCTAAACTACAATTAGTGGGTTAATTCTAACTAGCTTGATTAATTAGGGATGAATTTCGTTCACTTAATACACGTTTGATTTTGTTCGGTTAACAATAACGGAGTTTGGGTATCTAACAATCTCGGTTCGTAAACTCCTCCGCCACCTCTTCTGAGTGTGAGAAGGGGGAATACGCGACTTCGTGTCGACGAATAGGTCCCCCTAAATGTCTTAACGACTCTAGGCCGCGTGAGTCTTGACCCAACATCATCGATTACACACTAACTAACGCCCTCTCGGGTCGTTAGGTCGTAACGATGTGTTTACCCTAGTCCGAATCCAGGGTTACCTCTCCCGAGTGTCAAACCCTAGATTCTCAAATCCAATCCTAATACCGTTACAAGAATATTAAGATCGTCATCAAATGATAAACACAATCGGACTTAAAAGCAACAACCGTTAAAGAAACGTATATTAAACCAAACGAGTATTTACACAACTACATATTTCCCTAACTAATCTCTAAATTACACTAACATGTTCTTAACTAATACAACATTAAATTAAGAGGAGATCATCATCATCAACAATAAACATTAAATACAAAGATGGAAACAAGGGAAGAAAAGCCAAATCTCAAAGTAGAGTAGTCCACTTTCGCCAAAGAACAGTCATCCAGAGCTTCCTCTTCTCGCTTGATGAACTTCCTCTTCTAGCTCTTCAAGGATTGGCCAAGAACAAGTCCTAAACTAATATAATCTACTTCCTAAACTAATCTAATATAACTAAGGTGGAAGAGAGCTCTCAAGAACAACCAAGCCCTCTCCCACGTCTAAGGAGTGTCTAAGGTCTTTTTTAGGTTTGGTAGAGAAAGGGGTTAAAAGGAGGGATTTGGAAAATATCTTCAAAATATCTAAAAATATATATTTCTGTGCAGAGTGTCACCGCCTAAATGGTGGTTCACCGCTTAGGTGGTGGACTTAAGTCGGTTCAGTTCTGTCGGTAACTTCGCCTAAGCGGTGGTTTTTCCGCTTACGCGGTGGCTGCTGCATAACAATCTGTTCTTTTCTCGCCTAGGCGGTGGTTCAGCCTTTTAGCACTCCAACAGTCTGCCCCTTTTCCGCCTAGGCGGTGATCTTCATTCACCAAAACCCTATTTTGCACATTTACTTCATCGTTTCTCTACCGTTTTCACTTGTTTCTCGCCCTTTGACGTCCTTTCACCTGTTCTACACTAAAACACAATTAAATATAACTAAAATGCTTGAAAACTAACAAATCTGGTTTAGAAATAGACAGGTTTTTTACACCTATCAGTACATACTTCTATGAGGTAGACCTCAGGGACACCATGAAGCATGACCGAGAAGGGGGTCAGAAAAAGAAGGGTCGAACAGAAGATATGCCAAGCAGAGCTTAGGGTTTTTGGAGGTTGCAAGCAGAGGGACGTTTGGGACCTCTTCCTGGGGATCAGAGGCTTCATCAACCCCCAGAGACTTGCTAAGAGTTGACCCCTCTAATAGCATCGATTGCAGTAATCTTCGTCAAAAATTCAGGAAGAGAATTCTTCCCGCCAGCTCCTCCTCCCTGAGGAAAATCCATTAGGAAATTCGTCACCAAATGCTGTGAATTCCACCGTGACCGAGGTCACATGACGGATGAATGCTTCTAGCTTCGAGAAGAAATTGAGGCCCTCATAAAGAGAGGCTACCTTAGGCATTACGTTCGCATAGATAAAGCAGGCTCCGGGGAAAGCAGTCATTGGGATGAGTGCAGAAGTCAACCGAGAAGGAAAAACCGTGGCCGACCCCCTCCGAGAAGAGAAGTCGAGGAATTCAATGATGACATGTGGGTAGATGGTGAGAAAAATGTGATCCATGGTGGCCTTGGTGGGCAGACGACCTCTTCCCAGAAGAGATACGAGTGCAAAATGAAAAAGAAACTGACGACGATGTGTTCGAGGTTAGCATAATTGATGCTGCCATACATAATGATAGATTGATTTTATCTACATATTTCCAAGTCGATTTTGGTAGTTTTCGAGTATTCTTGTAATGTTTTAATTTGTTTTAATTTGTTTTTATGTAAATCAAGTGTTATGGGCAAAAACGATTGAAAATCAAGCTCATCGGTAGGAATTTGGTTAAGAAACGTTGAAAAAAGAGATAAAAAGACCAACCTGCAGCCTTCTCACTGTAGCGAGAGACTTCTTGCTGCAGCGCCAGCAGCACAGGGCCACTAGCCCTTGCTCGCTACAGTGAGCAAAAGGTTAGTGGACCTTCCGACTAGAATTCGTTGCAGTGAGCTCTTGCTCGCTGTAGTGATAAATGGCCAGTGGCTTTTCTTTAGGCTTTTGTTGCATCAATTTTTTTCTCGTTGTAGCAACCAAGCAACAGCTGGTAACACGTTTTTTTTTTTTTTTTTTATATTTTTTTAGAAAATTTTGATATCTATTTGTATCCACCTATTTCCTACCTTACCAAGAGAGTCTTAGAAAGTTCCTTAGTTCCCTAAATCAGACCAAAGAGGAGAAGAAAACATTTGGAGAAGATGAAATGATCTTGGAGCGATTTTTGCCGAAGTGGAACCATCCACTTTACAGATTTGTCATTCCTTCTTTGTTTCTCTCTTTGTTTCTAAACTTTGTTGGTTGAATGATGATGTTATTCTCATATATTGTTGAAAATTTGGTTATATAATGAATAGCTAAGTATTTATTATTTAGGGATTGATTAGTTCATGAATATACATGTTTGACTGAATCTGTGTTTTGTTAACAGTTGTTCATCCATATTGGATTGTGTTTACCATTTTATTACATCCATAGTATGCTTTGTATGATATTGTAGTTGATTTGAGAATACGGGGTTTTGACACTTGGGAGAGGTAACCCCGGATTCAGATTAGGGTTAAAACACAACATGACGTTCCAATGTTTTGGTAGATTATTAGAACGTGTGCAATCCGTGAGGTTGGGGCAAGACTCATGTAATCATTTAGACGTTAGATAGGGATATTAGTGTTGACATGGTTGCATATTCACTCATTTTACACTTGGGAGAGGTAGTGAGTGAGTTTTAGATACCTAGATTGTTGGATAAATTGAATAACGTTAACGTAAATTAGACTAAATCAAACATGTATAAGTAAATGAAATTAATCCCTAAGTAATCCGTTCTCATAAATTAATTCCAAGTATTTAGGTTTAATTAGTTTTCAAATAGCAAACACAGTTCAAATCTTGAATTGTCTAGATAAAATTATGTCAATAGTAGTACTTAACTAATTCTAACGATAAATCCAAGTGGATGACACTCGATCTTCGGATCCACTTTATTAAAACTTGACCTCGTGCACTTGTGAGTAAAATCAAAGCGTAGAATTATCGCAACAACGTTTTGGCACTGTTGTCAGGGATTTAAAGTTATTACTTAAGTTGATATTACTACCAAGTAGCTCAATATTAATCTTGACACTTTTGTTTTATTTGTTTTTGTTTAACCGTTTTCATTCGTTGTGGTGACTGACAGTATATGCGACGTAGCCGAAGTTTGGAATTCCTTGCTCTTGATTCAGAGATTGAACGTACATTAAGGAGGCTAAGGAGAGAGAGAGAGATGAGAAATTGAACTCAAGAAATGGCCGACGGTGGTGATGATCGTGTGCCACGACGACCGCCGGTGCCTCAAGTGTTACCGCAACAACCACCAGAACCGAAAGTTCAACAACAGCAGGTCCTTAGGGATTACTATCGACCCATCATATTTGACAACTATTCAGGGATCTAGAGACAACCAATCCAAGCAAACAACTTCGAGTTGAAACCCGCCCTGATCAACACAGTTCAACAGAACCAATATGGAGGGAATCTTCATGAGGATCCAAATATCCATCTGGCGACATTCTTTGAGATATGTGACACAATGAAGATCAATGGAGTCACAGATGATGTCATCTGGTTAAGAATATTCTCATTTTTCCTTTGAGATAGAGCTAGGGGTTGGTTTCAGTCTGTCCAATTGGGGATCATCTCAACTTGTGAAGAACTAGCTCAATGGTTCCTCACTAAGTTCTTTCTCTCTTCGAAGACATCACAGTTGAGAGACGAGATTGCTCAATTTTGCCAACGGGATTATGAGCCACTCTTCGAGGCATGGGAGAGGTTCAAGGACTTATTGAGAAAGTTCCCTAAACACGGGTATTAAGATTGGTTTTAAACCCAACTCTTCTACAATGGGTTGGATGGACAAAATAGAACAATTGTGGATGCTGCATCAGGAGGTTATTTGTTATCCAAAACTCCAGACGAGGCTCAAGCACTTTTGGAAGAGATGGCGGCCAATAACTATCAATGGCCCAATGAGCAAAATATGGGATGAAAGGTAGCCACTATTAATGAGGTCGATCCTCTTGCTACCTTATCAACCCAAGTGTTAAAACTCACAGAGCAGCTCGTCGCTTTCTCTACCAGAGATACATCATCCAATCGAGAAACAAAAAATGTGGCAAGTACTTCACAACTGGGGGTTGATAGTGAGTTTGAGGAATGTCACTTTGTCACCCCGGAATTCGCCAACAACATCCCAACTCACTATCACCCCGGAATTCGGAATCATGCGAATTTCTCTTATGCGAACAATCAGAATACATTACGACCTCTTCCTGGATACTCGTCCCAATCCCAAGGATATCAGCCATATCAACAAAGCTATCCTATGCAACAACAAACGGTGGAAAGAAATAATCCACCATTGGAAGATTTACTCTGCTCGTTCACGAAAGAGACAAAACATTATGCGAGAAACGCATAATTGGCTCAACAAGCATAAGACGAGGCTTGACAATATTGAGACAACATGCACCAATACAAATTCAACTGTAAAGTTGTTGGAAACTCAAATTGGTTAGCTCGCTAGTACCATAAAAAGGCAAACCTCGAGAAAGTTTCCAAGTAATACGGAAACTAATCCAAGGGATTGCAAAGCTATCACCTTGAGGAGTAGAAAGGAGATCGAAGCAACAACATAAAAGGAGGATGAGCCAACGGAAAAAATTGAAGTTGAAAAAGAACCCATTCCGTTTGAGGAGAAGAAGGAAGCTCCAAGGGTGAATCTGGGATCCATCTCTTTTTCAGAAATCCACCAATAAATGCTCCACATTTTCCATATTCGCAATGATTTCAAAAAAAGAAATTAGATTCCCAATTTGCCAAATTTCTTGACATTTTCAAGAAAATCCATATCAACATACCGTTTGCCGATGCATTGGAATAAATGCCCAATTATGGGAAGTTCTTGAAAGATATCATGATTAAGAAGAAGAAATTGGAAGAATATGAGACCGTCAAGTTAACGGAGGAATGTAGTGCGATCCTTCAACGGAAGTTGCCTCAAAAGTTGAAAGATCTCAGAAGTTTCACTATACTGTGCATGATTGGGAAATCTCACTTCAAGAAGGCGCTTTGTGATCTTGGAGTAAGTATCAATCTCATGCCATCATCCATTTACCAAAAATTGGGGCTTGGAGATGCAAAGTCAACTACGATTTCTCTATAAATGGTGGATCGTTCATTGACCTATCCAAAGGGAATCATTGAAGACGTGCTTATAAAGGTGGGCAAATTCATATTTCTGGTGGATTTTGTCATTTTGGAAATAGAGGAAGACCGAGAGATCCCCATTATACTTGGGAGACCTTTTCTCGCAACTGGGAAGGCATTAATTGATGTTCATAATGAGAACTTGACATTGAGAGTCAATGGTGATGAAGTGAAGTTTAACATTTTTAATACAATAAAGTTTTTGGATGAGTGCCCAACTTGAAATCGAGTGGAAGTATTGGACTCATGCATTATGGAATTCTTTCATGAAAACTTGAATCAAGATCCTTTAGAGCACACTCTCACAAATTCCCTATCTATGGGGATTTTGGGAAAAAATGGTCTACCACAAATGAAGGTGTTGTGGACTACGTCCTATCTTTGGAAGCTATACCTAAAGACGTAGTAAATTCGATTCAAGTGAAGACCCTTGATGGTGAAGTTAGTTTGCCCGATCCCTCAAATCCACCTCAGGGTAGGTTGATTCTCAAGCAATTACTGGATTACCTTCAATATACAATCTTGGGAGAGAACTCCACCGATCCGATCATCATGTCATCGTCTTTAACTAACAAAGAAGAGAACAAACTGCTCATTATCCTGAAACAGCACAAATCTGCATTCGTGTGGTCTATTTCTGACATCATGGGAATAAGCTTGACCATTTGCATACATAAAATCTTGATGGATGACTCATTTAAGCCTTCTATTTAGCATCAAATAAGGCTAAATCTGGCATGAAGGAGGTGGTCCATGCTAAAGTGTTGAAGTTGTTGAATGTCGGAATCATCTATGCTATATCGAACAGTGAATGGGTAAGTCCGGTGCAAGTGGTTCCCAAGAAAGGAGGCATGATTATGGTAAAGAATGAGATAAATAATCTAATTCCTACACGAACCATCACTAGATGGAGAATGTGCATTGACTATAGAAAACTAAACAAGGCCATAAAGAATTATCACTTTTCTCTCCCGTTCATCGATTAAATGTTAGATCGTCTCTCCAGTTATGACCACTATTACTTTCTTGATGGCTATTTAGACTATAATCAAATAGATATTGCACCAGAAAACCAAGAAAAGACAATGTTCACATGCTTGTATGGCACCTTTGCATACCATTGTATGTCGTTTAGTCTTTGCAACGCTCCGGCAACGTTCTAACGGTGTATGATGGAGATCTTTTCTAACATGGTGGAAGACATAATAGAAGTATTCATGGATGATTTCTCAGTCTTTGGTTCATCCTGTAACCATTGTCTTTACAATCTATCACTTGTTCTCAACCGAAGTGAAGGGAAACATTTAGTTCTTAATTGGGAGAAGTGTCATTTCATAGTCAATGAGGGAATCGTCTTAGGCCATTGGGTCTCTTCAAAGGGGCTTGAGGTGGATCAGGCGAAGATTGAGACAATCGAAAAACTTCCACTACCGATTAATGTGAATGGAGTAAGAAGTTTCCCAGGTCATGTCTGCTTCTACCGGCGATTCAGCAAAGATTTTTCTAAAACAGTGAAGTTTTTATGCCATTTTCTTGAAAAGGATGCCCCTTTCATTTTTTATGATGCTTGTATGGGATCATTTAATGCCATGATAGAGAAATTGATCTCGGCTCCAATTATAGTCGCTCCCAATTGGAATGAGCCGTTTGAGATCATGTGTGATGTGAGTGATTATGCAGTTGGAGCTATTTTAGGCCAACGCAAGGAGAAGATTTTTCGATTAATAAACTATGCAAGCAAAACGCTCAATGATGCTCAAGAGAATTACACCACCACGTAGAATGAGATGTTGGCGGTGGTCTTTGCTTGTGATAAGTTCCATTCTTACATTGTAGGGTCCAAGGTGATAATCTATACGGACCATGTCACAATCCAGTACTTATTTGGCAAGAAGGATGCCAAGCCTCGTCTAATCCGATGGATTCTCTTACTTCAGGAATTTGATGCTGAGATTCAAGACAAGAAGGGGAGTGAGAACGTAGTAGTCGATCATCTCTCCCAGTTTGTGTTAGAAGATGTTGGTGATGATTCATGTATCATGGAAGTTTTTCCGGATGAGCAATTGTTCAATATTGAAGCTAAACTTTCGTGGTTCACGGATATAATCAATTATCTCGCGTGCAAGGTGTTGCCGCTGGACCTATCAAGTACCCAAAAGAAGAAATTCCTATTTGATGTGAAGCATCATATGTGGGATGACCTAATGTTGTTCAAAAAATGCGTCGATCAAGTCATCCGACGATGTGTTCCAAAAGAGAAAATGACAAGTATTCTATATCATTGCCACTTATCCCCGTGTGGGGGGCATTTTGGAGCAATAAAGATGACCGCTATGGTACTTCAATCATTTTTTTATTGGTCGACTATTTTCTGTGATTCATATACGTTTGTAAAAACCTATGATCGATGCCAGAGGGTCGGCAATATCTCAAGATGGCATGAGTTTCCCTTAACATCCATTCTCAAGTTGGAGCTCTTTGACATTTGAGGAATTGATTTCATGGGACCATTTCCTCCATCTTTTAGTCAGGAGTATATATTGCTGGCGGTGGATTACGTGTCAAAATGGTGGAGGTTGTGGCCACACCAACCAACGATGCCAAAGTGGTTATGAAATTCTTTCAAAAGAACATAATGATAAGGTTCAGAACTCCTCGAGCAATCATTAGTGATGAAGGAACCCACTTTTGAAACAAAATATTTAACACTCTACTGATAAAGTATAGAGTCCGGCACAAGGTGGCGCTTTCTTACCATCCCCAAAAAAATGGCCAAGCCAAAGTGTCCAATTAAAAAATAAAACAGATCTTGGAGAAGACGATTCACTCTAACCGGAAGGACTAGGCTTGAAATTAGAAAATGCACTGTGGGCATACCACACGGCTTTTAAAACCCCGATCAGAATGTCTCTGTATCGGTTGGTGTTTGGGAAAATATGTCATTTGCCGATTGAATTGGAGCACCGTGCCTATTGGGCGATAAAAAAGCTTAATTTTGATCTCAATGCTTCGGGGCAACAACGTTTCCTTCAACTCAATGAGATAGAAGAATTCTGGAATGAGGCATATGAGAATGCTAAATTGTACAAGAACAAAACCAAGAGATGGAACAACAATCACATCGTCAAGAGAAAGTTCAGCCCGACACAACAAGTGTTACTTTTCAACTCTCAGTTGAGACTCTTTCTCAGGAAACTGAAGTCTAGATTGTCCGGACCATTCCGGATCAAGCAAGTATTTCCATTCGGTTCTGTTGAATTGGAAGGTGATGACAGATGGATTTTCCAAGTCAATGGGCAGCGAATCAAGCATTATTATGGAAATGAAGAACGAGTTGTGGAGAGTATCTCCCTCGTCGACGATTGATGTGGATCGTTGCTAAGTATATCTAGGGACGTTAAATTTAGCGTCTTTTTTTATATACATCCCACGGGATTGGTTTTTGCCAATTTTTACTAAAATAATTTTTTGGAGGTTGAAGTAGTCACAATGCAAGTTTGTTGAGTGAATGGAGGAGCTTGTATGTTTGGGAAAGTTAAATGATCTTCAATGAGAGGAAATAATAGAACGACAACGAAACGGTGGCCGACCCTTGGCAGAAATACAGAAAAAAATAGGAGAAAGACAACAGGCACGCACTCACTGCAGCAGAAAACATTCTGCCTCTTTATCACTGCAGCGGGAAAACCAGTCGCTGCAGTGACCACAAGGCAGAAGGGCCACTTCTCTTTTCTCGCTGCAATAAGAAAACCTCTGTCTACATCGAGAGCGCCCCTGTTTCTATAAATAGGGGCGTCGTTTCATTCTATCCCTATTTTGAAACCCTAAACTCCGAAATCTCCTCCATTTTTTCTCCCAAACCAATTCAAACCTCAAATCCATCCCTCCCATTCTCAAAAACATAAATCCCCACCACAAATCAACCACCAAATCACAATTCCAAACCCTAAATTTGGTGGTTCTAAGGGTTGGAATTCAAAGTGGAGAGATATTCATTTCAAACCATTGGGCACTCAAAAATTCGTCAAGTAAGTTGTTTAAAACGCCATTCCGCTTGTGTGCTCTTAATTTGTTATTGAATTGCTTTATTGGATTAAAGTTTGGTTCTGAAATTGAAAATTTGGTTTGTTGCCTATTGTGAATTTCGTGCTACTATGATTTTGGGTCGATTTTTGTGAAGAAAGACTTTGTTTTGTGGTGGTTTGATTGTTGAATTCAAGACTTGTAGAGAAATTTGTGCATTTTGTGTTGAAATCTTGTAGATTGTGTGTTACCAATTGGGGATTTGTTCGTGTTCTTGAAGTTGTGGGTTCAAATTTTAAAATTGTGAAGATCTACATTGTGAATTGGTGAAAGGTGGTTCTGTGTTGAATAGAAAAGTCATGCCAAAGAAAGCCGTTGCAAAACAACAAAAGGGCGAGGGATCTGGTTCGCGAACCGTTGATCCCACATCTGATTTTGATTTAGGCGAATTCGTTTCAAAATAGGCAGAACAACATTTTCAACATATTTGAGCACAAACCCAATTGCATTCGTGAACGCGATTTCGCCGAACTAGATGAGCTTCCAGACAAAATTGGGAATGTGATACGAGAAAGATGTTGGAAGCGCTTGTGTAGACAACTGGGCCCCAGCAATACCACATTGGTTTGTAAATTCTTCGCAAATGTCGTAGATTGCGAGAACCACCAGACCATAGTCTGGAATCGTGTGGTGAAGTTTGATGTTGAGACTATAAATGAGCACCTGAGGTTACCTGTTGAAGAGCCCGATGGAGATTCGGATGAGGACATGGCGAATGAGGATCAAACGGTGATCAAGACGATATGTTCCGAAAATGTGCGTTAGGTATATACGAGGCTAGATCTAGCTATATTCCCATCCAAGCACTTGAAAAAATTCCTAAAAATCTGGTTCCATTTTATCTGTGCCAAACTGCACCCGATAGCTCACTTGACTGACGTTACAAAAGATAGGGCCTTGACTCTATATTCTATTACAACAAATCAGCCATTGAATATCGATTTTCTCATCAATTCCGTCATCCAATATGCCATCTGGAATACCAAAACAGGCCTGCCCTTTCCCTCTTTTCTCACCGAGCTATTTCGGAAAGTGGGTGTAGCAATCTCTGACGATAACTTGTGCCACCCCAAAAGAGCTTTGGATATCTCAGCTAGGAAGCGAATATGGAGCAACGAAGTTGAGGAAAAAGATGAAGAAGAAGTAGGGCCGTCCATAGCCCAAAGTTCCGGGGTTCTCGTTCGAGCGAAAATCACGATGGAAAGTCTTTACGAACAAGTGGTGTATCAGGTAGAGCAACTTCAAGCTCTACGGTTAGACGCCGCCGTGATTAAAAATGAACAATATCAAATTTGAAATAAAAATGTTGAATTCTGAATGTACCAGGACCAGTACAACCAGACGATGCTTTTGGCTCTCCAATACTTCGGAATGGCAGCATGCTATTATATGAGCGGCCATCCCTCGATGTACCCACTCCCAGTACATCTTCGACAACCACCACACAATCCTTACCACGACGGCGGTTGTAGGGATGATATGCCTTGTGACGGTCAGTAGGAGGTGAGACTTTAAAGTCCCACCTCCCAGGTACGTGTTCAAAAACTTCTTCATCATCATGCTACATGCCTATTGTCGGGATCGATGTTGGGTCACTGTGGACACTAACTAGTCTAAGTTTGGGGGAATGTTTATGTGATGTTTTGTATGCTTTATGTTTTGTTTTGTTTTTTCTAGTTTAATGATTGTTGTTGGTTATGTAGGTAAGTTTAAATAGTTGTTAAACGTTATGTTGTTTAATTTAAATTGTTGTTTAGTTTCATGCACGTTTAGTTGTTAAATGTTGTGTTGTTTAATATTCGTGAAAGTATGTTTGTGTTAGTATTGGTAGTGTTTGTGTGCTAAGTTTTTGTAGTTCTTTTGGGCCATTACCCGATAATGAAATTATCCCACAGTTGTTTATCGAGGTCAAGAGAAATGCCTATTTATATGTCTTATGTGTGCTTGACATATCGTTTTGATAAAAGTCATTGTGGATCCTAATTTGCACGAGCACGTAGACTCAATGTATTAATTATCTAATTGATTTGACGCCGATTATCTAGTAGCCAAGTTCATGATAATTTTAGGGATTCTAGAACCTGATTGGGGGAAATTCGAGGCGAAATCCTAGGCGGGGTAGTTCAGGAGATATGATTTAGGCATTCATTATGATCGCCTGAGCCATTGAAGCCTTCCATGTATAATGTTTTATCCCTCGTTACCCTGTCGAAGCCTGTTATCCGTTTTAATTATGAATACGTATCAAATACCCTGGTTAATTAATATTTTTCCAAACCATTGTCGTTATACCTAAAGCACGATTTGAGTTGTAATCAAGTTAGCATTTGTTTATGCTATTTGAAGTTAGCGATGAGGTTTTGGGGGAACTTTTGATTAGTTCGGTATTCGAGTACTCACTTGTTATTTTTCTATCGTAGTTCCACACCCGTGAAATTGTATAAATCAAATAAGTTTGGGGGTGTGGTCATTAAAAATAAACATATATAAATATGGTTTTGTTTTTGTTTGTTTAGACAAGTGAGTACTACGTTTTAAAATGTAAGTTCGGGAATGTTTCAAATTTGTCTTTGTGGGTAGGAGTGTATTTGAGTGCCAAGTATAGTGTCTTAGGTATCGTTGATCTAAAGATGTTTACCTGTTTTATATTCCTGATATACCCTTAACCAGTTGATAAAAATCGAACCAAGTCCTTTTGATAGTTTATAATTGCTTAGCCTACATTAGTGGAGAGTGGAACCCAGTCTGGCATATGAAATTCCTATACCTTATCGGTTTTAAGTCATGAACTTTATTGGTGGATAATCCAATCCGGTCTTTGGATGGTTGTATAATTAGAGTTTTCGCACACACACTTGGAAAGGATTTAAAATGGGATTTACCGTTATTGAATGTTGAAATTCTAGAACACCACATGATGCATTTTATTCTTGAACTCGATATGATTGGGGGCCATTGAGGGAAAACCTTTTGGTCGATTAGTTGAATTCAGAACTCACACGTCGTTATTTTTATTTCGTTAGTGTTTTTCATTTTTAGTATTTAAGTTCGTTAATTAGTTATGGTAGTTTATTTTATTGTGTGGCTGTTATGCTGGAGGACTAGCAAAATTCCAAGTTTGTGGGTATTTGATAGATTGATTTTATCTATATATTTCCAATTCGATTTTGGTAGTTTTTGAGTGTTCTTGTAATGTTTTAATTCATTTTTATTCGTTTCTATGTAAATCAATTGTTAGGGGCGAAAACGATTGAAAATCAAACTAATCGGTAGGACATTGGTGAAGAAACCATGAAAAAAGAGCTAAAAAGACCAACCTGCAGCGAGAGTCTTCTCGCTATAGCGCCAGCAGCACAGGGCCACTGGCCCTTGCTCGCTGCATGTCAATGGACCTTCTCACTAGAATTTACTGCAGCGATAAACGGTTAGAGGGTTTTCTTTTAGCTTTTTGCTGCAGCGAATTTCTTCTCACTGCAGTGACCAAACAACAACCGACAACGCGTTTTCTTGATATTTTTATGACATTTTGATCTCTATTTGTATCCACCTATTTCTGACATTACCAAGAGAGTCTCAAAACATTTTTTAGTGCCCTAGATCATACCAAAGAAGAGAAAAACATATTTGGAGAAGAGGAAATGATCTTGGAGCGATTTTTGCGAAAGTAGAACCATCCACTTTACAGATTTGGCATTCCTTCTTTGTTTCTAAACTGTGTTGGTTGAATGATGATGTTATTCTCATGTATTGTTGAATATTCGGTTATGATCATAAGTAGCTAAGTATTTATTATCTAGGGATTGATTAGTTCATGAATATACATGTTTGAGTGAATCTGTGGTTTGTTAACGTTCGTTAATCCATATTTGATTTTGTTTACTATTTTATTACATCCATAGTATGTTTTGTATGATATTGTGGTTGGTTTGAGAATACGGGATTTGACACTCGGGAGAGGTAACCCCAGATTCAGACTAGGGTTAAAACACAACACGACGTTCTAATGTTTCAGGAGATTATTAGAACGTGTGCAATCCATGAGGTTGGAGCAAGACTCATGTAATCGTTTAGACACTAGATAGGGATATCGGTGTTCACACGGTTGCATATTCACTCACTTTACATTTAGAAGAGGTAGTGAGTGAGTTTTAGATACTTAGATTGTCGGATAGATTGAATAACGTTAATGTAAATTAGACTAAATCAAACATGTATAGGTGAACGAAATTAATACATAGGTAATCCATTCTCATAAAATTAATTCCAAGTATTTAGGTTTAATTAGTTTTCAAATAGCAAACACATTTCAAATCTTGAATTGTCTAGATAAAATTGAGTTATGTCAATTGTAGTACTTAACTAATTCTAACGATAAGTCCTAGTAGACGACACTCGATCTTCGGATCCACTTTATTAAAACTTGACCTCGTACACTTGTGAGTAAAATCAAAGCGTAGAATTATCGCAACACACAATGTTATCTCTTTCAGCAAAGCTAACCTCAGAGGATAAACGCTCCTCATGACGATGCCCTAGTAACATTGACCCTGATCAACCACTCTAAGGTGGGAAGGATTCTGATCAATGGAGGAAGCTCCACAGATATTGTCTTTAAATGGGTGTTCGATAGGATAAACGTGAGTTCGGGCTCCGTGCAACCCACCACCTCCCCCCTTATCGGTTTCGATGGAGATGTGGTGAGCTCCATTGGTTGGATTTCTCTGCCCATCATGGTTAACGCTAAGCCTTCCTTGGCTACAATCTGGGCCAAATTCAATATCATGGAACAATGCTCTTGATATAACGCATTATTGGGCGACCATATTTAACTACCCTGAAGGCCGTGTTTTTCCCCTACCACCAATCGATGAAGTTTCCCACTGAAAAAGAGGTAGAGGAGATAAGAGGGGATCAAGAGGTAGCCAGATTATGTGCCAAGAGGGCACTCATGAAGAGGAAATAGCAATCAATGACCAGGACCAGGAACAGCGAGGTCGAGCTCATGGCTCTGTTCGATCCCGAAACCATAGCAATCGACGACCCTCGAGATGAGAAGCCCCACCCACGACCCCACAAAGGTTTGTTGGAAGTGTATATCCATCCCACCATGGAGAGAAGGATTGTCCAGATAGGCACCAAGCTCAACGCGGTGCAGCAAGAGGAGCTCATCGATCTCCTCAGGAAAAACTACGACGTGTTCGCTTGGTCTTACAACGAACTTCTTGGGATTGATCCAGATGTAGCCCTATACCATCTCTACGCTGATCCTCATCATCCCCCCATGAGGTAGAAATGGAGGAAATTTCATCCAAAATGCCAGAAACTCATTGAGCAAGAAATTGACAATTTGGTTAAATCGGCCATGGTGGAAAAAGTTGAATTCCCTTATTGGCTCTCCAACGTCGTCCTTGCGCCTGGGAACAAATAGCATCTTTGCATGGACTTCAAGGACCTGAACAAGGCATACCCCAAGGATTTATTTTATCTTTCGAGAATAGACTTGGTCATAGATGCCACGGTGGGGCATGAGCTCTTACGTTTCCTGGACACTTAAGTCGGATATAATCAAATCCCCATATTTCCTCTTGATAAGGGTAATATATCATTTATTATGGACAGAGACACCTATTTCTATAGGGTTATGCCCTTCGGCCTCTGTTGTGCTGGGGCAACCTACCAAAGGCTCGTAAATAAGATGTTAAAAGAAGAGATCGGCTCAACAATGGAGGTTTACATAGATGATATGCTTGTAAAGAGCACCAAAGCATCTGACCACTTCGTCCATCTCCAGAACTGCTTTGACAAACTCCGAGCTTATCGTATGAAGCTGAACCCTACTAAGTGCATTTTCGGGGTCTTAGCAGGAAAGTTCCTAGGCTATATGGTCTCACAGTGCGACATTAATGCAAACCCTGATCACATCAGCGCCATTCTCAAAATTTTCTCTCCACGGACGAAGAAAGAAGTCCAAATGCTCACTGAGAGGTTGGGCGCCCTGAACCGCTTTATCTCGCGCTCCTCAGAGAAGTGTCTCCATCTCTTTAAGATTTTGCGGTGCAATAAAACTTTTGAGGGGACGGCAGAGTGTGAGGCCACCTTCCAAAAGCTCAAAGCTTACTTCTCCTCGACGTCGTTGCTCGGTTCCCGCAAAGATAAGGAAGAATTGTTCCTGTACATCGTTACTTCATACATCGTGATTAGCATGGCTCTTGTCCAAGAATAGGAGGGAATTCAAAGACCTGTGTATTATTTAATCCGAGTGCCGACTGACACCGAGACAAGATACCAGCGGTTCGAGAAGTTGGCTTATGCATTTCTCATCATGTCAAGAACGTTGAGACAATAATTCAAAGCGCACGTGATCGTCGTCCTTACCAATCAACCTTTGAGGCAAGTTCTTCACTCCTCAGATGTCTCTGGTCAGCTTATGAAATACAGTCTCGAGCTCGGCCAATTTCATATTAACTACCACCCCAGGACAACCATCGTGGGATAGGTCCTAACTGACTTTATTGCTGAACTAACCTTCCCATAAGATCCCATACTGAATGACCATGACCATGACCCTGCCCAGCGAGAGACCCATATCGGCTGGGCAGAAGCTCTAGTCCTAGAAGAAACCTTATCTCATCCTGAATCAAGTGATGGTCTTGGCCTAGATAAATGGAAATGTTTTACGGATGGCTCCTCAAACATAGGAGGTTATAGGGTCGGAATGGTTCTAGTAGCCCTAGACTGAGAAGTGATTAAATACGCCTTTCGGCTGGGGTTCCGGGCCACCAACAACGAAGTTGAATATGAAGCCCTTCTCGCCGGACTCAGGTTGGCAAGAGAATTTAACGCCAAGAATCTCTAAATCTTCTGCGACTTGCAACTTGTAGTAAACTAAGTTAATGGCGAGTACACGGCTAAGGACCCAAACATAATTGCTTATCTTAGGAGGGTGAAGGCATTGATGGGAAATTCTAAAAATGTTCGAGTGGGCCAAATCCCTCGAGAAGAGAACCGACATGCTGACGCTCTGGCCAATCTGGCCTCCGCAGTAGAATTCACTCTAAAAATAAGTGTCCCCATCAAATACTTGGAGGGGCTGAGCACAAAAATCTTCGACCAGGTGTCCGCTATATACACCCTCTCTGATTACCCGACCTGGATGGACCCAATAAGAGATTATCTCCAACACAAAATGATCCTTTCTGACTGAGCAAAGGCCAGGAAAATACGGTACAGGGCAACAAGGTACACCCTTATCAATGGGGTACTATACTGACGATCTTTCTCGGGTCCGTACTCTTGATGCCTGAGACCGAAAGAGGCGGAGTATGTGATGAGGGAAGTCCACGAAGGGGTATGTAGAAATTACTTTGGAGGAAGGTCCATGGTACACAAGCTCATCTAACATGGATACTTCTGGCCGAATATGAACAAAGACTATATGGAATTTGCAAAAATATGTGATAAATATCAGAGGTTCGCCTTCTATCCCCGGCTGCCCCTGATTGTTCTTGTCCCAATGACAAGTCCTTTGCCCTTTGCCCAATGGGGCATTGACCTTCTCGAACCATTTTCCAAAGGGACGACTAGCGAAAGTTTCATGTTGTTGCAATTGACTATTTTATAAAATGGGTAGAGGCTAAGTCACTTGCACGAATCTCGAAATAAAAGATCAGATACTTTGTTTAGGAGAGCATGGTTTGCCATTTTAGAATACCTAAAGCCATCATCTTTGACAATGAGAAGCAATTTGACAATGATCCCTTCTCGAAATTCTATTTCGGGCTGGGGATTCAGACCCACTTCACCTTTCCAGGGTATCCGCAAGCCAACGCACAAGTGGAGGTAATCAATTGCACCATCCTTCATAGGCTCAAGACTAGATTGGATAAATCAAATAAGAGATGGGATGAAGACGTGTATCCCGTTCTTTGGGCATATCACACCAGGACAAGAACCCCCATGGGAGAAACACATTTTGTAATAACCTTCGGATTAGAGGCCATGATCCCTACCAAGATCGGCATACCCTCTCCCTAGACAGCGGTGATCTTTAGCTCGGATGAAAACAATGCCTTCCTAACTCTTAACCTAGACCATCTTGAAGAAAAAATGGAGCGTATCTGTGTCCGACAAACAACTTATCAATAAATGGCGGCCAGGTACTATGATAGAAGGGTCCACCATCTATCATTTAACATTGGCAACCTCATCCTCCGGAAGGTAACCCTAGACACCAAGGATAAAACCGCAGGTGGCAGCCTATGATTATCAGAGTTGGAAAAATCCCCAAGTTTTGGTGACTCGGTGAATGATTCCAACTCTGATAATCATAGGCCGTCATTTCCTCTAACGACGAAATGGCTTCGTCTGCGGTTAGGTCGTAGAAAGAGGGGGTACTATTTCCTCATTCCACCCATATTCTAGTTACGACTTGTAACGTGTCGAGGAAATTGAGAAGTTGACTCTCCGTTGGGAAATGATGGTTCGGAAATCAGAGTAGTAAATCCTTATATCAATTCCAAGCACAGTAAAAAGGCTCGGAATCCTGTTGAAAGAACTGCAAGAGTACCTGTTGATCTACCATCTTCAAGCACCCTGTGGAAAAAAAACAAAAACAAATACTACAAAGAAAAAATAAATACACAAAAGAAATGCCTAAAGTAAAATTTGGTCATTTACTCACAATATCAATAATAACCAAAAACACAATCCCCGGCAATGGTGCCAAAAACTTGGTAGCGTGTAAATACGCCGCTACTTTCACTCGCAAGTATATGAGGTCAAGTTTTAGTATAGATCAGGAGAGTTAGGGTTATCGTGTCCACAGGAATTGGTTTTGACTATTATTGAATATCGCGTTTATCATGACCTAATTTTATCTAAGCAAAAATAAATGTGTTTAAAAATAATAATACTAATACTAAGTTAATTAATCTAACTAAATTAACTATACTAATATTACTATGAGATGATTTAGGGAAAATATTGCCTAGGGATTAACTTTTGTTTACAAAAATGTGTTTGGCCTTGTTTTAGTTTACGTTAACCGCGTTCGACTAATTTGGCAATCTCAGTTCGTAAACTCCCCTGCCACCTCTCCTGAGTATAAGACGAGGGATATACCGTGACTTCGTGTCAACGAAGAAATCCCCATCAACGTCTTAACGACCCTAGGTCATGTGAGTCTCGCCCCCAACGTTATTGATTGCACACAATCCAACTCCTGACCAGGTCATTGGATCGTCGCGTTATGTTTACCCTGTCGACAATCTCAATTCTAAAACTCCACTACCACCTCTCCTAAATATAATACAGGGGAATACATGACTTTGAGTTAATGAAGAAGTCCCCATCAAAGTCTTAACGACCCTAGGTCTCGTGAGTCTTGCCCCAACGTCATCGATTGGCTTTATGTTTACTTTAGTCTGAATCTGGGGTTACTTCTCCCGAGTGTCAAACCCCGTATTCTTGATATATCTATCTAATCATAATAAACATAACAATACGATAAGCACAATCTAAATAACGAAGAACAACCGCAAACGAAACATAAACTCAACAAAACAATATTTTCATAAATAAGTACTCTTGCAGTTTTTTTAACGGGATTCCGAGCCATTTTACTGTACTTGGGATTGATATAAGGATTTGCTACTCCGATTTTCGAACCATCATTTCCTAATAGCGAGTCAACTCATTAATTTCCTCGACGGGTTACAAGCTGCAACCATAATATGGGTAGAATGAGAAAATAGTACTCCCTCTCTCTACGACCAAACTGCGGACAAAGCCATTTGGTCATTGGAGGAAATGGAGATTTATGATTATCAGAGTTGGAATCATTCACCGAGTCACCAAAACTTGGGAGATTTTTCCAACACCACAGTGCCATGGATTGACATTCTGGATCACAACGAGGAGTCTTTCCCCAATCTGGAAGAAACGCTCGCAACCGTTATGGGAGAGACTCAGAGATTGTTAAGAGAGATGCATGATCAGATCAACCAGCATGAGGATCATCTTGATCATATCGATACGGTATGTGCCGACATTAATGAGACTGTAACGTCTTTGCAAACGCAAATCGGTCATCTTCTTTGCTTTGTTGAGTCTGAGACAGGAGTGGTGGCACTGAGAAGTGAACAAGCCGAATCTAATTATGAAATCCACCATGAGGAGCCAGAAATGAGCGGAAAGAGCTTGGGAGAGTTTAATTATGCTTATCCGAATGAGACGGGAACCCAAGCATGGATCGATAATTTCAATTCGTCACCATTGGAGATCCAGATAGTGACGCCGCCATCGATTCTAGACGATCACATCTACGACGATCCGATGTGGTTCACTTATCCTTCGTCACCGATAACAACATTCTTCCATGCCCACTAAGTACATGAACCGGTGAGGCGTGCCGTTGAAAGCCCGAGTCGAATGCCAAATCTCACCAAGCTTGAGGGCATTGACAATTAAGACCCGTATGTAGTGTTGTATGATACTTACTATGGGCGAAAGCTACTCTTTGACGAGCACTTCGACGTGTCAAGCTAACGACCATAAACCAAGCGCTTCTTGAGAGGCAACCCGAGGAAAAAAATAAATTAGATCCATCATATCCGATTTGATTCAGAGGCGAGAGTCTCTCCCCTCCCAGGCATGTGTTCTAAACCCCTAGTCTTTATTATAATGCTTTATCATGTCATTGGGATCACTAACTAGGTTATTATGAGTATTTCTTGTTTAAGTCTATGTTTTTAGTATGTTTTACTGTTTTTACGTGTGCATGTTTATTTAGGATTAGTTTGTTTAGTTTAGTTGTTGTGAATATGCAGCGTTTTGACGTCATCTGGGCTATTACCTGATGATGAGTCTGTCCCTTGGTTGTTTATTGAGGTCGAGCATAAAACTCATGCATGTATGTTCTGTGTGCTCAACATTATGTTTTAGTAATAATTATTAAAGATCCTACTTGCACGAGCACGTAAACTCATTATATAACCGTCTAATTGATTTGAAAACGATTATCTGTCACCTAAATTCATGACATTAGGGTTTCTGGAACTTGATTTAGGGAAAATTCGAGGCGAAATTCTAGGTGAGATAGTTCGGAAGACATGATCTAGGCATTCATTTTCTCGTTTTAGCCTTTTTAAGCTTACATTGATATATTATTATCCCTCGTTACCCTGTTGAAGCCTAAATGCTATTTCAATTCTAAACACTTAAACAAATACCCTGACCGATAAAACTTATTTCCCAACCTACATCGCTAAACTGAAGGCACAATCTGAGAAAATCAAGCTAGTAGATTGCAAATGCTACTTGAAGTGAGCGATTGGGTTAGGGCGAACTTTATATTGGTTCAGTATTCGAGTACTCACTTATCATTTTTCGTTTGTATTTTACACACCCCTTCAATTGTAACAATCGAATAAGTTTGGGGGTGTGCTCGTTGAAAAAAAAAAAGAATGAAGTGTACATACGATTTTTATTTTCCATTTCTTTTTGACAAGTGAGTACGACGGTCTTAATAGATTGTTCAGGGTTGTTTCCAATTTCACTATGGGGTTTCAAGTGTGAGAGTGCCAAGTAATATGCCTACGGTAACGTCAAGTTAACGACGTTAACCCATTTTCTCTTTCAAAATTACCCTTGGCCATTTGTCCTAAACCGAACCAAGACCTATTGATGTTTTTGAACTTCCGAGCCTACATTAGTGGATAATCCATTTTTAGACCTTCGGGGTTTTTTTGTCATGCGCTTATATGGTGGATAATCGAATTCGATTAACGGACAGTTGTATATTTAGGTTTTAAACACACACACACACTTTAGTAGGATCTATAACAGTGTTTACTATTATAAATGTTGAAATTCTAGAACATTACATAGTGTGTTTTTATGCTTGAACTCGATAAGATTGGGGACCGATAAGGGATAATTTGTTTGGCCGATAGATGATACTCAAAACTTGCATATATTTGTTTTTCGTGTTTTTTATTTTTAGTTTTTAGTTGTTATATTTTCTTTTATTGCATGGGTTTTTTGCTCGAGGACAAGAAATATTCTGAGTTTCGGGGTATTTGATAGGTGTAAATTACCTATCTATTTTCAATTCGAACATTTTTAGTTTTCGAATATGTTTAGTACGTTTTAATATGTTTTTATGTGTTTTTGTATAAATCAGGTGTTTGAGATGAAACGGGATGACAACGGATAAAAAACGATTACATCGGATCAAAGACGGTGGAAGAACAATGGAAAAAAGGTAAAGAAGCTGAAATTTAGAACCTGCAGCGACCGCCGCGGCGGTCAAAGTACAGAGCCAAGCCTAAACTCACTGCAGTTTCACCACCTAGGTGGTGAAACCACCGCCTAGGCCGTCAGAATGCATAGACTTGGATCACTATTCCACCTCCTAGGCCATCATTCTGCACCAAATTTTAGATATTTTTGAGACATTTTCCCTATTTATACCCCTTCCTGTCCTCTCATCTCCTTATCTCCTTCGGCTATTAGAGCTCCATTAGGGATAGTATATTTTAGAGAGAGGTTTTGGGAGTGATCATTCAAATCCTAAGGAGAAGATCACGTTGCCAAGAAGGGGGAGTGATCTTGAAACGTTTTTAGCGATAAATCTTCGGACTAGGCTAAGTTTCTCTTGTTCCTTCTTTTATTTATTAACTTAGGATTGTTGTTTGAGCATGTTTAGCTTAGTTTTTATTGTATAACCGGCGATGGCCATGAGCTAAACGGGTTTTTGTCTAGGGATTAATATATTTATGAAAATGTTGTTTTGTTGAGTTTGTGTTTCGTTTGCGGTTGTTCTTCATTATTTTGATTGTACTTATCATATTGTTATATTTATTACGCTTAGATAGATATATCGAGAATACAGGATTTGACACTCGGGAGAGGTAACCCCGGATTCGGACTAAAGTAAACATAACACCAATCGATGATGTTAGGGCAAGACTCACGTGACTTAGGGTCGTTAAGACGTTGAGGAGGACTTCTTCATTGACTCAAAGTCATGTATTCCCCCCGTCTTACACTCGGGAGAGGTAGCGATGGAGTTTTAGAATTGAGATTGTCGATAGGGAATATCGCGACGATCCAATGACCCAGTCGAGAGTTGGATTGTGTGCAATCAATGACATTGGGGTAAGACTCACGTAACCTAGGGTCATTAAGACGTTGAGAGGGACTTCTTCGTTGACACGAATTCACGTTATATCCCTCGTCTTACACTCGGGAGAGGTGGCGGGAGAGTTTACGAACTGAGATTGTCGGATAAGTCGAACGCCATTAATGTAAACTAAAATGAGACCAAACATGTTTTTGTAAACATATTAATTCCTAGACAAAAACCCATTTAGCTTATGGCCATAGTCGGTTATATAAGAAAACTATGCTAAACATGCTCAAACAACAATCCTAAGTTAAGAAATAAAAGAAGGAATAAGAGAAACTTAGCCTAGTCCGAAGATTTATCACTAAAAATGTTTTGAGATCGCTCTCCCTTCTTGGAAACGTGATCTTCTCCTTAGGATTTGAATGAGCACTCCCAAAACCTCTCTCTAAAATATATTATCCCTAATGGAGCTCTAATAGCCGAAGGAGATGAGAGGAAATAGTATAAATAGGGAAAATATCTTAAAACTATCTAAAATCCGGTATAGAGTGACAGCCTAGGCGGTGGGATTCATCCCTTAGGCGGTGGGTATATCGGTTCAGTGATCGCCTAGGCAGTGGAATAGTGATCCAAGTCTCTGTATTCTGACGGCCTAGGCAATGGTTTTACTGCCTAGGCAGTGAAACTGTAGTGAGTTTAGGCTTGGCTCCATACTTTGACCGCTGCGGCGGTGGTTTGGTCTCCGCGACGGTGGCTACAGGTTCTGAATGTCAGCTTCTTTGCCATTTTTCCACCATTCTTCCACCGTCTTTGATCCGATGTGATCGTTTTTTATCCGTTTTTATCCCGTTTCACCTCAAACACCTGATTTATACAAAAACACATAAAAACATATTAAAACGTACTAAACATACTTGAAAACTAACAATATTTGGATTGGAAATAGATAGGTAATTTACACCTATCAGCAGGCAAGTTAGCCCCAACCTGGGAAGGGCCATACTGCGTCACTCGTATTGCTCGTCCCAGCACCTATGAGCTGGAAACAGAAAGTGGTGTCCCCCTGAGACATCCTTGGAATGTAGAGCATCTAAAACGCTACAACCCCAGTGAAGAAGATCCGATGGACTTGTAAGAATTTCGCTTTTGAAACTTGTAATAAAACTACCTACCAATAAAAAGAATCTTTGGTTCAACCTGTTCTCCACTCTCTAAATTTTGCAAATGGAATACATGCCGGGATGAGTAGCCCTCCATCTCATCTCGGACTGGGATGTGTTGTCCCCAGCCTATCTCTAAAAAAAATAGCATCTGGGGGTGGTCTCCAAGAACGAACCCATCCCGGAGCATTATATCGAGGGTGTAACCGAACCTTCTCAACAAGTCGATAGTTTGTGCCCTAGGACTAACCATGGTCGTCTTGCGATGGTAGAGCATCGATTGAGTTAGAGGACCTATAGGTAGGCATCCCATCCCTGACAGCCGAGCTGAGCTCAAGCGACATAAAGGGACAATGCTCCTGTAAGGACAAATTGGGATAACCCGAAAAGACTTAGGGATGAGCCCCACTAAGGGGAACCCACCTATGACCAGCCACAGGGGCCGACCGAAGGTCACCCCCTAGGGATTGCGAGGGATAAAATTCATACAACTACCATTCCTCGGCCATAGGGCACCGAGCGAAGGTCACCCCCTAGGGACTGCGAGGGCCAAAAGCCATACAAGTACCATCCTTGGACTAAACCTACCACCCGAGCTCTGCTCGGATGCTAGGCTAGGAGGTAGAAAATATATGGATATGGTGAAACAACATGGAACAATGTCTTATCCGAGAAGGGAGAACATGATTTCTTCTCGGTGGCTTGGCTGAGAAGGTGCGTGAACCCAGAAGGGAAGAACTTGAATTTTTCAAGCTAAAACTGCAAACACTAGCTTGATAGCTGACCCATAGTCATGCTGAACCTAGGCTCCGTGACCGAGAAGGGTGCGGTCCAAACAACTCTCCTCCTAAGGCTCATGTTGAGATGAGGTAAAATTCTGAAATCGAGTCTCATGTCGGTCTCATGACATCTAAGCCCTGAATGGCATTGCCACAAACAAACACTCCTAACGGAACATCTAGCATAAAGCCTGAAGGAAGGAAATGGGAAAATGAATAATAAGGATTGTCCATCCAGAGCCAAGTACTGCTGAGATCGGGAAGAGTTGCAAAGAACATCCAACCAACTAAGGCAAAGGACAAAAGATGAACATAACACAGCAGAGCTCAAGTCTGTTTCTAACATGAGCTTGGGCAATTCACCCAGTAGAAGTTAAGTTTTATGTTCTGGCACTGTGTGGGCTTAGATTCTTTACCCACTCTGGCCATTGTAGGGATTGGTATGGGAGCAAAGCCTCACCAATAGGCAAAGGAATTATTGTTGCTCCAAATGGAATAACTCCCTGAGGACAAACAAAAAGCAAAGAAAACACCAAGTATACAAAATGTTCCGAGATGATATCAAAATGGGTCTTCATTAATTCAAATTGTCGTTACAACTTAAGTGTCCCAAAGCCAGTTACAAAACACCATTGTAAGGCAAACGGCAGGGACGTTAAAAAAAATAAAGGGTACAAGTTCTTGTGATTTTCCGAGACTGAGTTTTTGGGGTTCAGATAGAGCTGTCTATTGAGCGGCAGTGAAAGGGCCAACTTTACTTTCTCCAGCTTCGGGGTCACCCTGCCTGACCTCGGCCTCTCCCCATCCAACCTCAACGTCACCTTGGCTGGCATCAGCCTCATCCTGCCCGGCCTCTGCATTGTCCTGCTTGGGTCAATTTTCTCTTTCGGAGTCGAAATAGTCCATGCCAATTTGATTAACTGAGAAATTCGGATACTGGTGGAGCAGGTTGCGAATAGTGTCCCTGTAAGACCCGGATTTTCTTTTAAAAAAAAAAAAAAAGTCGTATCTAAAATGTTTCAAAAATAACGAGGTAGGTGGCGTAATTTATTATTTGATTTAAAAAATTTTGGGGTCAATTTGTAAAGTTAAACAACATTCAATCCAAAATTGGCACTTAGTTATTGAATTAAAATTTTGTTGGGGTGGAATTGCAATTTAAAAAAATATTAAATGTAAAATTGAATAAAAAATGAGATTTTAAGAAAAATTGGGGGAGGAAAGGATATTTTGATTAAAATATTTTTTATAAGAAAACATATATATATATACACACATACCTACCGTGTGCGTGCGTGCCGTGGAAGCTGCCGGAGACAGGGAGATCGGGAGTGGGCGACGTGGCGTGAGATGATCAAACCCAATCATGCATATATATATATATATGTGTGTGTGTGTGTGTGTGTGTGTGTGTAATTCCTGAGGGGAGGACCTCAAAAGGGGAGATCAGAAAACCGAGAAGGAGAGGAGAAGGTTCGGGACGGTAGGTTCGGATCGTCGTCGTTGCTCCGGCATGAGTGCGTGTGTGTCATCGCCGTCGATCAACCGGAGACCAACAGCGTGTGGGAGGGTGGTTCGTTATGCGTGGGTGATTAGCTACGGGTGTGTGTGTGTGTGCCAGTGGATCCCAACCAAAACAGAGGAGAGAGAGAGAAACGTTCGCCGGCAAGGGGGTGCCGTCCGGCGTGGGTGGTGGCCTGATCAAATTATGGGTACGTGATCGCCGTCGTTCAGTGAGTAGATGCATGCCGTTCGCCGTCGTAGATGCTGTGGGAAGAGTGTTTGAAGTGGGGTGATCGGAAAGTTAGAGAGATAAGGTGGGTTTGGGTTGGTGAGGATATTTTCCGGCGTGGGTGTGCGTCGCCATACTTGATGAAGCCGAGCAGAAAACCGAAATGGTGGTGGCTACAGTGTGTATCGGCGGTGAATGCAGGTCACCAACGACCGATAGCAGGAACCAGGCAGAACCAGGAAAAAAAAGAACAAACAAAGAAAAAAAAAAAAAAAAAGGAAAAAAAAATGGGAAAATTGCAGAAAACACCCCAGGAAAATCCAAAACCCATTTCGTGACCGTCAAAAGGTTCGGAACAGGTGAAATTTCAATCGATTATTAACTTTCATTAAATTAAATTTTATTTAGCATTACAAATCCTAAAATCGTAATAATTTCGTAACGATTAATTAATTTTAATTATATGGTACATAAAATAGGAACGATTCGAAATATAGGGTCTGTATTGCATGATTAGGATGTTTTAGATAAGATATTAATTTAGACTCAGTCACTATTAGGTTCACAAGCACTGGCGTCCAGATGGAGTGTGGGCAGTGTCAGTTGTGCAAAACGGGGATCGAGGTGAGTGTACTGTCTTCTTACCAAACTATTTTCTATATATATATGAGACGAAAATTGTGATTACCTAAACTGTATGAATTTATAAATGATATGGATCAAGCAGGATTTAAATAAATTGGTAACTGGACTTCGATAGATTTCAAAAAGAAGTCGGAAATGAATTTTCGCTAGATTTGGTGAAATTAGACGGTGGTTTTAAAAAGAGAATAAGAAACATCTATTTTTCTAAAAATGTCTGGTTTTCTAAAAATAAAGGATGGAAAAATGGTTTTGATAAAATCGGACGTTTCTTTAAAAGAAAGTGCGAAATATGATTTTTGAATTTAAAAGTGGGTTTTGTAGAAATGTGGTAGGTGTGGTGATTTAACAATGTTGAGTAGATGATATTTATTGAATTGTGTTTCGATGAGGCTGTATTTGTTTTGACGATGCCATGGTTGTTCTCCCCGTAAGGGGTGTGGATTATATTTCTTCCCGTAAGGGGTGTGGATTATATTTCTACCCATAAGGGGTGTGGATTACATTTCTCCCCGTAAGGGGTGTGGATTATATTGCTCCCCAAAAAGGGGTGTGGATATTTCATAGGAAGGCATTCCTATGAATGTTACGGTACCGTTGCAACTCCCGATCGTGAGGTTAAAACGATCACTAGGGCTGGCCAGTGTGTGTGTGTTGGAGGTGTGTGTCTGAGATTGGTGCATGAGATGTGGTGTTTTACGTATATTGGTTGATATAGATATTATTTATTATGATGATTGGTATGATTTTATACTAGATGGAACTTATCTATATTACTTTATTTTCATTGCTTATATACCTGTGCTTGATCCATACTAAATTGTGAAAATATTTAGAACGTATTAATATTTTAAAAAATATTTTACTAAGAAGGCAGTACACTCGCAAGTACAACAGTTAGGAGTCGGTCCCCTACTGGCACTAGGTAGAGCTACGTGATGAAGTCATATAGGCGTTTGAGAGAAGCTGTCAAGGGCGAACCTATAAAAAAGTTCATGGATAAATATGTTTAGCTAATGAAAATTTTGGGACAGGTGCATCCCCCATAGTAAATGTTTGTATTAAACAGTAGGTATATATTGTCATTCGTTTGGTTATTTGGGTATTGGTGATGTTACGTTGTAGTCATGCCCGCCTCGGGATGACGGGTGTCCGGGACGGGTCTTGACAGTCCCTGTGGCCGTCATGCATAATCTCTATGGCCAGGTCCATCCTCATATTCTTGTAGGCTGGGGTGAACTTCCATTCCTCCTTGGCCTCATCTCTTCCGCACGACAGTAAGATTAGCCTCAAGCTTGCCTAACTGAAATTTGAGCTTCTTTTTCTCTCCAGAAAACTTGGTTACTTCTGCTCTGAAACCAATCTCGCTCCTCATCAACTTCTTACTCTGATAATAAAACCTCTTCACCTAGGCCATGTGTTACACGCGGTCATTCTTAAGGTCTTTCTCTCTCTTCAGAGCTAAGTAGAGGTACGCAGACATGGTGGCAGCCCTTAAGAGCGCCTGTACGGTAAATCTCAAAGGCTTAGCAAAAAATAAAGTGCAGGGGAACGAAAATAAATTTCGACGCTGTGAAGAATCTTACTGACACAACATCCCTCGGCAGTACAGTAGTGATCTTTAAGTTCGGCTTAGAGTCCATTTGCTCTTGGTCTTGGGGCAGTATGATGAGGAGGACGTAGTCCGGCAACAGCCGAATGTGATCCAGGATCCTTTGATCGGGCGAGATGCCTATGTTCTGAACCGAGAAGGTTGCAAAAGTGGGGACTTTATTTGGCTGGGGAGCATCAGAAGCTGCCCCTTCCTTAATGAGGACCTCCAATATGATCTTTTCAGCTCTTGCTTTCTTCTGCCCCTCAGCCCCGGCTTCTTCTACCTTCATTTTCCGTTTGTCTTGGTTTTCTCCCACATCACTCTTCTCAGATGAGGACAGGGGAGCTTGCTCAGGCTGGGATGATGTCTCCCTTCTCACTATAGCCCCTGCTTCCACTGATGCCTCTCTCCTCGGTTGCTCTCTCCTTTGTTTTCTTCTTAGTTCTACCTTCACCCATCTTGAGGCCTTAAATGGATAACTCTGTTTAGTAGTCGCCTCCCCTTCCTCAGGAGCTCTGATAAGTGGTTTATTCACAAATAAATCACGTACTTTTAGATTCAAATATTTGTGTGTTTTCAAGCATTTTTGTTAGTTTAATATGTTTTTGTATTGTTTTGTATGAATATAAATAAATGGAAAAAAGGGTACAAAATTAGTACATGTCTAGTAACTTTAAGACCAATTTTGGCCATGATGCAATCTGATTTTGGAAAAACTCAAAACATGGAAGTTGTATATCTATGTCTTAAGTTTCTATATCCTTTTAAATCACCTCAATTAGAGTTCGTAAGAGAACTATATGGCCAAAATACGAACCTATTGTAGACGTTGTCCAACGCATGCTGCAGTGCGAATTTAAGTACCCTGCAGCGCGCTTGTGTCAATGTTTTTATCCATAGCACGCTATAGCTCGCTAAAATATATGCTGCAACGTCGACAGTCGAATCTAAAATACATGCTCCAACCCTACCCAATCCAGGCCGGATGTGCTAATCTCAGACCTTTCCATCCCCATCTCAGCACAAAAGAAGATCTCCACCAACAGTGACCATACCATACCATTGGGGTCGTCTAAAATTTGACATCAACAACTAATATAAATTCATTAAATCTATTGATTTTGGATTTTGGACGACCTCAATGGTATGGTCTGGTCTGGTCACTGTTGACGAATATCTTTGCCCTTACTGGGATGGGGATGGAAAAGTCCAGGATTAGTTCATGTGGCCTGGGATGGGTAGAGGTTGAGTGATCCGGGATGGGAACAGAGCAGTGAGGTAACCTGGGGGTCTTCCTATCCGCGGAGAGTCTTCTTACCCGTGGAGAGTCCTCCGACCTAGAAGGGATGAGTCCAAGCTGGAATGAGCTCAAATACCTTTCAGTTTGGGAAAAGATGGGTCCGAGCTGGGATAAGCTCAAATGCCTTCTAGTCTCCTGATCCGTGGAAAGATGAGTCCAAGCTGGGATGGGCAGCACTTCGACACCTGCACAAAGGACTTACCGCGATGGACTCGGTGTGTCTCTTCCTGCGTGAGAATCAGCGCTTAGAGGGAAGATTTATAAATATGCTACTAAGAAGAGTAAGCAAATTTGGTGTACCTTTGGGTATTGGTATGCCCTCCTTTATATAGGCTATGGATTGATTAATTTAGGGGCTTAATTAAGGATCAGTGTCCCATCTGGGCACGTAGCCAATGAGAGGGCAAGTGGAGTGCTTAATTTTGTGGGCCTGGGCTTTTTGGACCTTTTGTTGAGACCTGTGCAACAAATATTAGCAAATGGAGAAGTTTCCTAGCCTATGATCCGAGATGGGTCCATCCTACTACCCACGAAATGGGAAATTCAGTCCCCTTCTCTTCCCGGATAGTCGAAGACGGGAAAAGGGGGTTTGCTGCCTACCTTTCTCGTATAGTCAAATATGAGAAGGGGGCACTTTGTTGAGAAACTTGCGAAGTCGAGTTCCAATATGGGCATCATCACTGCGGAGAATACCGAGATGGAATGGGAGGTTTCCCATCCCGATGGCAACTTGTCTGCTCTTCCTGAAGAGTTTTGCTGGTGAGGCCTTTGGAATGGATGGCATGGGCCTAAGGTGTGCCTTTGTCTGGCACAATCTTCACACTTAGTATTTAGTGGGAGTTGATCTTGGTGGAGAGTTGTAGACACATGACGGTCTTCTATTGGTTATGTGGGAGTGACCATTTTTACACTCATCAACATCGATCAATTATATTTATTTCAATTAATTATCTATGATGTTCAATGATATTCTTCTAATTCAAAAATAAATCCCAATTTCTGAGTCATTTTTTTCCTCCATCATCCTCTTTCTTGATTCTTAAACAAATGTTTCCCTTTATTTTTGTTATTTGGTAAGTTTAATGGTGAGATCTATTAATTATTATGAAACAATATATATTAAGAATTTTTTCTCCCAAGTTGTGATGATTTGAAGAGAAAAATAATGAAATCACTAACAAGTTATTCTTCTTTTCTTTTAAATAAAAATGACATTATATTATATTGGTCAAAATAATTATATTTTCTCTTCTTTATTTCTGATGTGATTTTTTTTCATTGATGAGCACAATTAAAATTTCTAATAATAAAAATGGGAATTACTATAATGTTTAAAAATTAACTTCAAAAACAAAAATCAAAATTGAAAAATATAAAATAAATAAATAAAGCACAGATTAAATATTGAAAAATTGAAAATCTTATATCTAATACTAATAGCCAAAGCCTACAATTGTGAATGAACCACAACCATTTGTTCCCTATTTCTGAATTCTAGAGAATTCATTAAATTAATGGCTAAGATTGATTCCTTCCCCCACAATAAATAGCCAAGATTAATTTCTTTCATCAATGGCTAAGATTAATTTCTTCCACCACAATAAATTGTCAAGATTGAATCCTTTCATCAATAGCTAAGATTAATTCCTTATATTTTTTTCATTATTTTATATATAAAATAAAAAATGGTACATCCACTTCTACATATTGCTATCAAAATAACCAAATGATACATATGTGTTTCATGTTCTATATCAATAATTTATTATAATTTTTTTCTTAAACCCACGCAATGCGCAGGTCTAAAACTAGTACAATAATTAAAAGATGAAACTTTCTTCATATATATTCTCTTAGGAGCTTATACTTCATTTTTTTAGCTCCTCATTTTTACTATTTTTAGGTGGAAAACAAATCAGAGATATCGAAAAAAAAAATTAATTTTTTAAAATGCACAAAAATTAATTTTTGTTGTTGTTGGCCAAAAGAATTAACCAAGAGGTGGGTGAATTGAGTAACTCAACAATTGATGTAAGTTTCGTTTAACTTTTTCCAATTATTACTCGATTTTAGATCACATAGATTATAAATGGAAACATTTTATGCACATAATTAAGCAATCACACAAAAAAATAATCACAGACAAAGCTAAGGGATAAAGGCAGAAGAAGCAGAATTTTATAGTAGTTTGGCAAGCTACTCTTAAATACGTCTACTCCTTCGAGATCTCGTGGAGAGTTCATTCCACTAAATTCAAATCCTCTTCCCAAGTGAGAATGAAACCCCTTACACTCTATTTGAGTGAATTGCCCTTATACTCAAACCAAAGAAAAAAACACTCTCACTTGAATTTTATATAGTCATAAAGGTGTTTGTTGAAGATTGAATTCCACACTTGTATTAACATCATAATACTTATTTATACAAGAGAATGAAAATTAATAGGAAGCAAAGAAGATATTACAATCAATCAAGAATATTACAATCAAGGAAATAAAAGACTAAATCATAGAGAATCAGAGAAGAGTATAAATGGAATAGGAAACAATATAAATGGAAACAAACTATTTTTATTGTTTCCTAATATCCCCCTGCAAGATTGTAGGTCTAAGAGAGACACCAATCTTGGAACGAAGATGCCCAAAATCATGGCTCGATAAAGCTTTTGTTAACAGATCAACCAGTTGAGTTGCTCCTTAGAGGATACGTGAGACACACGCAATGAACCATCCTGAATCTTTTGACAAACAAAGTGATAGTCGATTTCACTGTGCTTCATTTTGGAGTGAAATACCAGATTGGCACAAAGATAGGTGGCACCTAAGTTGTCACAGTAAATAACAGGCACTTGAGATAGATAAACTAACAGCTCTTGTAGCAAACTCTTAACCCAGTACAGTTCCCAAGAAGTAGAAGCAACAAAGCGATATTCAGCTTTTGCGGAAGAATGAACAACAAAATTGGGTCTCTTAGAACTCCAGGAAATAGGATTGATGCCCAATAAAACTATGTAAGCACTTGTAAATGATCTTCATCTTTATTACAAGCCCAATCCGCATCCAAAAATGTATGAAAATGAAAAGAAGAGTGACGACGAAGAAAGGGAGCATGAAAAGAAATACCAACCAAGTAACGAAGAACCCTCTTAACAGCAGACCAATGATTAGTAGTTGGACAAGGTGTAAATTCTAAAAGCTTGATCACAACAAACTCGATATTCGGTGGAGTTAGCTGCAAATGCTGGAGACTTCCAACAATGGTGTGGAACTCCGTGGAATCATCAAGACATGAGCTATCAACCAAGGAGAGAGTGTGAACAATTGCTAAGAAAGTTCGAACAGCCTTTGTCCCTGTCATGTTAACTCTGTGCAGGATGTCCATGATGTATGATAGCGGTTCGAGTGACCTCAACACCCAAAAAATAATTAAAAGACCCCAAATCCTTAATAGAAACTTTATTGCTAAGTTGCTTAATAAATTCATCAACCAAATGAGAATGATTACCAATAATAATTACATCATCCACGTAAACAACTACATAGATTACCACTCTAGATTTGCCAAAGGTAAATAAGCAATGATCAGACGCAGAATTTATAAAACCTAGAGGTAGCAGAAAATGTTTCAGCTCATCATACTAGGCTCAAGGTCCTTATTGTAGACCATAGATTACTTTGCGAAGTTTGCCAACATGATTTGGGAAGCCCTCATTGACAAAACTAGGTGGTTAATCCATGTAAACATCTTCAGTTAGAGTGTTATACAGAAAAGCATTATTCACATCTAATTGGTGAAGAGGCCAATCACGAGAAACAACAATAGTGAGAATGACCCTAATAGTTGTATGCTTGCCAATAGGAGAAAACGTCTTAAAATAATCGATACCTAGACATTGATTCAACCCCTTGGCAACAAACCTTGCTTGTATTTATTAAAAGATCCATCTAAATTGTATTTCATTCTAAATGCCCATTTGCATCCAACTAAGTTTGTACAGAAGTCTAGGGAACAAGGGACCAAGTTTGTTGATAAGATAAAGCAATAATCTCCACAAGTATAGCCTTACTCCATTTAGGATTCTTCAACACTTGGATAACAAATTTTGGCTCTGGTGCTGCGGCGTTGGGAGTAGGATGCCCGGTATTGGAGCCTCGGGTTTTTGTATAGGACGGGCAGAATGTTGATGTTGCAGTAATGATAAGGATGATATCATGACATTGATCGACATGGTAGTTAACTGACTAGGCAGGTTGTGTTAGGGAAAGGTTTTTATGGTGGCTGAAAGGCAAAGTTTTTTAGTGGGCTTACAAATACTATTTTTTTACCTTGTCACCATGGGATGGGTGTTAAGTGAACTAGGTGTGAGGGAAGAGAAGGCAGAAGGTGGAGACAAGAAAGAATGTGGTGTACATTATACAATGTCAGTAAAACTCACAAGGCCATTTAATGAAGTTCCATTGCCATAATGCATTGTCAGAGAAGGCGAAGCCATAAATAAGTCCATAGGGAATACATCCACGGGTAAAACAGGTGAGGGTGCAGGAGTATCTAGAAAGGTAGGCAAAAGGAAGTGACAAGAAGTCCATTGGTCTAAGATCGCTTGGTTGGGCGTGGCTGATCAAAGACAATATTTGTATATGGAAAGTGGTGCTCAACATAGTCAACATGGCATGAGATATAAATATAGGATGTAGTAGGATCCAAGCATTTATATGCACTTTGGTTTGAGGCATACCCAAGAAAGATAGCTTATCGATGTCAAATCTTGGTTAACAACAATAGTATGGTTCAGTTAGGATATTTGTGTCTTTTCCGTGCTGGGATGGAGTGGAGATGGTCCTAGATCCATTTTAATTAGTCAAGTAATCCGAAAAGTACTGAGATCTGAAAAAGGGATTTGTCCACTCTAGGGTGAGCTCCGAGCTGGTACCTGCACAAAGACCCACCGGGATGTTGTCCGGTAAAGTCCCTCCGGTGTGAGAGTAAGAGCTCAAGAGAAAAGGGCTAAAAACATGTTTCAGAGTAGTAATTAAGCCTTAAATGGTTTTGGAGTACCTTTTGGGCATTAATAACCCTTCATTATATAGGTGAAGTAGCTTATTAGAATTTGTAGGATTAGCGGCCAAAGTTTGGATGATTATCTTAAGCTTGGTGTGTGGCTACTGTGCGAGCGCATGGAGAGATTAAGCCTGTGGGCTTGGGATTTTCAGCCCTTTGAGAAGAGGTCCATAGTTGATTTATGTACGAAAGTGGAGAGGCGGCTCAGCCCATGGCACTCAAGGCAATTTCTCTCATTCTTCTAGTCAGTGAAGAGGTATCCCCAGCTCAACTTGGCGATGTGAATTGGGTAGAGGACATTTTCATAGGTGAGTCTGTTGAATCGGGCTACCGACCTAGGGAGTGCCGGTTTGGGAAGGTGCCGAGTAGAGAAAGGCGTCTTCAGCTCAGCAGGGTACTTCACCAAGCAATACTGTAGCCACTTCCTTGGCCGTGACTGGTCAGAGCTAGGTCAGATCCCTTACCAGCTGGGTCTCCGGGATTTATCATCCATAAAATTGGGTCCCACTTGGAACTCTTGTATATGTGGCTGTCTTCCATTGGGGAGTTTGGGATGATCAATTTTGCACTCATCAGTTGCCCCTCAAGACCCAGTGCTGAGAAAGAACGTGAGGTGCTAGGGACTTTGTTATGCTCCTACTGGTGTTCTTCGTGTGCATTTTGAAATCTTCTGGAGTACTTATTTTTTAGAATACTTTGGGAATATTATGGTGTCATACCGTTCAGGGGAATATTATGGTGTCCGGCTTGAGCTCAAAGTCCGTCTCTTCTAACTAGACTTTGTCGGTCTCTCCGCTCCAGTGGATTGAGCCCAACTCGGGCACATTAAGGGACTGACCCCCTAGTTTAAATGAGTGATTACGCCTGTCTAGTGGTACGGTACGACCATAGCCAGTCTCTGTGGCCAGGATAGTGGGCCGTTCCGACGAGAGCGGGGGAGCTGGTCCGTCTGAGGACCCTCTTGTTGAGCTCAGCTCAGATCCTACCATTGAGACTGGATCTGATGTTGCTTTTATTGAGGTCTTGGTGGCTCTCCCTTAGCCTTAGGTGACATAGTGCAGCCTTGTTTCTCCAGATAGTCCTATTTGGAGGATTAAAAAAACATTACTAGGTTGAGCTCACCACTACCCGGAGTGAGTACATTTTTCCCGACACGGTAGAGGTACGTCTTTCCCGTGCTGATGAGAGGGCGTGCACACCCCCTGGGGCTTCATCACTGTGTACCTAGAATAACATAATGCTAGTCTTAGGCTCCTACTTCGCTGGTGGGTCAAGGCCGTCTGCTCAGAGTTCGGGTTGTGTCCATCACAGCTCACTGCAAATAGCATAAGGGCGGTCATAGCCTCCTTTATGACCTTCTATAAAAAGGGGAAATAATCTTCTATCGAGCTTTTTCGGGCCTTATTCTTTGCCAAATTGATGCCCTGAGGTAAAGGTTGGTCCTATCTCACCTCCACGTGGTAATTCCTTCGCGGCCTGGAATCTTCCATTAAGTATTGAAAGCTCAAATACTTTTACCTCGAGGGAAGTGGTTGAGAGTTTAGCCTGAAAAATGAAAGAATAAACCCTGTCCAAAGGGAGTGAGAGACACTCGATAAGAATTATATTTTGTGCTCTGGGGGAGAGTTCCCAATCTAGTCATTAGCTTTGACTTATAACGTTGTTTTCTTTGTTTCACAATCCCAGAGAAGAAGAACAAAAATAGAGTAAGGCCTAGCCCTGCGATCAAAAAGCAGAGAGACACCTTCCTCAGCGCGATTTTTACCGACATCGGGGAGTTGCTACAATCAACGCTCTACAATCTCTACTTCTACTGGGCCCCACCTTTGCCCCTTGTTGAACTCAATCTCAAATTAGACAATAGTAAGTCTTCTTCCCTTCTTAGCATGATTTCAATACTTACAATTTACTTAATGTCTTACTATAACCTCATCTCTTCTCGGCAGCCATCGACAAGGTTGCGCTGAAAAAGCTGAGGTGAAAGAGAAGGAGCAAGGGTCTCAACCAGAGGCTGGTACTTCAGAGGAGATGGTACCTACTACTGCTCGGGCATTCCCACACCCGACCCCTACCCAGGCTGAGACTCCGAAGAGAGAAATGTCGAGAAGGAAAGCCCCTTGCCAGCTAGAATCGATCTACCCTGCCCCTACTGAGGATGTTGAAACTAGGGACCATCAAGGCAAGGAAAAAATATGGGTGATCTACGTAGAAGCCGAGTAGGGTAAAAAATACTCGAGAACGGAGATTGTCTCCCAAGCGAGCTTGGCCCCTACTTATGGCACCTTCTCTGTGTCGCACACAGGACTCTCCCTTGATCAGAGGATTTTGGATTGCTCGAAGCTCATGCCAAGTTTATTTCATATGATTACTACACCCTAAGACCGCCAAAGAGTCGACAACAAGGTTACCTCCGAGCTCCATAAGGACACCTTGTTGGTAAGTCCATTTTGAGTGCTTCTTTTATCTTTGTATTTTTCCCTTTAACTTTTATGAAGTACCATGTTTTCACCGTACCTAGTCTCTCCAAGGGGCCTCAGTAGGGGTGCGGATCCACCGAGCCTTGGAGAGGGAGAAAACCCTCTTGGACAAAAAAGCAAACATTGTGGCCCACATGAAAAAATTTCATGAGCGAATAAAGAAGGTGGTCACCAGCAAGAGAAACTTTAGGGCTTAGGTGGAGGAGCTTTCTGGCGATAAGGAGCAACTCACTTCCCAGGTCGGCAAGTTGGAGGCTGACCAAGCCAAAGTGAAGTAGAGGCTCAAAGAGGTAGAAGAGCAGCAAGAAGTGGTGATCGCCCATACCGAGTACAAGGCCATTGAGAAATAGAAGTAGAGTGCTGAATTCAGCGAACTGAAGCTTGAAATAAGAGTGAATGTGATGACGGATGGACACAGGGCAGCGATCTGTTCTCCTCGCCGGTAATACCCCCAATTCCCCTATGAGACGATCCAAATAGAGTTGTTTGACTCCGAAGAGTAGGAGGAAGCAGACCAGGGAGAGTAGCCAGTATGGAGGAGGCCGGTGATGACGGAGCGGGTCCCTCCTCTGCCTAGTAGGACATCCACCTCAGTAATCATTTTTATGTCCTTTTTTTTCTTTTTTTTGTCTCTTTATCCAGAATGGACAATTTTTGTAATGGGCAAGAACCCCACCAATGTAATCACCAATTTTTAGATGAATGAACTACGAACCTTTGCTCGGTGAATTCATGTGACTTGTAGTTTTTAATTTATCATTTCTTTTCTTTGAACACGGGTGTCTTCAAGGAAGAAGAGGTTCCCCAATCATTTGCGGACGGATGGATCCAGCTCGACGCCTGAGCTTGGTATGACAACCTAGCTCAAAGCGCAACCTGAAGCCGGCATGACGCTTCAACTCGAAACAAGGCCTGAGCTCGGCTTTCATCCTGAGATTGGTATAGCCATGAACCCAAACCGGTATTTTTTGTAGACTTGGACATTTCCTCGAGTATATTTTTCTTTCTGACCCTTGTTTAGGTAGAGACCTTAAGAGTGTTTCAAGTTTGAGCTTTGTTTGTCTCATCCCCTTAAATATTTTTTTCTTACCTTTCATTTTGCATTGTAATGTTTCTCTATGGATTTTGCTTGGCATCGAAGTTTTGTGTGCTGAGTTCTGGTCTGTCAAATTTCATGACTTGGAATTTTTGGAGTTCATTTCTTAACTTTTATCTTAGGTGTGTTATTTATTTTTTCTTTTAGCACCACAGTTTGTGCCCGACGGAAGAAGAGTTACTGAGCTCATCTTGGTTAACTGATAATGGGATTCTTCTCTTCCCAGTCACAAAGCTCGCAACCCAGCATGACCAGATTTCATGTCGGTTAATATGTAGGTAACCCAAAAAAGTTTATGTTTTCTGTTCTCAGCTTCTACTTCTTTTATGAGTTGTTCCACCATATCCATAACTTTCCTACCCCCCAGCCTACCAATCGAGTTGAGATCGGGTGGTAGCATATGCCCCAGGAGGTACTTAATGGAATCTGACCCTCGCAGTCCCCAGGGGTGTGACTCTATGGTCAAAACTCTATAGCTGGTCATAGGTGCATTCTCCTTAGTAGGGCTCATCGCTGAGCCTTTTTAGGTTATCCCAATTTGGTCCTTACATGAGCATCGTCCCTTTGTGTCGCTTGAGCTCAGGTCGATTGTAAGAGGTGAGATGCTTGGCCGTAGGTCCTCGGACCCTTGGTGGATGGCCTTAGCCCATCCCGAGATTGAACAATTGACTTGAGTAGAGGGTCCAGTTTTCACCCACGAAGATGCGCGCTGGGATGCCATTCTTGTCAATACATACACGAGTCACTAACATATTTTGTAATGAAAATTTTTTCATTAAAAGGAAATTCTTTTTACATTGAAACTTCTAAACTCTAAATTCTTTTATAATGATTTTCCTTCTCATACAAAATTGCATTTCAAGTGCTCGACATTCTAAGAATGCCTCAATGGCACTCCTTATTCTACCTCCAGCTCGTACATGCCCAGACATGCGATTCGAGTCACTCTGTATAGCCTTTCCCATGTAGGGGCTAGTTTCTCGGCAGTCAACTCCATGGTGGTCAGGGTAACCTTTGTGAGGATGAGGTCGCCTACGTCAAATAACCGTGGGCAAATCCTTTGTCTTAGTACCTAGCCACTATTTGCTGATAAACTTCTTGTCGTACTCTGGCCCGTTCTCCTCTCTCCCCAAGAGAGTCAAGTTTCAGGGCCAAGATGATGTTGTTCTCTTCAGGGTTGAAGGGTATGGCCATTCTAGGTGAAGGCATGCCGATCTCAGCGGGGATGATAGATTTAGATCCAAAATCATTGCGAAAGGGGTCTCCTCGATGGGGGTCCTTGCCATTATATGATACGCTCAAAGGACAGGGTATACGTTCTCAACCCATCTCACTTTTAACTTGTTCAACCTTGTCTTGAGTCCATGTAGGATCATCTGGTTAGTGCCCTCTACTTGTTCGTTTGCTTGCAGATGCCCTGGGGAGGTAAAATGGGTTTGAATCCCCAGCTTGACATAGAAATCTGAGAAGAGGTCATTATCGAATTGTTTCCCATTATCGAACACAATGGCCTTAGTTATGCTAAAGTGGTAGACCATGATTGTCCACATGAAGTCTCTGATCTTTTCCTTCGTGATCCATCCTAAGTGCTCAACTTCTACCTATTTTGTGAAGTATTCGATAGTGACGACGAATAACTTTCTCTGCCCGAACCCTTGAGGGAACAGTCCTAGGAGGTCAATACCCTACTAAGTAAAGGGTTACAGGCTTGTCATTAGGACGAGGACGGTGGGGAGCAATTGGGGATGAGATACGAATCTCAAGCATTTGTCATACTTTTTAGCAAACTCCATGAAGTCTTTGTTCATTTCTAGCCAGAAGTATCCTTGGCATATGAGCTTGTGAACTAGAGTCGTCCCCCTTGAGTGGTTACCACACACTCACTCATGGACTTCTTTCAGTACGTAGTCGGCCTCTTCTAGTCGAAGACATTAGGAATACGACCCTGAGAACGACTTGTGATATAGCACCCCATCGATGGGGGTATATCTCGCTGCCCTATAACACATCTTTCTAGCCTCGATACGGTCACTCAGAAGAGTTTTGTGATGTAGATAATCCATGATCATATCCATCCAAGTCAGCCCGTCAATAAGGGCACAGATCACGACCTCCTGCTCGGACACGGCTGTGCTCAACCTGTTCAGGTATTCGACTGGTATGCTCCTCTTTAGGGTAAACTCCACCATGAAATCTAGGTTGTCTAGGGCGTCAATGTGTCTATTCTCTTCTCGAGGAATTTGGTTCACTTGGATCTTTCAAAAAAAAAAAATCATTAGTGCCTCTACCCTCCCGAGATATGCAGCCATGCTAGGATCCTTAGCTATATATTCTCCATTGACTTAGTTAACAATAAGTTGTATGTCGCAGAAGAACTCAAGGTTCTTGGCATTGAATTCCCATGCCAGATGGAGTCCAACAAGAAGACCTTCATATTCGACTTCATTATTCATAGCCCTGAAGCCCAATCTGAGTGTGTATTCAACTTTTTCTTGGTTCGGGGGCCACCAGGACCATCTCGGCCCTACACCTGCCTACGTTAGAAGATTCGTCTGTGAAGAGCTATCATCTGTCTAGACCGAGATCAGTAACCGAACCGGCCTGGGTTGAAGTACCTTCAGGGACATGATTAGAAATCGAATCGAGATGAGGGTCTTCACCCTGCCGTGCAAGGTCAAGGTTATCCGGACTGAGAACCTCAAGGAAAGTGAGTTCAGCTATGAAGTTAACTAGGACTTATCCCTTGATAGCTGTTCATGGTCGATACTCTATGTGGAATTATCCTAGCTCGAGACTATACTTTATGAGCCGTCTTGAGATATTAGGGGAGTGGAGGGCTTGTCTTAAAGGTTGATTAGTGTAAATTACCTATGTATTTCCAATCCGAATTTGTTACGAGTACATTTATAGTTATTTTTATATGTTTTAATATGTTTTTATTCTTTTTGTATTAAAACAGGAGTGTGGGGTAAAAAGGTATGAAATCGAAGCGTAAATGATCAATTCGTATCAAGAACGGTCGGAGAACGGTGGAAAAATGAGCAAGACAGCAAGATTCTGCAAACAAGCTCACCGCCGCGGCGTCCAGACCACCACAGCAGCGGTGAAGATGCTGAGAAAACACAATTGTTGCTGGAGGATCCCTTCGCCTAGGCGGAGACCTTTTGCACAACCTAGATATTTTTAGGATATTTATTTAGATATTTTGCTTATAAATACCACCCCCTCCCCTCTCATTTTTTCAACTCTCTCCGGCCATTAGGGCATTCCTAGGGTTAGATAGAATAGAAAGAGAGTTTTAGAGAGTGCTCATTCAATCCCGATGAGGAAGATAAATGAGGAGCAATCAGATTATGGTTTTAGCGCTAAATCTTCATATATCGGCTACGTTTTTCCGCTTCTCTCTTTATTTTCTTAGTTTTTGTAGATTTTTTTAGCATGTTTAGCTCGATTTTTGTTGTTTATACAATTAGGGCCACGAGCTAAACATAGATTGTAAATGGGGATTAACATTTTATTTATGAAAATGTAGTTTTGGTTAAGTTTATGTTTCGTTCTTGGTTGTTCTTTGTATATTGATTGTGTGTGCCTTATTGTTTGTTTATCGTGCTTAGATTTACATATTGAGAATACGGGGTTTGACTCTTGGAAGAGGTAACCCTGGATTCGGACTAGAATAAACAAACGCCACAATCCTATAATCCGGTCGGGGTTTCGATTGTGGACAATCGATGACGTTGGGTCAAAACTCACGTGACCTAGAGTCATTAAGATGTTTAGGGGGACTTCTTTGTTGACATGAAGTCATGTTATATCACTCGTCTTACACTCGGGAGAGGTGACGAGGGAGTTTACGAACTGAGGTTTGTGTGCGGTTTTTTTGCCTAAATAAAGTTAGGTCATGACAAACGTAGTATTCGATAGTAACGTCACCAATCCTTGTGGATACTATAACCCGATCTTAACAATCACACTATACTAAAATTTAGACCTCGTATACTTGAGAGTGTAAGTAGCGGTGTATTCCCACGCCCCTACCAAGTTTTTGGCGCCGTTGACAGGGATTGTGTTTTAGATTATTGTTATATCATGAGTAAATAACTTGATTTTAATCTAGGAATTTTTAGTGTATATAATTTTTCATTGTAGTTTTGTTTTTGTTTTCCTACAGGATGCTTGAAGATGTTATATCGACAGGTACTCCTACGTTTCATTCATTAAAACATCTCACCAGTCTTGAGGGCATGTGTCGGGCCGAGAACATTAAACCAAGCGCTTCTTGGGAGGCAACCCAGGGTCACAAATAAGTTAGATACATCTTCGTCGACTTGAAACGGAGACAAGATCCTCTCGCCTCCCAGGTATGTATTCTAAACCCCCGTCTTCAATATCATGCTATATACTGTCATTGGGATCGCTGACGGCTCGTTTTGAACATCACCTGTGTTGAGTTGGTGGTGATGAGTAGTATGTTTTAGTATGTGTTTATATTTTTAGTTAAATTTTACTATTTTTATAGTTTGCATGCTTGTTTAGGATTAGATTGTTTAGTTTAGTTGTTGTTTTGTACTGAGTTTTGATGTCATTTGGGCCTTTACCCGATGATGACTCTACCCCTGATTGTTTTGACGTCGAGCGTAAAGCTCATTCATGTGTGATTCTGTGTGCTTAACGTATCATCTTAGTAAAAGTTATTGTAGATCCTAAATGCACGAGCACGTAAACTCAATATAACACTATCTAATTGATTTGAAATCGATTATCCTTCACTCAATTTCATGACAATAGGGATTCTAGAACTTGATTTGGGGAAAATTCGAGGCAAAATCCTAGGCGAGGTTGTTTAGGAGATTTGATTTCGGCAATCATTTTGTCGCTTGAGCCTTTTGAAGCCTACCATGCAATATCATTATCCCTTGTTACCCTGTCAAAGCCTAAAATCCGTTTCAATTCTGAACACTTAACATATACCCTAGCCGATTAATTTTTGTCCAAGCCTATATCGCCGAATTAAAGGCACAATTTGAGATAATCAAGTTAGCAGTTGCAAATGCTACTTGAAGTGAGCGGTTGGGTTTAGGGCGAACTTTATATTGGTTCGGTATTCGAGTACTCACTTGTCATTTTTGTTCATTTTTCACACACCCCTTAAATATTACAAATCAAATGAGTTTGGGGGTGTGTTGTGTAGTTGAAAAAAAAAATGTTTCTTTTTTACAGGATAAGTAAGTACGACGTTCTTAAACATTTGTTCAGGGTCGTTTCTAAATAAACTATGGGGTTTCAAGTGTGAGAGTGCTAAGCGATGTGCCTCGGGTAACGTTAAGTTAACAACGTTAACCTGCTTTCTATTCCAAAATACCCTTGGCCATTATTCCAAAACCGAACCAAGCCCTACTGATCTTCATAAACCTCTGAGCCTACATTAGTGGAGAATAGATCCCAGGTCAGGCGTATAGATTCCCTATACCTTAAAGGTTTTAGTCATGATCTTTATTTAGGGATAATCCCATCTAATCAATGGATAGTAGTATATTTTAGTTTAATCATACACACACTTAAACAGGATCTAGAATGGCGCTTACTATTTTTGAACGTTGAAATTCTAGAACACCATATGGTGTGATTTATGCTTGAACTTGATAGGATTGGGGGCCGATGAGGGGAAAATATTTCGGCCGGTAGATGATAATCGAAACTTACACATTTTTGTTTTTAGTGTTTTTCATTTTTAGTTTTTAATTTCATAATTAGTTTTTATATTTTCTTATATTGTGTGCGTGTTTTGCGCGAGAACTAGCAAAATTCTGAGTTTGGGGGTATTTGATAGGTGTAAATTACCTACGTATTTCCAATCAGAATTTGTTAGTTTTTGAATATGTTTATAGTTATTTTTATATGTTTTAATATGTTTTTATTCTTTTTGTATTAAAATAGGTGCGTGGGGTGAAAAGGTATAAAATCGGAGCGTAAACGATCAATTCGTATCGAGAACGGTCGGAGAACGGTGGAAAAATGAGCAAGACGGCAAGATTCTGCAAACAAGCTCACCGCGCGACGATGAAGATGCTGAGAAGACACAATTGTTGCTGGAGGATCCCTTCGCCTAGGCGGAGACCCTCTACACAGCCTAGATATTTTTAGGATATTTATTTAGATATTTTGCTTATAAATACCATCCCCTCTCCCTCTATCTTGAACCCCCCGGCCATTTGGACACCTTAAGCTATATTTAGGCTAGGGTTTAGGAGTTTTAGAGGTGGAGCTCACATCCTGAAGTGGAGAAGACAACGAATCGATCGTTGAGCGTTCTTAGCAGTTTATCTTCAGACGAGGCTAACTTCTTCGATTGTTTTTCCTTATTTCTTTAACTTAGGATCATGTGAGCATGTTTAGCTTATTATTTCACTGTAAATGCGGCTAAGGCCATAGCTAAACATGGATTGTAGTAGGGATTAACACTATATTTATAAATACGTCGTTTGGATAATTTCGGTGTCGCGTTTATGTTTATTCTTCATAGTTTGATTATGTTTATCGTATTGTTTGTTTATCATGCTTAGTTAGATAAATGGAGAATACGGCATTTTGATGAACCTTGGATTCGAATTTCTGTAAACAAACGCCACCATTCTATAACCCAGTCGGGGTTTGAATCGTAGATAATCGATGGCATTGGGGCAAGACTCACGCGACGTAGGGTCGTTAAGACGTTGAGGGGAACTTCTTCGTTGACATAAAGTTGCGTTATATCCCTTATATTACACTCGAGAAAGGTGGCGAGGGAGTTTTAGAACGAAGATTGTCAATAGGGTAAATACAATGCACGATCCAATAACCCGGTCAAGAGTTGGACTGTGTGCAATCAATGATGCTGGGCGAGACTCATGTGACCTAAGGTCATTAAAACGTTGAGCGGGACTTGTTCATTAACTCGAAGTCATGTATTCCCCCGTCTTACACTTGGGAAAGGTGGCGGTGGAGTTTACGTACCGAGGTTGTCAAATAGGTCGAACACCGTAAACGTGAGTAAATCGAGATCGAACACGTATTTGTAAACACGTTAATCCCTAGGTAATTCTTCACCCTAAAACATATTAGCAAATTAGTGTAGTTAATATAGGATATATTAGTATTAGTTTAATTAATTAAATTCATTTGTTTTTTGCTTAGATAAAATTAGGTCACGACAAACGCGGTATTCGATAGTAACGACATCAATCCCTGTGGATACGATAACCCGATCATAACGATCACACTATACTAAAACTTAGACCTTGTATACTTGCGAGTGTAAGTAGTGGCGTATTCCCATGCCCCTACCAATCAGTCAAGACCAAAACCACATGTGCTTGGAAGTACTGCCATAGTTTCCTTGATGCACTGAGGAGGTCATATGCAAGTTTTTCGAATTGTGGGTACCTTGCCTCAGTATCGGTGTGTACCTTACTGGAATAGTACACCGGGCTCTAAATTTCATTCTATTCCTTAACAAGTGTCGTACTCATTGCCGTATCCAAGACGAATATATATTAAAACAATTATTCTCCCTTCTTAGGAGTACGCAGCAACAGTGCCGAGAAGAGGTATATCTTGAGTTCTTGAAACGCGGCTTCATACTCATCTGTCCACTAAAAGGCTTTGTTGCCTCAGGGGACCTTAAAAAAGATAGGCACTTCTTCGATGAGCGTGAAATGAAATCATTCAAAGTGGCCAACCTTCTAGTGAGCATCTAAACCTCTTTCTTCGTGCGTAGAGAAGCCATACCGAGCACAACGCTTATTTGGTTAGGGTTGGCATCAATGTCTTGTTGAGACACCATATAATCAAGGAATTTCCCTGCTCAGACCTCGAATATGCATTTTCTGGGGGCTAAACTTCATTCTATGAGGTCGGAGCTTGTCGAAATAGTTCTGGAGGTAGACGATGTGATCGGACGCTTGGGTGTTCTTCAGGAGCATATCGTCTATGTACACCTCCATCGTCGAGTCGATCTCGTCCTTAAACATTTTCTTCACCACCCTATGATAAGTGGCCCCAACATTACGAAGGCTAAAAGGCATGACCTTATAACAATAGGTTCCTCTGTCCATGTTGAATAAGGTTTTGCTTTTATCTGGAGACAACATTGGTATTTGATTGTAGCCGGCATAAGCATTAAGGAAGCTTAGGAGCTCATGCCCTGCCGTAGCGTCTATGACAAGATCTATTCTCGGCAGGGGAAAGAAATCCTTGGGACACCTCAAATCTTTAAAGTCCATACAGAGTCGTCATTTATTCCTGGCCTTAGGGGTAAGGACAACGTTGGAGAGCCAGTCGGGAAACTTGACTTCCTCTACCATGACAGATTTTACTAACTTATCCATTTCTTTCTCAATGATTTTTTGGCGCTCTGGCTGGAACTTCCTACACTTTTGCCTTACAAGAAGATGATGAGGGTCAACATGGAGGCGATACATGGCCACACTTGGATAAATTCCAGGGAGTTCGTCATAGGACCATACGAACACATCATAGTTCCTATGGAAGATGTCGGTGAGCTCGGCTCGCTGATCCAAGCTGAGCTTGGCACCAATTCTGACTATTCTATCTTCAATTGTCAGGTGGATTGGCACCTCTAATAACTCTTCGTGGGGCCGTGGACAGGGCTCTTCATCATGAAGATCGTCAATTGGCACGGTTCCTGGCTCGAATAAGGCTATAAGCTCAGGCTTCCTAGGCACGGGCCCAGTTATTATGTCACACCCCTCCCCGGGCCCCCAAAGCCCGAGGTCGAGCGCGACGTCGACTTGATATTACTCGACTAACTCACAAATATATAAATACGCACATGTACTGTTATAGAATTTTTCTTTTCCAAAAATAATATTTACCAAACTCAAAACCCAAAAATACTCGTATCTCCAAAATATCCATAGTAAAGCTACAAAAACTGAACCCTTCACAGTTCACTTGTCTTGACTATTCTTCCAACAACGACACCACCTTCTGACTCTACCTAGTGCCAGTAGTAGACCCGTCTCTAGCTGCGACACCTGAAACCAAATATTTTATCGGTGTATTATCTTCATAATATAAAAATAATTTATGGATCAAACATAATTATCAAATACTACTTTTCAAAACATAATATAAATATAACCACACATTGAGCCAAAATAACATACCACAACTATCATCTCAATAAGATAATGTATTTAAACCAACCAATTAAATTATTTCGATATATAATAAAATACTCCAATCATATTTCCCTACTAGCCATAGGATCGTTTCACCTCATGATCGGGAGTTATGACGGTACCGTAACCTGTACAACTGTGCCATCTAAGGTGCTAATTAGTGTCAGGGCCATTTAATATCTCTAATGGTAGGAGTAACCACCTTGCAAGACTTGCCTGATAGGTAACAACATATATCCCCCAGTCGGATTTGCCGGATAGTAATGACATATATCCACTCTGCAGGATTTGTCTGACAGGTAATAACATATATCTACCTTGCAGGACTTGTCTGGCAGGTAATAACATATATCCACACCTCGCAGGATATGCCCTCCTGACAAGAAGACAACTATAACATCATTGGATAATAAAAACCACTCTTCACATTTAAAATTTACTTGATCTGCGTAACGTTATAAAATAATTCATTTTAATAAATCTATTTTTTCTCACATTTTACGATGAAAATATAATTTGACAATTTACATAGAAGACAGTACACTCACCTTAATTTTTACGCTACTAAAAATACTATTGTCAAAATGCTACGCGGTCGGCATCACCTATGAACCTAACAACGATAGGATCTAAATTAAGAATTTATTTAAAATAACTCTAATATGAAATACGTAACCTTAAAATGCACTATTTCTCATTCCCAATTTTTTTAACTATACAAACTTATTAGAACAACGACTACGAAAATTTTCCCGTTAATAATGTAATCTGCAGAAAAACGTTAATCGACTATTAAAAGATTTATTAGTCAACGAAATACTAAAAATTATCGTTTTGATAAAATTTACAATTTTGATTTTAAATTGTATTTTTCGAAAATTAGATATATTTATACCTACTATATTTCTCGAACCCACGTACATATTTTTGACATATAATTATACATATATTCATGTCCATACAAATAGTCTCATAAATTAGATGTGAGATATATTTTATTTTAACAATATATATATACACACACACATATACATATGCGTATACATATACATATATATATGAAAGAAAAGGGCGAGAATACCTATTCTGCCCACAAATTCCTTTATTCTTCTTGTTCTTCTTCTTTTTTGGTTTGTTTCCTTTTTTTTTAGCCGAAGCACACACATACATACATATATTATACAATATATATATATATATATATATAAGTTCTCAACATGCATATATATGTTGAACTTGGAATCGCCATTCTTCCATTCATATATGTGTATATATTTTATACATGTGGTAGATATTGTTTCATTCTCAATGAAGGAAACAATATCAACCACTTTTAACTTAATTAATTTTTAATTACTTATTTACACTAATTATCCCTCTTATAATAAAGAAAATATTAATTATATCCCAATTTTTTTTAAAAAATCATATTTTAAATAACTTAATAATCCCTAAACTTTTAAAATTCAAAATTAAAATTAACATATTAGCCGTTAAAATTTTAAAGTAAATATTAAATAGCACGTTGCACCCTATTTTTTTTTAAATGTTCTAAAATGCAACTAGAAATATACATGCGTAAGAACTAAGTTTTACACATTAATTGTTATTTTCTTTTTTCGAGCGCTCTCCTAGAGTATGCCCTTGCTGACTCCTGATCTCTTCTTACCTCTCCCACCAATTCGTCAGTAGGGAATTTCATCATCTGGTAATATGGGAAGCAAACGACTCTCAGGGCGGCTATAATCAGATAACCCATAATCGCGTTGTAAGGAGAGGGCCTATCCACGATGAGGAACTTGGTCCATACTGTAGATGACCTGGGCTTCAAGCCCACTGTAACGAGCAAGGAGATCCATCCGACCAAGCTGACGATGTCTCCACTAAAGTTGATAAAATTAGACTTAGCGGGGTACATAGTGGTTGGATCTACTTTCATTTTGTTGAAAGCCCATTTGAAGATTATATCGATAAAATTGCCCCCATCGACCAAAATCCTTCTTATATTATAGTGATTGATTAGGGCTGAGATCACTCAAGCATCATCTTGAGGAGTGTGCACCCCCTTGAGGTTGGCCTCGCTGAAAAAGATAACGTTATGCGTGGTGGCATCGACCGTGCTCACATCGTACACGTCTTGATCGGCCTTCCTCTTTGCTTTGTGTTTGTACCTCTTCCGAAAAGAAAATGTCTCCCATCCAAAGCTGAGACCACTGTAGATAACGTTAATTTTTCCATCCACACGTTGGTTGTCATCGTGTTCTGCTCCATCCCTCATGGGCAGAGGTCGGTTGCATTTTACTCTTCTTATTTGGCCCCTGTGCTCATCTCGGCGATCATTTTCTTCAAAATGGGACTCTCCATTCTTCCTGCTGACGTAATTCCCAAGATACCCTTTTTCTGATGAGGGCTTATATTTTTTTCTTGAGTTGAAAGTAGTCCTCGGTTAAATGACCTCGGTCCCGATGAAACTCACAATACTTGTTAATGGATCTTCCCATGGGTTTACCCCTTAAGGGAGGAGTATAAGGGAAAAACCTCCTTCCGGAATTCTCTACAAAAATAGTAGCTATAGATGTCGTTAGGGGGTGAACCCTTGCAGTCAAGGCATTGGGGTCAGAAGAGTCATCCAAACCCCGAGTAGAGGTTCTAACCGCCCTTCTGCTTGGAGCCTTCGAGAACCTAAGCTTGGATCGGTACCTCATCTGCTTGGCCTTTCTTCCTCTGGACCATTTCTCAGTCCTTTTTTACATTATCCCTTAGATCATTCTCATAAATATTTATGCCCCGGTCCAAAGTAGCACAAAGATTTGGTGCGGGTAAACACAGGTCATAAGATAACTTTTGGTGCCTAAGCCCATCAATGAAGGCATTCAGGGCTACTGCATCTGAGAGGTCCTCGCAAGAAATAGTCTCCCTCCTGAACCTATCCACATAGTCTTCCAAGTTCTCTCTCATCTCTTACTAAAGCACAAGGATATTAGTCATGGTCTTCGACCTTCATCGGGAGCGGTTGAACTAGGTAAAGAAAAGCTACACGAGCTGGGAAAAAATGGATATTTGAGGATGGGGCCAGATCTCAGAATCATGAATGGGTCGTACCAGTCAGAGTGAGAGGGAAGGACTTGTATTTTAGTTCCACGAAGGTCGTGTGCATGTCCATATAGGATATAAAAATAGAAAAGTAGTCCATTGGGTCAGTGGTCCCGTCATATAAGGTAATCTGGGGATGAGAGAACCTGTAGGGAAACACTTTCTCTACAATATCATTTATGAAGGAGGACCTTACCTCACCTCAGTAGAGAGCCTAGCTACCCCCCCTCCCCCAAAGCCTTGTATCTAATGGAAAGTTACCTCCCTTTCGGTAAGATGACGCTCCATAACTACTTATTCTCTAGACGACACTACCACCTAACTAACGATCGCTCTGGGTCCTTATCTTCTAGCCGGTGTGGAGTGAGGGTATATCTCTCGAGCACGGCAGACCCTATGCTCGAAACGGGCAATATAGCTAAACGCCCTTCTCAGCTAGGGCCCATGTTGACCCTCAACCTAGTGACACCTCATGAGGGTGAAGATCAGGAACCTAAAATAGTAAGGGGAGCTAAGTCTCGTTCCCTTATTGGTCGGTCACGGGGTCAAGGTTGACCCCTCGGTGCATATCCATTGGTACGGATCATGCTATCTTCAGACTCTTAGGGGTTCTCTTCTCCCCTTGCAGTCTAGAAAATTGGTCCTCCCATAGTTGGGCTCGGTGGCAGACAATAGAGAAGGACTTGGAAATAGGATTAGAATTCTCTTATACGGCATTCCAAGTTATCAATCCTTGATACTTTAATGGCTCTGGAAGTTTTCCCCACACAGACCCTAGAGGGAAACATGGAAAGGCCCGTCTAATTTGTAGGAAGGTACATTATCATCCTCAGCTGGGATGGGGAGTGGAACCCTAACATCTAACCTAGGGATCCTTGATATTTCTCTGATCGAGTTGCTATTCATGGTGGTGTTCTAATCACTTCGCTAAATAATCTAACCAGACCTTGTGATCAATAAGCTTTAATCGAGAAGGGAGTTGATGACTTGAGGAAGGATTTTTGTGCGCTTCCTACAAACGACGCCAAACTATTGATATTAAATCTTAGTTAACAATAATAGTATGGTCTGGTTGGGGTATTTTCATCCTTTCCATGCTAGGATGGAATGGAGATGGTCCCGGATTCATTTTTTTTAGTCAAGTAATCTGAAAAATCCTAAGATCCAAAAAAAGAATTCGTCCACTCTAGGGTGAGCTCCAAGCTAGTACCTACACAAAGACCTACTGGGATGTTTTCCTAAGAAGTCCCTCCGACGTGAGAGTAAGAGCTCGAGAGAGAAGGGCTAAAAATATTCTTTAGAGTAGTAATTGAGCATTAAATAGTTTCAAAGTTCCTTTGGGCATTGATGGCCCCTTTATTTTGTAGATGAAGTGGATGATTAACATTTGTAGGATTAGTGGCCTAAACTCGAATGATTATCTTAAGCTTGGCGCTTGGCCGCTGTGCGAGTGGGCTTGGGCTTTTCGGCCTTTTAAGGAAAGGTCCAAGGCCGATTCATGTATGGAAGTGGAGAGGTGACCCAACCCATGACACTCAGAGGATTTTCTTTCATTTTTTTAGCTCCCTAGCTCAGTCGGGCGATGTAAGTCGAGCAAGGGACATTTTCGCAGGCGAGTCTATTGAATCAGGCTACTAACCTGGGGAGTACCGACCTGGGAAGGTGCTAAGTAAAGGAAGGGCGTTATCAACCCAGAAGGGTACTTTACCAGACGACACCGTGGCCGCTTCCTTAGCCGTGACCGGTCAGGGCTGGGTCAAATCCCTGATCGGCGACGTTTTTAGGCTTCGTTATCGATAAAACTGGGTCCTACTTGAAACTCTTGTACATGTGGCAGTCTTCTATCAGGGAGTTTGGGATGACTGAATTTTACATTCATCAAAGCTTATTGTCTCTATAAGGATGAAGCCAAGAGTAGCAGAGACAACCAAATAACCTTAGTTTATTATAATTGGGAAGATAATCAAATAATCAAAAATATGGAGAATCTTTATTGAGAAATGGGGTTAGCATCCTATTTATGACATAGGTAGCAGTGAGAAAAGCATGCGACCAAAATGATAAGGGGATATTAGCAAGATATAGCAAAGTAATACCCATCTCCACAGTATAACGATGACGGGGATCGGTGGCAGCATTGTCAGAATAAAAGGACACGATGGGCTTTTTGAAGAATTTTTCAACAAGAGCTTTAAATTTTGGGAATATAGTGGAAACATCAAATTTATGTTTAAGAGGATAAAGCCAAATATATTTAGTGAAATTATCAACAAATATAAGATAAAAGCTGAATCCATCAATGGAGTGGATGGGAGTGGGGCCCCAAACATCTAAGTATATAAGTTCCAAGGAATACAAACTTTTTATTAAAGATTGAGAAAAAGGGTTTTTTGTGCATTTTATTGAACTTAAAAGAATTGAAAAAGAAAATTTTGTCTAAAGAGGAAACAGGAAGATTGATAAGCTGAAAAACATTTCGAAGAATGGAGGTAGAAGGATGCCTGAATCGTCGATGCCAATTCAGAGCTGAAGTGGTGGTGATAGAACATGCTTGTGGAGAAGATGAACGAAATGGTAAAGATGTAGATGTAAATGGCCACTCATAAACTCCACCTTTAGTCTTCCCCACCACCAAAGGTGCTCCCGTGCGATAGTCCTTCACAACAAACAAAAATAGTAAGAATTCAACCGAGACATTGTTAGAGGAGCACAACATATAAACAGAAACTAAATTTCTTTTCATGGTGGGAACACAAAGAACATTGGACAAAGAAAGAGGACGGGTAGAAGAAGGAAGGAAAATAAAGCATATTTGTTGGATTTTATGAGTTCTACCATCACCAAGCATGATATCATTGCCAGCCTCAAAATTAAAATACAAAGATAAATTTTGAAGATCTTGATTGACATGATAAGAGAGGCCAGAGTCTATAATCCACTCATGATCGGTACTCAAAGTTTGAGAGGCAAAATTGGCACTTGGTTGGGGACGGGAAACATTGGAGAAGTTGCCCGACGAAGAGCTAATCCAAGGAAAGGCAGCCATAAGCATCCTACATTGCTTGAAAACATACCCAGGATTGTCACAGTATTGACAAACAACTCTAAGCCATTTATTTTGATTGCCTGGAGGAAACAGAGATCCTTAGAAAGACCTTGATGTGTTGCTTTGAAAGTTGTAAGCGGAGGAAGAGGGAAATAAACCTTGAGCATTTCGGTGACCTCCATTGTTATTACGAGAGCCATTGTGATTCTGTTTGTTCATAAAATTAGTTGTGATAGGAGCAGCAAAAGAGGTTGACTCCCATGCCAAATAAGTCTCAAAGTCAGTCAACTTTTCATGTAACTCTTGAAAAGTGATGGAAGTGTCTCGAGCACGAAGAGCAGTAACAATTTCTTTATATTCAATAGGCAAACCATAAATAACATGAACAACAATCTCATCCATTGAGATTATAATACCAATAGTGCTAAGAGAAGTAACGGTTTGCTTGATTTTCTAGAGATAGACCGTGATAGAAAATGAGCCATTTTTGGTTGTGTTGAGTAACTTACGAAGACTCGTGATATGAGCACGAGAGGGATTAGCTTAGGCAGTCTCAAGTGTATGCCAAACATCATAAGAAGTTTTGGGCATTAATAACAAAAGGAACATTATCACTCGAAAGAGAAGCGACAATAGTGCAACAAATCAAGTGATCTTGACAGACCAATTAAGTAGAAGAGAGAGTTGGATCTGGTGGGGATTCAACAAACTTAATAAAATCATAACCAATAAGTAAAGAATACCATTTGGTACACCAAGATTTGTAGTTGGTAAAGGTCACTTTGAATGGAGCTTGGGCAAAGGAATTTATGTAGACAAGGTAGTTTTCTTGAGAAAGAGGTAAAGTGTTGGGTGCTAAGGGTATTACTGAGGAAGCAAAGTGTGAAGTGTGAGAGGGAATGGCTTCTTCTGGCTGTATTGCCCTCGGTAAGGAAACTTGAGGATGGCGACCGACCATGGCTGAAACGTCTTGAGAAGATAGTTAAGGCGGTTAGGGCAGAAGGTTCCATCTTTTAGAGAGGGAAAAAATTGTCGTTGGGCTAGGGCTCTGACACCATAAAGGTGTTTGTTGAAGATTGAATTCCACGCTTGTATTAACATCATAATACTTATTTATACAAAAGAATGAAAAGTAATAGGAAGGAAAGAAAAGATTACAATCAATCAAGAAGATTACAATCAAGGAAATAAAAGATTAAATCATAAAGAATAAGAAAGAGTATAAATGGAATAGGAAAGAATATAAATGGAAACAAACTCGTTCGATTGTTTCCTAATAGAACCAAAGCAACAAATCAATTCCTCTTGAATAAAATAAAATAAAATAAAATAAAAAATCTCCCCAAAGCTTCTACCATCACTTATAAATATCACATAATGTCAACTTGACTAAGTGTAGTAGAAATATTTTAACACGATATAGATGTGATCAAGTTTAAGCACGTGTTAATTTATTTGGAATAATATTCAATAAAATCACCTAATCAAGTAATCCACGATTAAATAAATCACTTAACCCAATTAAATAAGATAATCAATTTTATAGCATGCAAGTTTTGTCAAAGCACAACAAGATCAACAATTACTTTCTTTAAGAACATTTCAATATTTTCTCATAAGAATTTAGCTCAAGAAATTTTCAAGTCGAGAGAGTGTTAACCCTAAAGGATTTAATTCATGTTTTGATGATTTTTATGAGCCAATTAACTAGAATATTTTTTTGGACCAATGTAATGACCTGATTTCCCAGGATTGCCACATGGTTTCTCCCTTTGGAGAATCAATACTAAATTTGAATATCCAATATTTCATTCTATAAAAAGCCAAGAAATTTTACAATGCGACGGCAATAATTATAAATATCGCATTATCGAGTCAATTTTTACAAGAGTAAATAATTCATTCAATTAGTACAAATATAATTTAAATACAATTATGAATTCGAAATATAATCTATCGAAAAATTCCAATATACGTATCCCCAGAAGTTTGTCCCTAAAATTTAAATAAATATTGTCATTTCAAATTTCCAATTCCTAACATAACTGGATTTTCCAACACAACCAATCTAAATCCTTGATACCAAACATAACCTAACATAAATGAACCTTCCAATTTCCAAATGATTCAGAAGAAATCCCTCCTCCCCCCAACACACACACACACACACACACACACACACACACACACATATATATAATTACAATTATTACAAATTAAATAGGAATTCACATAAAATTTCATGCGCAGCACCATTTTCACTGGCTCTGCAATTAAAACTGTGGGTTTGTAAATCAACGCTCAGGAGAATTTCAATTCCTCTAATATGCCTATCGTATCAAACCACAAATAAACACGTAAACATGTTTCCCACATAATACGTAATCATAATATTTCATACAAAACAACAATTATAACCAAATTAACATGAACCACACAATACATGGAGATATTAAAAACATATATTACAAGAATATAAATTCTACCTGAAATTCACGGTGGATAATTAATTGTGAAATTATATTTTCTTTTCTTCATCCCCATTTTTTATCTGTCTTCCTCCTCTGTGCACTACTACATCTGCTGCACCCAAGACCTAACACTCAAAACACCTCTCTCTAATTTGTGTTTTGCTTTTTTTTTTTTTTTTTTTTTTTTTTTTTGCTTCTGGTCGTCAAAGTTCCAACACCAACACACCAAAAACATATATATAAAATGTAATAATTACAAGTGGGACTCGCATTACATTTGCCTCTTTTTTTTCTTCTTTTCCTCCTTCATATTTTTGCTTTTTGACTCGTTGGATCTCCCCCCCCCCCCCTTAATGTCTTTATTTCTCTCTTTCTCTCTCTCTATCTCTCTCTCTCTCTCTCTCTCTATATATATATATATATATATATGATTTTATGTGGCCATCATTTTTTCCCTTTTTTTTCTTTTATTTATTTATTTTTTAATTCATGGACACAATTCATTTGCTTAGCTATTAAGAATTTAGAAATTGCATTCAAAACTCTATAATTATAAAGTAATTCATCTTAAACCCAATAACAACATTTATCTCTTCAAAATTATTAAATATTAATTCTAAATTCTCATAATATACAAAATAACCCAAAAATATTAAATTTATATAAAATAATATTTTCAAAAATATAAAGTTAACAAATAACTTCAAAAATTAGCAAATATATATTTATACCACAAATTCACAAAACCGTCCTAAACAATATTAAACTTATATAAAATAATATTTTTCAAAAATATAAATTTTCGGAGTATTACAATCAATATTATATTTGAGGGGTAATGACAGTATAAAAAGAATATTAGTAATGATTGACCAAGAAGATGATGACAAACCCAATGCATTGAAAGAGAAATAAATGATCTAGATAATGCAAGACCAATGGCATAATGAAGAAACTTTTCCAGAACAAATATTTTTTGTATTCCTAAGGTAAAACAACACTTATACTGGTTAAATTCACGTTAACCCGATTAGAATCACACACTACACTCAAATATGTAATGATTGCTACAATTGTGTGGTTAAGTGATAATAATGTTTTCCCAATTGATTAAATACGTTTAGATCACTTCCTTGGATAAGTTGAGGTTTAAAAGTTCAAATCAGTCAATTCATTCACCAATTCAGTCAACAAGTTATAACAAAATTTTAAAAATTTAAGAATCAGGTTCAATAAGTCGAGTGAATGAACAATTCCGTTGATTGGTTGATACAGGAACGAGAAGAATTTAAAAGGGGATCAAACCAGTTGACTGAACTGATAATCCAGTCGAATGATTAAATCAATTCCCAAGGATTTTGAAAAAGATGTTGATTTAGACAGTTGTTCTGCCAAAGCAGCAAATGGTTGGATTAGGTTCCCAGAACTTGTCTTAGAAAACTTAATTCAGTCAACTGAATTGACAAAACAGTCAAGTGGTTGGCTTTTGAATTTTCAAACTTTGTAAACGTCTTCTGAATATATTTTTGCATTAATTTTAACGATAAATATTTCTAAAATATTTTTTACTATTATGCAATGATATTATTTTATTAAAAATATTTTTTAAATGATTTTTCATGAGAAATATTTTCGAAAATAATGGTTTTATCAGTATTCTATATTGGTCCATAATATTCCCAACTTTTTATTTTGATCCGTAAAACATTTTTAACTTATTTTTTGGCCAATCAAATAAGATGTCCTAAGAATTAAATCTGGACCACATTTTGGCTAGATTATTAGTCAAGTTTTCTGAATTTGGTAGAGATTAGCAAAGTTCAAAATGGTTATGATTTTGTGCCATAAAAAGATAAACATTTATCCAAAAATTGGTCGTTGGAAGTGTTCAGATTTTAGGCTTATATTAGGTATGTTTTTCCATCAATCATTCAGATTCTAAGAGTGGAAAACATTGATATATCGAAAATATTCAACAAAGAAAAGAAGTGAAAGCTAAAATTATGAAAATATCCTTAAATCTCTTGAGTGAAACTTGATATAGTTTTTCTGTGGGAAAAACTATTGATTTTTGAAGCTAAACTGAATCACCGGTATTGGCCCAAAGATCTACCCAAGAGGGTAGGTAGTAACAAAATATTAAACAATAAATTCAAATTGACTACTGACAGCCCACCGCCTAGGCAAAAATCCAGTAGAATGTTCTTCCACGTCCACCGCTGTCTTCATCGCCGCGGCGGTCACAAACCAACCTACCTCCGCCTAGGAAGAAATTCCACCGCCTAGGCGAAAACCCCCTGCACAGTCTGAAGATATTTTGTCTATAAATACCATCCCCTCTCCCCCTATCTTGGACCCCCGGTCATTTGGGAACCTTAAGCTATATTTAGGCTAGGATTTAGGAGTTTTAGAGGTAGAACTCACATCCCGAAGTGGAGAAGACGGAGAATTGATCGTTGAGCGTTCTTAGAGGTTTATCTTCGAACGAGGCTAAGTTCTTCGATTGTTTTTCCTTATTTATTTATTTTAGGATCATGTGATCATGTTTAGCATGTTATTTGATTGTAAATGCGGCTATGGCCATAGTTAAACATGGATTGTAATAGGGATTAACACTATATTTATAAATAAGTTGTTTGGATGATTTCAGTGTTTTGTTTGTGATTGTTCTTCGTAGATTGATTGTATTTATTATATTGTTTGTTTATCATGCTTAGTTAGATAAATGGAGAATGCGGGGTTTTGACAAACCCTGGATTCGAATTTGGGTAAACAAACGCCACGATTCTATAACCCAATCGGGGTTTAGATCGTGGACAATCGATGACGTTGGGGCAAGACTCACGCGACCTAGGGTCATTAATACGTTGAGGGGGACTTCTTCATTGACTCGAAGTTGCGTTATTTTCCCCGTCTTACACTCGGGAGAAGTGGCGATGGAGTTTTAAAACGAAAATTGTCGATAGGGTAAATATAATACACGATCCAATGACCCAGTCAGGAGTTGGATTGTGTGCAATCAATGATGCTGGGCGAGACTCACGTGACCTAGGGTCGTTAAGACGTTGAGGAAGACTTCTTCGTTGACTCGAAGTCATGTATTCTCCCGTCTTATACTCGAGAAAGGTGGTAGAGGAGTTTACGTACCGAGACTATCGAATGGGTCAAACACCGTAAACGTGAGTAAATCGAGATCGAACACGTATTTGTAAACACGTAAATCCCTAGGCAATTATTCACCCTAAAACATATTAGCATGTTAGTGTAGTTAATTTAAGATATATTAGTATTAGTTTAATTAATTAAATACATTTATTTTTTGCCTAGATAAAGTTAGGTCACGATAACCGCAGTATTTGATAGTAACGACACCAATCCCTGTGGATACGATAACCTGATCTTAACGATCACACTATACCAAAACTTTGACCTAATACATTTGCAAGTAGTCATATATGCGAAGGATAGTAGAAATCCTACGGCGTACAAGTTTTTGGCACCGTTGCCGGGGATTGGTGGCTTTGGTTATAATTGATATTGTGTGTGAATGACTTAATTTTACTTTAGGCATTTCTTTTGTATATAATTTTTATTTGTGGTTTTGTTTTTATTTCTTATGCAGGGTACTTGGCGATGTTAGATCGACGGGTATTGATGTATCTTTTTCGATGGGATTCTAATCTATTTTATGTTGCTTGGCCAAGCACATAAGCCGGTGAGGCATTTCGTTGAAAGATTGAGCCATCCAAAGCAAAACCTAGCCAATCTTGAGGGTGTTCTGAAAATGTCAGGCCGAGAACATTAAACCATGCGCTTCTTGGGAGGCAACCCAAGGTCGAAAATAAATTAAACCCATCTCCGTCAAATTTAAACGGAGATGAGATCTTTTCGCTTCTTAGGTAAGTGTTGTAAACACCCTTCGTCAGCATGCTTTAATTTCATATGTTGAGAAGGATGATTGGGATCGCTGAGGATACTGTCCATTTTGAGTTTGGCGGTGATGTGTGGTTTATCATGTTAGTTTATGTGTTATTATTTTCTTGTATTGCATGTGTGTTTAGGTTAGAATGTGTTTATATTTTTGTGTGTTGTTGTTATATGTTGAGTTTTGCATTCATCTGGGCCATCACCCGATGATGATAATTACCCTTGGTTATTTTCGAGGTTAAGGGTAATACTCATGCATGTGTGATTCTGTGTGCTTGACTATGTTTTTTGGTAAAAATTATTGTAGATCCTAATTTGCACGGGCACATAGACTCAATATATAGTTATTCAATTGATTTGAGGATGATTATTGATTATCCAAATTCATGACACATTAAGGATTCTAGAACTTGATTGAGGGGAAGCTTGAGGCAAAATCCTAGGCAAGGTAGTTCAGGAGACGTGATTTAGGCATTTTTTTTATCGCTTGAGCCTTTTAAGCCTACTTGTTATATGTTTGTCCCCCGTTACCTTGTCGAAGTCTAAATTCAAATTCAATTCAGAACACATAAACTAATACCATGGCCAGTAGATCTTTTTCTAAACCGAAATCGCTGAATTTAAAGGCACATTTGAGTGAATCAAGTTAGCAATTGTAAATGCTACTTGATGTGAGCGGTTGGGTTTAGGGAGAACTTCTAATTGGTTCGGTATTTGAGTACTCACTTGTTGTTTTTCATTTCTATTTCACATACCCCTTCAATTATAACAATCAAATAAGTTTGGGGTGTGTTCTTTGGATGAAAAAAAAAATATATGTACATATAAGTTTAATTCCGTTTGTTTTTGATAAGTGAGTACATTAGCCTTAAATGTTTGTTCGAGATTTTTTCCAATCTAAGTATGGGAGTTCAAGAGTGAATGTGCCAAGCGTTGAGCCTTGGGTAATGTTAAGTTAACAACGTTAACCCGTTTTCTATTTCAAAACACCCTTGGCCAAATATTCCTAAACCGAACCAAGTCCTTCTGATCTTTATGAACTGCTTAACCTACATTAGTGGAGAGTGGACCCCAATCAGGCATATGGAAATCCTAGTTCTTCACGGTCAAAGTCATGAATTTCGTTGGTGGATGATCCAATCCGGTCGTTGTATAGTTATAATATTGAGTCACGCACTAACACATTTACAGGATCTAGAATAGTGTTCACCATTATTGCATGTCGAAATTCTAGAACCTCATGATGTGTGTTACTGCCTGAACTCGATATAATTGGCGGTTATTGAGGGAAAAAAATAAATAGGCTGTTAGAAGAATTTAAAACTCGCATGTTGTTATGTTTATATTGTTTTAGGTTGTTTGTTATTTAATTCAGTTTATGTATTTTCATTTTAGTGTGTGTGTTTGGCTCGAGGACTAGCTAAATTTCAAGTTTGGGAGTATTTGATAGGTGTGACATACCTACGTATTTCCAAAGCGAATTAAGTTAGTTTTCGAGCGTTTATATAGTATCTTATTACGTTTTAATTAGTTTTCTTACTTTTTGTATAAATCAGATGTGTGGGGAAAAAAGATAGAAAACTGAAGCGAAAACAATGAGATCGAACCAAAAGCGATCGAAGAACAGTGGAAAAACAAGCTCGAAGGCAAAATTGTGAAACAAGCCCACCGCCGTGGCATCCAGATCACCGCCGCGATGGTGAAGAAGCTGAGAAAAGAGCAAATGTTACTAACGGACCACCACCTAGGTGGAGAAATCCACCGCCTAGGCGAAAATCCAACAGAGAAATCAAAGCAAGCTACTAACAACCCACCGCCTAGGCAGAAATCCAGCAGAATGTTCTTCCACATCCATCGCTGTCTTCATTTCCACGGTAGTCACAAACCGACCTACGTTCGCCTAGGCAAAAATTGCACCACCTAGGCGAAAACCCCCTGCACAGTCTGAAGATATTTTTAGATATTTTGTCTATAAATACCATCCCCTCTCCCCCTATCTTGGACCCCCCATCCATTTGGGAACCTTAAGCTATATTTAGGCTAGGGTTTAGGAGTTTTAGAGGTGGAGCTCACATCCTGAAGTAGAAAAGACGGCAAATCGATCGTTGAGCATTCTTAGCAGTTTATCTTCAGATAAGGTTAAGTTCTTTGATTGGTTTTCCTTATTTCTTTATCTTAGGATCACGTGAGCATGTTTATCTCGTTATTTCATTATAAATGCGTCTATGACCATAGTTAAACATGGATTGTAGTAGAGATTAGCACTATATTTATAAATATGTTGTTTGGATGATTTCGGTGTTTCGTTTGTGATTGTTCTTCGTAGTTTAATTGTATTTATCTTATTGTTTATTTATCATGCTTAGTTATATAAATAGAGAATACGGGGTTTTGAAAAACCCTAGATTGGGATTTGGGTAAACAAACGCCACGATTCTATAACCCGGTTGGGGTTTGGATCGTGGACAATCGATGACGTTGGGGCAAGACTCACGCAACCTAGGGTCATTAAGACATTGAGGGAGACTTCTTCATTTACTCAAAGTTGCATTATATCTCCCGTCTTACACTCGGGAGAGGTGGCGAGGGAGTTTTAGAACGGAGATTGTCAATAGGGTAAATATAACGCACGATCCAATGACCCAGTCAGGAGTTGGATTATGTGCAATCAATGATGTTGGGAAAGACTCATGTGACCTAGGGTCGTTAAGACGTTGAGGGGGACTTCTTCGTTGACTTGAAGTCATGTATTCCCCCGTCTTACACTAGGGAGAGGTGGTGGTAGAGTTTACGTATCGAGTTGTCAAATAGGTCGAACACTGTAAACGTGAGTAAATTGAGACCGAACACGTATTTGTAAACACGTTAATCCCTAGGCAATTCTTCACCCTAAAACATATTAGCATATTAGTATAGTTAATTTAGGTTATATTAGTATTAGTTTAATTAATTAAATACATTTATTTTTCGCCTAGATAAAGTAAGGTCACGACAACCGCGGTATTCAGTAGTAACGACACCAAGCCTTGTGGATGCGATAACCCGATTTTAACGATCACACTATACTAAAACTTTGACCTCGTACACTTTCGAGTAGTCATATATGCGAAGGATAGTAGAAATCCTTCGGTGTACAGGTGCGGATAAAAAAGTTAGTCCATGAGAATAGGCTTAAATTGACAACTTAGAATATAGGAACGCTAACGGGTAAAACTCAAAAATTGGTGGATGTGATGTGTAGGAGGAGGATTAATATTCTATGCTTACAGAAAACTAAGTGGGTTGGAGAGAGGTCTAGAGAAATTGAGAGTACAGGATATAAATTAAGGTATATGGGGAAG